>JAVGWX010000023.1:23440031-23780031 GCA_036924085.1 Ariolimax columbianus
CTTCTCAGACTCCACAACCCAGATCTCGATACATCAATGTCATTGTGTCTTCTCAGACTCCACAACCCAGATCTCGATACATCAATGTCATTGTGTCTTCTCAGACTCCACAACCCAGATCTCGATACATCAATGTCATTGTGTCTTCTCAGACTCCACAACCCAGATCTCGATACATCAATGTCATTGTGTCTTCTCAGACTCCACAACCCAGATCTCGATACATCAATGTCATTGTGTCTTCTCAGACTCCACAACCCAGATCTCGATACATCAATGTCATTGTGTCTTCTCAGACTCCACAACCCAGATCTCGATACATCAATGTCATTGTGTCTTCTCAGACTCCACAACCCAGATCTCGATACATCAATGTCATTGTGTCTTCTCAGACTCCACAACCCAGATCTCGATACATCAATGTCATTGTGTCTTCTCAGACTCCACAACCCAGATCTCGATACATCAATGTCATTGTGTCTTCTCAGACTCCACAAACCCAGATCTCGATACATCAATGTCATTGTGTCTTCTCAGACTCCACAACCCAGATCTCGATACATCAATGTCATTGTGTCTTCTCAGACTCCACAACCCAGATCTCGATACATCAATGTCATTGTGTCTTCTCAGACTCCACAACCCAGATCTCGATACATCAATGTCATTGTGTCTTCTCAGACTCCACAACCCAGATCTCGATACATCAATGTCATTGTGTCTTCTCAGACTCCACAACCCAGATCTCGATACATCAATGTCATTGTGTCTTCTCAGACTCCACAACCCAGATCTCGATACATCAATGTCATTGTGTCTTCTCAGACTCCACAACCCAGATCTCGATACATCAATGTCATTGTGTCTTCTCAGACTCCACAACCCAGATCTCGATACATCAATGTCATTGTGTCTTCTCAGACTCCACAACCCAGATCTCGATACATCAATGTCATTGTGTCTTCTCAGACTCCACAACCCAGATCTCGATACATCAATGTCATTGTGTCTTCTCAGACTCCACAACCCAGATCTCGATACATCAATGTCATTGTGTCTTCTCAGACTCCACAACCCAGATCTCGATACATCAATGTCATTGTGTCTTCTCAGACTCAACAACCCAGATCTCGATACATCAATGTCATTGTGTCTTCTCAGACTCCACAACCCAGATCTCGATACATCAATGTCATTGTGTCTTCTCAGACTCCACAACCCAGATCTCGATACATCAATGTCATTGTGTCTTCTCAGACTCCACAACCCAGATCTCGATACATCAATGTCATTGCGTCTTCTCAGACTCCACAACCCAGATCTCGATACATCAATGTCATTGTGTCTTCTCAGACTCCACAACCCAGATCTCGATACATCAATGTCATTGTGTCTTCTCAGACTCCACAACCCAGATTTCGATACATCAATGTCATTGTGTCTTCTCAGACTCCACAACCCAGATCTCGATACATCAATGTCATTGTGTCTTCTCAGACTCCACAACCCAGATCTCGATACATCAATGTCATTGTGTCTTCTCAGACTCCACAACCCAGATCTCGATACATCAATGTCATTGTGTCTTCTCAGACTCCACAACCCAGATCTCGATACATCAATGTCATTGTGTCTTCTCAGACTCCACAACCCAGATCTCGATACATCAATGTCATTGTGTCTTCTCAGACTCCACAACCCAGATCTCGATACATCAATGTCATTGTGTCTTCTCAGACTCCACAACCCAGATTTCGATACATCAATGTCATTGTGTCTTCTCAGACTCCACAACCCAGATCTCGATACATCAATGTCATTGTGTCTTCTCAGACTCCACAACCCAGATCTCGATACATCAATGTCATTGTGTCTTCTCAGACTCCACAACCCAGATTTCGATACATCAATGTCATTGTGTCTTCTCAGACTCCACAACCCAGATCTCGATACATCAATGTCATTGTGTCTTCTCAGACTCCACAACTCAGATCTCGATACATCAATGTCATTGTGTCTTCTCAGACTCCACAACCCAGATCTCGATACATCAATGTCATTGTGTCTTCTCAGACTCCACAACTCAGATCTCGATACATCAATGTCATTGTGTCTTCTCAGACTCCACAACCCAGATCTCGATACATCAATGTCATTGTGTCTTCTCAGACTCCGCAACCCAGATCTCGATACATCAATGTCATTGTGTCTTCTCAGACTCCACAACTCAGATCTCGATACATCAATGTCCTTGTTTCTTCGGAATCAAACATCCTACAAATCTCTCTTCTTAACGATATCTCTGTCAAAACTATCAACCATTTTCTTCGTCTTGGCGGAACACAAACTGCCATAGTCTTTGAGCGATCGATCAAATGACCGTTTACTTAAATCCGAAGCATAAATAGTTCTCCTTTCGTGGTTTGAAATACTCCGATACAGTTTACAACGCTTAGCTGTTCTACAAAAATATTGATACATCTTCAATACAATTGTCTGGAGTGTAACGAACTTGACGTTTAGTTTGGATCATTACACAAATTTCGGAAGGGACAAAGATTCTACTCCGTTACAGACGTTATGGTCTCGGTGATCATGTGGTTCAAAGAGCAACCAAAATCATTTTTTTCGTACGGCATACTCCGTCTACCCAAGCAATGAGATGCGTGTCTGAATGCCTATAGCGACTTCTTCTAACTAACCATATGGCATGTTTGCTTCGTAACAATTGCTATATTTAATTCGGTCACATCAGATGATGTAACTTTCATAAGATTGTAATAAAGTCACTGGGTCCGGTTCCATTTGAGCACGCCTCGTACATCCTCGCACATGTGTGCTCAAGTACACACTCTACATATTCTCGTACACACTCATTCGCACATGAATGCATAAATACATATTTAAACCTTGTGCCCTCAGGCAGTTCGTAAGTTCTGCACAGACTATTCACAGATCGTGAAATATCAGTGTAAAAAAAACTTAATATTTTTCCCTGAACAAAAATAGGAAACTGGCTTAAATGTATGCCCATAGTGGAGAGCTCTATTCCGGCATGTACAAAAAGTATCTGAACTCTGCTAGTATTGTTAAAAGTTTGTTTTGCGTGTCTCCGTATGTCCATGGAAGTGTGTGTAACATTTTGGCTCTAAACCTATCTACTCTTATGTTTGTGTATTTGCATATTATTTGTCTAATTTTACATAATGTTGTATTAACTACTTTACAAAGATCAAATAAACTATTTTCTGTTTCTTGTATGTTTTTGTTGCGAAGATGATACTTTGGTGTTTTAAGTTATAGCAGGGTTTTAATTTGTGTTATGTACTGAAGTTGTTCTGAATATGGCTTGGCGTGGCTTCGTTCGTTCTGAATCTCTCACTACCAAACCCTGAGAGGGCTTAAGTAGCAGAATGTAGTCCAGAGAACGGAATGCGTTGTGTCGTAGTTTACAGCTTGGCTGGTTTTTTTTGCACATTTCGGTCCAACACATCCGACTTCAACAAGCATTTTTTTAGTACCGGGTTAACATTCCCTCTTCGATCCCTTCTCCTTAGCCAGTCTGCCCTGCTGCAGCCTGTTGTCCAGGATCACCGCGTGGAGGTGTAGAAGGGTCTTGGCAGCTCTGGTTCGCTGGCCCTAACGCTAGCAGTCAGCTATGGGTCGCTGACCGCTGCAGCTCATACGCTGCTCAACATCTTGATCCCGTTCTGAATACTAGTTTATAAGTCATTTCTGTCATGTGGGGTGGTACTTAAGGTTATGTAAGTTACACAAATGATGTATGTAATTTGTTATAAAATAACCGTAGCCTCGTTTAATTCTATCTTAAAGTGGGGGTTACTGAACAATGTCTTGACGTCCAAACAAATCAATCAGAATTTGAAAATGGGAATTGTCAGGTGTTATGAATACTCGACACTACTTTATGGCGGAGAAACATGGACAATGTATAACAAGTTATATAAGAAAATTGAAGGCTACGAAGTGTGGGTGTATAGAAGATTGGGTTGCATTTCTTGGAAAGAGAAGAAAATAAATTTGGAGGTATTGAAAAAGTTTAGGGTGAAAGGAGAATTAATGACCGAAATCAGGGTTAGACAGTTACGTTATTTTAGCCATATAAAAAGACATACCTCATTGTTGAAGACCATACTGGAGGGTAGGGTGGAAGGCAGTCGTTCAAGTGGTAGACAACGCTTTAAGTGTGTGGATAACATCAGGAGATGGACTGAAAAAGGCTCTAAGATTGAACAATTACGGCAACAAATAGAGTACACTGGAGATTCATTGTAGCCGACCTTTGATGCGGAGATGGCACATAAACTGAACTGTACAAATTTTCGCTTTTTATACAGCCTATTTCGCGAAAAACAAGAATTGATGTGTTCATTTAGAATACTCCAATGTTGACAGTCCACTGCTAGTTAATGGACAACATAGAAGCACAGACGAGCACAGCTCACGAACACACACTGGCCTGACAAACTACCAGCCGTAACGACTATCGACCGGACAAACTACCAGCCGTAACGACTATCGACCGGACAAACTACCAGCCGTAACGACTATCGACCGGACAAACTACCAGCCGTAACGACTATCGACCTGACAAACTACCAGCCGTAACGACTATCGACCGGACAAACTACCAGCCGTAACGACTATCGACCGGACAAACTACCAGCCGTAACGACTATCGACCAAACAAACTACCAGCCGTAACGACTATCGACCTGACAAACTACCAGCCGTAACGACTATCGACCGGACAAACTACCAGCCGTAACGACTATCGACCTGACAAACTACCAGCCGTAACGACTATCGACCGGACAAACTACCAGCCGTAACGACTATCGACCGGACAAACTACCAGCCGTAACGACTATCGACCGGACAAACTACCAGCCGTAACGACTATCGACCGGACAAACTACCAGCCGTAACGACTATCGACCGGACAAACTACCAGCCGTAACGACTATCGACCGGACAAACTACCAGCCGTAACGACTATCGACCGGACAAACTACCAGCCGTAACGACTATCGACCGGACAAACTACCAGCCGTAACGACTATCGACCGGACAAACTACCAGCCGTAACGACTATCGACCGGACAAACTACCAGCCGTAACGACTATCGACCAAACAAACTACCAGCCGTAACGACTATCGACCTGACAAACTACCAGCCGTAACGACTATCGACCGGACAAACTACCAGCCGTAACGACTATCGACCTGACAAACTACCAGCCGTAACGACTATCGACCAGACAAACTACCAGCCGTAACGACTATCGACCGGACAAACTACCAGCCGTAACGACTATCGACCGGACAAACTACCAGCCGTAACGACTATCGACCGGACAAACTACCAGCCGTAACGACTATCGACCGGACAAACTACCAGCCGTAACGACTATCGACCGGACAAACTACCAGCCGTAACGACTATCGACCGGACAAACTACCAGCCGTAACGACTATCGACCGGACAAACTACCAGCCGTAACGACTATCGACCGGACAAACTACCAGCCGTAACGACTATCGACCGGACAAACTACCAGCCGTAACGACTATCGACCGGACAAACTACCAGCCGTAACGACTATCGACCGGACAAACTACCAGCCGTAACGACTATCGACCGAACAAACAACAATTGGTTATATTTGAAATGTATGTCAAAGAAAATATTTTAGGACTATAAGCTTCATCATCATGTAGCATGTCCTTTGTAGAACGTCGCTCCCATCACAGTCTGTCTGAAAGAAACTCGTTCCCTTGCCAAAACACCAGCTTCCGCCACTGTCATACTCAGGCACTCCTGGATATCTTGGTGCCATCGTCTTCTTGGTCTACCCCTTCCTCTTTTGCCTGGCACCATACCTTCCATCACCGTCCTCTCAAGACCGTTGTGTCTCTTGATGTGACCAAAGTATTTGCATTTTCTAGCCAAAATGGAATTGATAAACCAGTTCTCCTCTATGCTCAACTCTTGCCGAATGTCTACATCTGTTCTTTTCTCTGTCCAGGGTATTCTGAGGATCTTTCTGTAACATTTTGACTTGAAGGATTCGATTATTTGTCTAGAAGTTTTGGAAATCGTCCATGATTCACAGCCAGAAGCTGCCACGGGAAAAACACAGGCTCTCAAAACTTTTACTTTTATCGTTTTGTTGGTGCCCCGCCATAATTTCTTCAGACTGTTCAGTCTCTGCATTGCCATAGCTAGTCAAGCATTTTTTTAGTACCGGGTTAACATTCCCTCTTCGATCCCTTCTCCTTAGCCAGTCTGCCCTGCTGCAGCCTGTTGTCCGGGATCACCGCGTGGAGGTGTAGAAGGGTCTTGGCAGCTCTGGTTCGCTGGCCCTAACGCTAGCAGTCAGCTATGGGTCGCTGACCGCTGCAGCTCATACGCTGCTCAACATCTTGATCCCGTTCTGAATACTAGTTTATAAGTCATTTCTGTAATGTGGGGTGGTACTTAAGGTTATGTAGGTTACACAAATGATGTATGTAATTTGTTATAAAATAACCGTAGCCTCGTTTAATTCTATCTTAAAGTGGGGGTTACTGAACAATGTCTTGACGTCCAAACAAATCAATCAGAATTTGAAAATGAGAATTGTCAGGTGTTATGAATACTCGACACTACTTTATGGCGGAGAAACATGGACAATGAAGAAAATTGAAGGCTACGAAGTGTGGGTGTATAGAAGATTGGGTTGCATTTCTTGGAAAGAGAAGAAAATAAATTTGGAGGTATTGAAAAAGTTTAGGGTGAAAGGAGAATTAATGACCGAAATCAGGGTTAGACAGTTACGTTATTTTAGCCATATAAAAAGACATACCTCATTGTTGAAGACCATACTGGAGGGTAGGGTGGAAGGCAGTCGTTCAAGTGGTAGACAACGCTTTAAGTGTGTGGATAACATCAGGAGATGGACTGAAAAAGGCTCTAAGATTGAACAATTACGGCAACAAATAGAGTACACTGGAGATTCATTGTAGCCGACCTTTGATGCGGAGATGGCACATAAACTGAACTGTACAAATTTTCGCTTTTTATACAGCCTATTTCGCGAAAAACAAGAATTGATGTGTTCATTTAGAATACTCCAATGTTGACAGTCCACTGCTAGTTAATGGACAACATAGAAGCACAGACGAGCACAGCTCACGAACACACACTGGCCTGACAAACTACCAGCCGTAACGACTATCGACCGGACAAACTACCAGCCGTAACGACTATCGACCGGACAAACTACCAGCCGTAACGACTATCGACCGGACAAACTACCAGCCGTAACGACTATCGACCTGACAAACTACCAGCCGTAACGACTATCGACCGGACAAACTACCAGCCGTAACGACTATCGACCGGACAAACTACCAGCCGTAACGACTATCGACCAAACAAACTACCAGCCGTAACGACTATCGACCTGACAAACTACCAGCCGTAACGACTATCGACCGGACAAACTACCAGCCGTAACGACTATCGACCTGACAAACTACCAGCCGTAACGACTATCGACCGGACAAACTACCAGCCGTAACGACTATCGACCGGACAAACTACCAGCCGTAACGACTATCGACCGGACAAACTACCAGCCGTAACGACTATCGACCGGACAAACTACCAGCCGTAACGACTATCGACCGGACAAACTACCAGCCGTAACGACTATCGACCGGACAAACTACCAGCCGTAACGACTATCGACCGGACAAACTACCAGCCGTAACGACTATCGACCGGACAAACTACCAGCCGTAACGACTATCGACCGGACAAACTACCAGCCGTAACGACTATCGACCAAACAAACTACCAGCCGTAACGACTATCGACCTGACAAACTACCAGCCGTAACGACTATCGACCGGACAAACTACCAGCCGTAACGACTATCGACCTGACAAACTACCAGCCGTAACGACTATCGACCGGACAAACTACCAGCCGTAACGACTATCGACCGGACAAACTACCAGCCGTAACGACTATCGACCGGACAAACTACCAGCCGTAACGACTATCGACCGGACAAACTACCAGCCGTAACGACTATCGACCGGACAAACTACCAGCCGTAACGACTATCGACCGGACAAACTACCAGCCGTAACGACTATCGACCGGACAAACTACCAGCCGTAACGACTATCGACCGGACAAACTACCAGCCGTAACGACTATCGACCTGACAAACTACCAGCCGTAACGACTATCGACCGGACAAACTACCAGCCGTAACGACTATCGACCGGACAAACTACCAGCCGTAACGACTATCGACCAAACAAACTACCAGCCGTAACGACTATCGACCTGACAAACTACCAGCCGTAACGACTATCGACCGGACAAACTACCAGCCGTAACGACTATCGACCTGACAAACTACCAGCCGTAACGACTATCGACCGGACAAACTACCAGCCGTAACGACTATCGACCGGACAAACTACCAGCCGTAACGACTATCGACCGGACAAACTACCAGCCGTAACGACTATCGACCGGACAAACTACCAGCCGTAACGACTATCGACCGGACAAACTACCAGCCGTAACGACTATCGACCGGACAAACTACCAGCCGTAACGACTATCGACCGGACAAACTACCAGCCGTAACGACTATCGACCGGACAAACTACCAGCCGTAACGACTATCGACCGGACAAACTACCAGCCGTAACGACTATCGACCGGACAAACTACCAGCCGTAACGACTATCGACCAAACAAACTACCAGCCGTAACGACTATCGACCTGACAAACTACCAGCCGTAACGACTATCGACCGGACAAACTACCAGCCGTAACGACTATCGACCTGACAAACTACCAGCCGTAACGACTATCGACCGGACAAACTACCAGCCGTAACGACTATCGACCGGACAAACTACCAGCCGTAACGACTATCGACCGGACAAACTACCAGCCGTAACGACTATCGACCGGACAAACTACCAGCCGTAACGACTATCGACCGGACAAACTACCAGCCGTAACGACTATCGACCGGACAAACTACCAGCCGTAACGACTATCGACCGGACAAACTACCAGCCGTAACGACTATCGACCGGACAAACTACCAGCCGTAACGACTATCGACCGGACAAACTACCAGCCGTAACGACTATCGACCGGACAAACTACCAGCCGTAACGACTATCGACCGGACAAACTACCAGCCGTAACGACTATCGACCGGACAAACTACCAGCCGTAACGACTATCGACCGGACAAACTACCAGCCGTAACGACTATCGACCGGACAAACTACCAGCCGTAACGACTATCGACCGAACAAACAACAATTGGTTATATTTGAAATGTATGTCAAAGAAAATATTTTAGGACTATAAGCTTCATCATCATGTAGCATGTCCTTTGTAGAACGTCGCTCCCATCACAGTCTGTCTGAAAGAAACTCGTTCCCTTGCCAAAACACCAGCTTCCGCCACTGTCATACTCAGGCACTCCTGGATATCTTGGTGCCATCGTCTTCTTGGTCTACCCCTTCCTCTTTTGCCTGGCACCATACCTTCCATCACCGTCCTCTCAAGACCGTTGTGTCTCTTGATGTGACCAAAGTATTTGCATTTTCTAGCCAAAATGGAATTGATAAACCAGTTCTCCTCTATGCTCAACTCTTGCCGAATGTCTACATCTGTTCTTTTCTCTGTCCAGGGTATTCTGAGGATCTTTCTGTAACATTTTGACTTGAAGGATTCGATTATTTGTCTAGAAGTTTTGGAAATCGTCCATGATTCACAGCCAGAAGCTGCCACGGGAAAAACACAGGCTCTCAAAACTTTTACTTTTATCGTTTTGTTGGTGCCCCGCCATAATTTCTTCAGACTGTTCAGTCTCTGCATTGCCATAGCTAGTCAAGCATTTTTTTAGTACCGGGTTAACATTCCCTCTTCGATCCCTTCTCCTTAGCCAGTCTGCCCTGCTGCAGCCTGTTGTCCGGGATCACCGCGTGGAGGTGTAGAAGGGTCTTGGCAGCTCTGGTTCGCTGGCCCTAACGCTAGCAGTCAGCTATGGGTCGCTGACCGCTGCAGCTCATACGCTGCTCAACATCTTGATCCCGTTCTGAATACTAGTTTATAAGTCATTTCTGTAATGTGGGGTGGTACTTAAGGTTATGTAGGTTACACAAATGATGTATGTAATTTGTTATAAAATAACCGTAGCCTCGTTTAATTCTATCTTAAAGTGGGGGTTACTGAACAATGTCTTGACGTCCAAACAAATCAATCAGAATTTGAAAATGAGAATTGTCAGGTGTTATGAATACTCGACACTACTTTATGGCGGAGAAACATGGACAATGTATAACAAGTTATATAAGAAAATTGAAGGCTACGAAGTGTGGGTGTATAGAAGATTGGGTTGCATTTCTTGGAAAGAGAAGAAAATAAATTTGGAGGTATTGAAAAAGTTTAGGGTGAAAGGAGAATTAATGACCGAAATCAGGGTTAGACAGTTACGTTATTTTAGCCATATAAAAAGACATACCTCATTGTTGAAGACCATACTGGAGGGTAGGGTGGAAGGCAGTCGTTCAAGTGGTAGACAACGCTTTAAGTGTGTGGATAACATCAGGAGATGGACTGAAAAAGGCTCTAAGATTGAACAATTACGGCAACAAATAGAGTACACTGGAGATTCATTGTAGCCGACCTTTGATGCGGAGATGGCACATAAACTGAACTGTACAAATTTTCGCTTTTTATACAGCCTATTTCGCGAAAAACAAGAATTGATGTGTTCATTTAGAATACTCCAATGTTGACAGTCCACTGCTAGTTAATGGACAACATAGAAGCACAGACGAGCACAGCTCACGAACACACACTGGCCTGACAAACTACCAGCCGTAACGACTATCGACCGGACAAACTACCAGCCGTAACGACTATCGACCGGACAAACTACCAGCCGTAACGACTATCGACCGGACAAACTACCAGCCGTAACGACTATCGACCGGACAAACTACCAGCCGTAACGACTATCGACCGGACAAACTACCAGCCGTAACGACTATCGACCGGACAAACTACCAGCCGTAACGACTATCGACCGGACAAACTACCAGCCGTAACGACTATCGACCGGACAAACTACCAGCCGTAACGACTATCGACCGGACAAACTACCAGCCGTAACGACTATCGACCGAACAAACAACAATTGGTTATATTTGAAATGTATGTCAAAGAAAATATTTTAGGACTATAAGCTTCATCATCATGTAGCATGTCCTTTGTAGAACGTCGCTCCCATCACAGTCTGTCTGAAAGAAACTCGTTCCCTTGCCAAAACACCAGCTTCCGCCACTGTCATACTCAGGCACTCCTGGATATCTTGGTGCCATCGTCTTCTTGGTCTACCCCTTCCTCTTTTGCCTGGCACCATACCTTCCATCACCGTCCTCTCAAGACCGTTGTGTCTCTTGATGTGACCAAAGTATTTGCATTTTCTAGCCAAAATGGAATTGATAAACCAGTTCTCCTCTATGCTCAACTCTTGCCGAATGTCTACATCTGTTCTTTTCTCTGTCCAGGGTATTCTGAGGATCTTTCTGTAACATTTTGACTTGAAGGATTCGATTATTTGTCTAGAAGTTTTGGAAATCGTCCATGATTCACAGCCAGAAGCTGCCACGGGAAAAACACAGGCTCTCAAAACTTTTACTTTTATCGTTTTGTTGGTGCCCCGCCATAATTTCTTCAGACTGTTCAGTCTCTGCATTGCCATAGCTAGTCTTCTTCTGATTTCTTTCGAGCAGTCACCATTTTTGTCGATTCTGGAGCCCAGATATTCAAAATGTGTGACCTGATCTATTTCCTCACCACCCACTGTAAATTTATGCTGACATTGTGTTTTATCGGTGGTCATTATCTTTGTTTTGTTTATGTTTATGAACAGATTTTGATCTTTACTATGTCCATTAACGGCTGAAAGTAGCTGCTCTAGCCCTTCCGCACTTCTTGATAGTATCACTGTATCATCTGCGTATCGTAACTCTGGAATCTCGTACCCCCCAATCGTAAATGGGTCGAAACTTTCAATGTTCTCATCTTCTCGTACATTTCTCATTATACATTCCGCATATATGTTTTACAGATAAGGTGAGAGGATACATCCCTGTCGGACTCCCTTTTGTACTGCAAACCAATCTGATATTTGCCCAGATACTCGGACAGCGGCTTGTTGATCTTGGTATAATGTTTCAATGAGATGGACTATATGCAAAGGAAACCCCATTTCCTTCATGATTCTCCACAGATGTTGATGTTTTACCGTGTCGAAGGCCTTAGTGTAATCAATGAAACATGTGTACAGGTCTACATTAAACTCTCTACATTTTTCATAGATATTCCTTAAATTGAATACGTGGTCCGGGGTCCCTCTGTCTTTCCTAAAACCTGCCTGGACTACGTGAATTTCAGATTCAAACCTTTTCTCTATCCTTCTTAATAGGATTCGCAAGAGTATCTTGCTAGCATGGCTGATCAGTGCGATAGTTCGGTAGTTCGTGCACAGCTTCAGGTTGCCTTTTTTGGGGAGGGGAATATAAATTGATTTCTGCCATGCTTCTGGCCACTCTGCACTGTGCCATATCTGTTTACACAGCTTGTGATAGACTCGAGCACATGCCTCTCCTCCTGCTTGTATTAGCTCTGCTGGGATATCATCGCATCCTGGTGACTTTCCCTTTTTCAGGCTTTTAATTGCAGAGCGTACTTCTTCCAATGTTGGTTCAGGTTCTTTCTCATCCTTTGGTGGGATTGTAACTGAGCGCTTTGTGCTGTCTCCATACATGGTTCTGCAGTACTCTCTCCATCTATTCAGTATGTCTTTGGTTTCTGTTAATGTGTTACTATAAGCTTGGTCAACTTATTATTTCTGTTCATTGAGTAATCGGAATAAAGAAACACTGCAGTCGAAGATGAAGTAGTAGAAACTTCACTGTAAGACGTCTCAGCTTTTGTTAGGCCAGGTGACAGTTTCCTTTCCCGATGTCTTGTCTGACATATCAGAAAGAGGTAAATTTAGTCCCATGTGAGTCAATGCCGTCAGGGATGAGGTACTATAGGCTTCATTGTTCGAGACATCAACGTTTCGGAAAACTACTTCCTTTCCTTTATGTCATGCCACTCCTAACAGTAAATCATATTTCAATTTACAAATAAATTGACTGGAAAATGTCGCAACTGGAGGACAAATCCTGTGCTTTAACAGAAACCGCTCTAACAACATTACATCATTTGCTCTCTATGTGCATGTACTGCGTCTTATAATACTCCCCATTGGTATTTGAGTTATATCTATTTTTCGTAGTACCTAGTCATGCGTACATGGGGACAATATTTTTTCTTATTATTCGCTTGTAGAACAATTATTCCTTTGTGATAATTAGTTTAAAGATATATTTCATTATTTGCATAAGTCCATGCTGTTAGTTATAGATACAAGAAATTAAAAATAAACTTGTACTTATTTCACAGCCATAACAAGGGATGCAACCAAATACATTGTAAAAACAACAACACAAAATAAGAGTTATTCCATCATACACAAATTCGCGTGAGAGGTCCTAGCTTGGGTGTCTCCCTCTACCCAGGCGACAAACGTAGAACGAGTGAGCTATGGACCTACACCCAGAACCTCATGGACGTACACATTGGCATATGCACACTGAAGGCATAAGGTGTTAATTTTACACCCGATCAAATTTCTTTCGCTTGCTTTCGTCCTCGTACATGACATATGAGGAGGAACAGCTCGCGACCCGGGCGACGATTGTGACTGCAAAGCCGTGCTGAAACAAGAGCTGAACCTTGAACCTTGACAGGCGTCGAAGTCGTGTTGCGAACTAGGTAAGTAACTGACTGGTCATGTAGCTAAAACCACTATATCTATAATTTATACATATTCCGCAACATGTGAGCATGTGCCCTCTGTGATAGTAAATTGGTTTTGCATATTGCTTTCAAATAATTTCAATTTAGTGCATAAAAATCTATGACATGTTATATTGCACCTTAGGGGACGGCGTGGCCTAGTGGTTATGTGACACGGCTCACAACCATAAGGTGCTGGGTTCGATCCCCATCTCAGCACCGGCCGTTACCCCGGGGAAGCAAACCCTTAGAAAATGCAGGAGGAAGCAGACCCTTACATAAAATGCATGCTGAAGTCGGATGCACTGGGCCGACAGGCGCAAAAAAAAACGCAGTGCAATGCACACCGCCTTGGGGATTAGAGAAATAAGGCGAACGCAAAAAAAAATATAAAAAAATTGCACCTTAAACTAGTGCATGTTTTATAAATTGAATTGTGTAAGTAGACACTTGTTTTAAAGAAAAATTTTACAATTTGAAATTAAAATATGCATTATCTTCCTCTGATGTTTGTTTTTTATACTAAGAAAGGCAACTTTCTAAATACATAAATTACGTGAAATTGCAAAAATAGTAATGTTGGCAAAATTGAATACTGCTAACAGAAAATACAAAAACATTTTTATGTTCCCATTCAATGAAAACAGCACGACTCAAAATATATTTTGCATTTTCAATAAAAATGCAGTATTAAGCATTCTATAAGTAGATTTCATTTTTATATGAATATTCAACAAATTTCGGTTATTGTGATATTAGTGTATATTAATTTCCTTCATTGCAAAAAAACGCATTGCACTTGTTATAAAGTAAACATTTGCGATGTAAACATAGTTCACAACTAGGCCGTTCAACTATTATCTGGCTACTTGAATGTCCTGTGTTAGTTACTCTGTTATATATAAATGTAATGGTCTCATATTAAAAGACATGTGTGTTTCACCATGGATTGCTTCAGTGTTAGCCAATAATATGATTTAATGCGAGGTACGTCAACTGTCTTGTTATACTTTTCTCTAACAAATCATCTATAAACGTAATAATCTTACCACGTAAGTCTAAACATTACTCTGACCCATTTCAAGTACAAATGGTACCTTACCGTGATAATATTAATACCAGTCAAGTGGAATATTCATTGCCTATTGGTGGTTGAATACATATTATTTTAATTGTCATTGTTTGATATTTGAAACATGATCCTGGGCCATCCTTAAGCCAGTGTGTACATGTTTGTTTATTTTCATTGTTTCATTGCACGTCTCCAATTGTCCTACATGTGAAAGTAAACAAAGACCTTCAGTTCACATTTTTTTATATTTCACGTTTTGAAATAAATACACTTCACTGTCCAAGTTGCACACATCTGGTTTTTTTAAATCAATTACATAATTAACATATACCAGATATAAAACCTGTTAGATATGCATACCTAATTGTTGTAAACATACATATGTACGCTCATAGGTGTGAGTATATGTGTATGAATTTGTATTGATGGATTTGAAGCGTAAACAAATTACGTTTTCTGTAGGAAAATAAAGGAAGGGGCGTTTTAAAAATGGAGTGAATGGGTGTGACTTTGTATGTTTGTGTATCTATCACCCTTCCCCCCCCCCCCTACCCCCCGTGAATCTCTACAAGTAAGGCACTATGAAATATACACGATCCAATCACACCACTAACTCGAGCCGAACTGTGTTCTGACGTCACTGCTCTTTTCGCTACAGTTTTAACAAATCACAATACAGCAGTGGTTCTCAACCTTTTAAAAATCTCACAATCCAAAAAGAAATTGATAATTCAACTACGAACTAAAACAAAACAACATCAACAAACGTTTACATTATTCTATGCAACCCATTTCATATTAATAATATACAAAAACAATGATATACCATGTTATTATTAAATGTGGATTGTTTTAATTAGTATGTTTTTGTCTAGTTATTTTCTATGAGACTAAGTGTAATCGAAACTAGAATAACACGATTGCCACACTGAGAAGATGTGGTAAGATACTTTAAACAATGCGTCTAGTTCCACACTCAAGACGTTAAGTTAAGTTGAATAATCTATGTACTGATCTAGAAGACTCTGCAGAGTCTGTATACAACAAGTTTTATTTACATTTCCTTGCTCTAAAACTTATGCGCATCCAATTTATTCGTAAATTCATTAATTGTCCCTGTCACCACTCTCTGACTAAAGAAATATTTCCTAATATTTAATCTGGATCTTCCTTTAGTTAATTTGTAGCTTTGCCCTTTTGTTCTTGTATGTGGTTGCATTTTGAAAAAACCTGTTATAGTCTAATTTGTCCGTTCCTTTCATTATCTTATAAAACTGTTTTAAGTCACATCGAATTATTCTTTTTCTAGACACTATTGACCTGTTTTTCTTAGTCTTTCCTCATGACTGTAATTCTGGAATCCCACTATCAGCTTTGTCGCTCTTTTTTTTAACCTTTCCAGCATGTTTAAATCCCCTCTACGATAAGGACTCCACCTGTAAAGATTACTCCAATCTAGGTCTAACTAATGCTTTATACAGTTTGACTTTCACTTTCTTGCTCCTGTGTTTAATATTTCTTTTTATCATACCTAACATTGCATTTGCCTTTTTCACTGCTACCTGAATTTGCTCACTCACCTTACCTGTATGATCTATTATTACCCCTATGTCCATTTCCATTTCTATCTTTCTAATATTATACTTGCCCATTCTGTAATTATGTTCTATATTGGATCTATCCATGTGGATGACTGTATATTTATCTATATTACATGAGTGCGTATATGAATGTGTTTCGATGAATTTGAAGCGTAAACAAATTACGTTTTCTGTAGGAAAATAAAGGAAAAGGCGTTTCAAAAATGGGGTGAATGTGTGTGACTATGTATGTTTGTGACTATGTATGTGTGTGACTATGTATGTTTGTGACTATGTATGTGTGTGACTATGTATGTTTGTGACTATGTATGTTTGTGACTATGTATGTTTGTGACTATGTATGTGTGTGACTATGTATGTGTGTGACTATGTATGTTTGTGACTATGTATGTTTGTGTATTGAAGTCCCCTCCTCCCACACCCCACTCACTCTGTACAAATAAGGCACTGTGAAATATACACAATCCCATCAGACATTAACTTGAGCCGAAATGTGTTCTGACGTCACTGCTCTCTTCGCTACAGTAGGTACAAATAACAATACAGCAGTGGCTCTAAACCATTTAAGATCTCACAATCCAAGAGGAAATTGATAATTACTCATCTGTGTATAGCTTAATTGTCCAGTGAAACAACTTTCCTACAAAAAATGTTTCTGAAATAAAAGTGAAATACTTCTGTCTTTGATATAGGTTTGAGAATGAGACGACAAACAAACAAAATAAATGCTCAAGACGAATCTAGTTTGCAAATAAAGCAGCCTCGGGAAGAGAAGATACAGAAATGACTTTGTTTGGGTTCTGGTAGCTAATTTGGGTTTTAAAGACGCCACTTAAGATGTTATAGAGATAGCGTTGTTCCACTATCACATTTGGAGCATGCTGTTGGGAACAAATAAATATGACACGTAACGGATCTACAGTAGAGTACACCACATTTCATATATTTGCACACAACACCATTAACCCATACTAAAACCTAGCTCAGAGCGAAGTTTTCTTCATCGTTTTGAAGAAAACAATACAAGCAATGTCCCAAATATGAAATGGGAAAACAAAGTGAATTATTGACTTTCATGTAAATCAGTAGAAGAATAAGACGGTGTGTAATTAAAAACTCATCTGTTGTTAGTGACGTATTTCAGCAGTTAGCGTTCAAATTTCAGGACCAACACTATGAGGTGAAGGCCAGGCCTCTATACTGCGTCTGTTTCTATATGTTTATGTGTCTGTGTACAAGAGCTGATAACAGCATTGTTTTATATACTTAGTGAATCTACTTCTTCCACGGGGTTGTAATGGTCTTCATTTATGTTTTCTTGTGGCTAAAACTTCCTCCAGTCATTCATATGCCCAAATTTCCTTACTCATCGCTTATGACATGTCTGGCAGAAAACAACGTCACCATTTCATTTGAACACGCCTCGTTCATACATCAGCCCAATTATATGGCGGTAATAAAAGACATCAACTACTTTTCTACCATTTTGGAGACATCAGGACACACATTGATAAAGTATGAAATCAAATGCTTAGCAACAACATTAAGGAAAATGCCACCTTTAATGTTAAATGCATGACAATTCAAAAACTTGGTCTTCAACACAACAAAGTTAATTTTTGTTGTGTGAGATTTTCACACAGCACTGCTTTCACTTTAAGTATTGTCTATTTTGGGTGTCAGTGATTCTAACATGTTTTTTTTTTAAATAAGTACATAAAAATATTCACAATTTAGAGAAGTAGGTGTGGTTCATAGGTCCCAGTAGAACACTTTATGAACTAAAAAGAAAACTTCATAGACCCCACCGTGACATTTCATATATCCACAACATGACAGTGAATGGATCCCTGCCAAGACACTGAGTACATCCCCAACAGGACACTGAATGAATTCACAACAGGACACTTCATGAACCACCTAACAGGACAGTTCATGAACCACCTAACATGGTAGTCCATCGATCCACAGCAGCACACTTCGTGGGGGACACGATTGCAACTAATAAGGCAGTCAGGCATCCCCTGGAAACGATTTTCAACTGGTCAATCCTTTTACCACCTAAGCATCAAATGACATGGATAGGATCTGGAACACAGCACGGCCCCCAAATACTTGAGAGTAAAGTTGAACCGCACACTGTCCTATGCCACACATTGTCAGGAGACAAAACAGAAAACATATGCAAGAAATAGTATCATACGAAAACTGACTGGCACAACATTGAGAAGCAAAGCCATATGTCCTCAGAACACCAGCACTCGCTCTGTGTTTCTCTTAACTGAGTACACCGCACCAATCTGGAATAACTCTGCACACGTCAAACATATAGATACAGCAATAAAAGAGTTAGGCCGTATAGTTACTGGATGCCTAAAACCTACACCAACTGAAAAATATACCCCATAATCGGCATACATCCACCAGAAACGAAGAACTGTCGCGTCAGAGATAGAAAGAGAAAAACAGGTAAATGAACCAAAACACTCTATGTTCGGACATCAGGTCAAGACAAAGTTTCTTACAGTCAATCCAGTCCCTACATACTAGTCAAGGAAAACTTCGGAAGTTGGAAACAGGTTCCCTTGATCGAGTTATGTGAGGAACCTGCGCCTGAACATCTGCTGCCCTGCGCAATATGGAAGTCACTAAATAGACTCCAAACTGGTGTATCACGATGCAGGAAAAACCTGTAAAGATGGGGACACAGGGATGATGAAACATGCGAATGTGGAATAACACAAGACCAGGACTATCTGCCCAAAATTGATGCAGAATTCGGGTCACCATACACTGCCTCCATTCTGCGATGAATGTTAACTGGTCGACATCCTTCAGCTGTTAGAAACCGAATCACTGCCCGCTGATCAACTCCGTGCGGATTCCGTATCACACCCGCCATATTTTAAACGCTCTGCTGAGGAAACTATGAGTCAGAGGATAATGAAATTTTGTAAACTTGACGGTTTGTACATCAGAAGTGAGATCGTCATGCGTATCGTACATATGTTCACTTGGTACAGTTAGGTCCGGTTTCATATTAGCACGCATCGTAAAACACATGGAAAATGTTATTTCCAAAAATACTGACTGTTGCTAAGTGGTATATATTTCAAAAGACTGGTTTCATTAGGAACGCTGGTTTTTTGTATTCGTAAATTTTAAAAAATTGTATATCGACTTTACGAAAGGAACAGAGTGACAACGTGCCCCACTCCAAGCCTGCTGAGTGATAACATGTAGGCTTATGGTTACAAAAGAAATCTGGGACGGGACGTCGAGTATATGGAGAAAATATAGATGCGACTTTTTACAGTGAGCTGCGAAAACAGAAAGAGAACAGGCATGGCCGACCGCGAAACCGCCCGGTGCATTTTACTTAGTCGCTTATCTTTTATCGCGTATTTTTGTCTCTTTTTGTTCGTGCAACTTAACGTTTCTACATTATGAGGTAACCAGTTCCTTAATTGCCTCTTGTAGCACACCTGGCATGTTACAGTGTTACCCCTTTCATGCTCTTGTAGCATACAGGTACCGGGTTCATCCAGCCGTAAAATAGTTGAAGGTACAGGCGCAGTCCAGGTCAACAACTCAAAACCGCAATGGTATCAAAACTTGTCATACACCGGTAACGCCACATCATCACATTTATGTACGACTATTCGTTCGAAGATTGGTTCACTCTTGCTCAGCTGTAAAATATTGTAAAATATGGCAATTCGTAACACAGAATATACCAAGCATTATATTATTCAATTAATGAGCCTCCAAAATAAAATGTGTGCTACATTGTATGATTTTTGTGAAGATTATAAACCACGCTTTTATCATTCTCCTGCACAAAGAAACCAGAAAGTGCGTGTCACGTGACAAGATCCAAGCACATTTCCTTTTCACACCACCATTATTACAGAAGAAAGATGAGCACTCCTGCAGCCCCGTCAGTCGTTCAAAAAGCTGTCGTAAAACAGGTAAATAAATGACTTTGGTTCAGCAGAGGTGGAAGATCATGTTTTGTCCTTTTTGTATGTAGAGTTTGGAGTGTAGGATATTTTAACTTTTGCGTTGAAGCGTCCTTGTTCTCGTACCACTGCTGAAGTGAAGTCGTGTCGCAGTTCTGAGTTCAGGTCTTGACGTTGATGAGAAAGTATGACATAAAATTCAGTAACTTCCTTTCTATGCACAGTAAGGAGGCGGGACGGAGGGGTATAATAATGCCCTATAAATTTTGCATGTCGTGTTAGGAGTATATGGTATCTCACTATCTGAGCTCTGCTAGTTTCTTTTGAGGAATCGTAAGTTTTAAAAGTAGGCATGAGTAGGTCTAAGCACCTGAAATCTGAAGTGAACCAAGGCAATAGTGTCCTAAATGAGAAAGCTCAGAAATTAACAGTCTAACACCAGTTACTAAATAAATGAAGCATGCTGTGATGCTAGAATTATTATAATTTTATTTAAACAGGGAAACATATGGACACTAGAGTCCAGAAACAAGGAAATTTATCTATGCTGACAGCACAGCAGTTGTTGCCATCGGTCATTCAGACATAGCACCTGTCCTGTATTTTTTCATAGCTGAATACGCCTTCACCAATCTGAAAAAACTCCTCGTGCGAAACTGACACAGCAATAAGTGAGGCGGGTCAGATATTATCATAGTGCATAAAATCCACCCCCCATCGATAAAATATAACCCATAATTGGCAAAGCATCACCAGCATCCTAAGAAGCGTCACAGCAGAAAGTGAATGAGAAAAACATAGCAATGGTTGGACATCACGTACAGAGCACAGGGCTCAAAATCCAGACATAGTTTCCTAAAATCAACAAAGCAAATACAGACATGCCTTGAGAGATGGCATAAATTGGTGCAGGCTCCAGAGATTGAACTTTGGGACGAACCTGTCCCTTGGACATCATCTACCATACACAATATAGAAGTCGCTGCATTGATGTATCACGGTGCAAGAGGAAAATGGAATGCACATGTGACTAGTGCAATGCAGACCACCTGATGACCTGCAACAACCTCCAGGAAACATGCAATCGGAGCAACATGCTGGAGGCAAATGACAAGGCAATCCATGTCGCTGGGTGCAGACTGTATAACATGGTGATTGGACACGAAAATAAACACAGAAAATAAATGTAATCAAAGTTGATTTGACCATCATACACTACAGAACGGAAACGTTTTTACAAAAGAATTGATAAGTAGTAGCATGTAAACTGAAAAAGCAAGTACAGTGGTATTATACTAACCATCGCCATTACTAACATGCTTAAGTTGCCACTCTTCTACCCTGGGGTGTTGAGGCCATCGCCATAATTTTTTTAAGGAATATATTGACGGGTGTCGACTAAAGTAGAATACAATTATAGAGATATATATTTTTTTTTTTTGGTAGAAGTCTTTCAGTATGGAGTTGTACGAATAGAGTGTTTGATGTTATTGAATAAGATATTATGCATTTTTGTCACTTGTAATGATTTCTGAAACATTTCTGACTATTAGGTCCTGTCTGGGGACACTGTGGTATTAAGGGGTCAGCCCAAAGGAGGACCGCCACCAGAAAGAACTGTATGCCTTTCCAACATCACTGCCCCTAAGTTAGCTCGAAGGGCTAACCCAAATGTTGAAACCTCTGTGGAGACAAAAGATGAGGTAAGGTTTTCCCTGCAGGGTAAAATAAATCTTTGTGTGGCAAACTAAGGAGTGCACAGAAACTGCGTGTAGTAATTTGTTTTTAAGATATGATTGTACTCCAGCTCATCCTGTCTTTTTTTTCTTCTTTTTTATCTAATCAGGACTTGGCCGTTGAAATGTTTGCTTCCCATTTTTGTTCAGTATTTTATGTTCCTTTAAAAACATAGGGACCACCATGGGGTTTTTATCCTTGCTGTGCAGTTAGTTTTACACAGTGATTCCAAATCCTTACTTTCTAAGGTACAGAAGGGCTTACAAAGACAGTGGATGACAACTGTAGAGACCATAAATATCCGGTGCTTGCGATGATCTGGTGTCCTGAATCCACAAGCGCCCACTATAGGCACGCAAGATATAGACAGGGGGGACATTTTGAAAATCAGTGAAACTGCAATAGATGATTCAATTGACAGGCTGCACAGTGCTGAAAACAAACAAGGATAGAGCAGAGTAGGGGAGCAGGAGTGTGTACAACAAGCTACATGAACAATCCGTATCCACATTTTGCTAAGACTGAGTACCAAGGGTATGCATTTAGTATAGTGAAGTCGATTCTTGAAAACAGAACAGTTGTTTGTTAGCACCAAGCAACTTCTATGACCATTACTGTCATCTGTCCCTCCATGTTTACTCCTGAAAAAACATGAAACTTGGTCAATTATGCAGACGATCAGCAGTGCATTGAAGCCTTCGACATGAACAGCTAGAGGCCCATTCTTGCGATCCACTGGTATGGCCTGGTCTCAAATGCAGAATTCACTCGATAGACAGACCTCGAAAGCACACTCATCTCACCATGGTAAATCGTTACAGTTTGGCTCCATTTTGGCATATGGCCTACCTTACTGAGGATGCTACCTTACTGAGGATGTCACCGGCTCTTACAGCAGGTCACGGACATCGTGGATAAAAAAGGCCCTTTCCACCATGGTGCCGTCCATGCCCTGCCTGATTAGGGAGATAGAAAGACGTCATCCTCATTGCATGCAGCCTGGGACTCGACCACTGTGTCCATGGGCGTTTGATGCAGCAGGCCCTTGTTACCCAAGGTGGACTACCTGGCATGAGGCAACCACTGCAACTGGCCTCATTGTAAAAAAAAAAATAACCTGATGAATTCTTGTAGCAGTAGTTTCTGTGTCACTTTATTATATATGAAGATGTTGCAAACTATAGTTGTATGGTACAATGAGTTAATTCTTGCTTCCCATTGAGGGACCCATGGATACTATTACTGTCAGGTAAAATAGGATAGACCCTGCAGTAACCACACAGTAAAATGAATTAAGACCAGTACCAGAGAAATCTGAATGAACAGATGAGCGACAAGAACAACAGGCCGCAGCGTATTAAAGGAAATGTCACATCCAAACAGTAATGATGACATAAATAAACTATGTAAAAGAGATTAAAGTTATCTTTTAGTTCTGAACAGGACATACCAGAGCCAATAGCCACTTGAACCGCATCGATCACCAGCACTTGTACAGACATTGCTCTCACCTGATGAAACAGACATCTACTCATGGAGTGCAAGGCGCTTGCGGACGTGAGGAAATTATTCTTACAAGCACTGCCAACACACTGTGCAGAGCACTGAAACAACTGAAGAAGACCTGTATCTATATAAGAATGGCATTGGGCTGCCAAGAGCAGATTTGAGACATCATTATCATGTGGAAAAAAAAACAATTTACATACTCTTTTTGTTTCAGCACAGCTCATTTTGGGACCGGGTTTACGGTCCCTTCTATTTTCTCAGTCAGGCTATATGGGCGCAGCCTGTTTCCAAGGCCGCCATTTGCGAGTCAGAATAGAGCTTTGGATTGCAATGGATCACAGTGACTGCTACCTTGTTCACTGCGGCTTTCGACCCACGAAGCTGTGTAATAATGATTGTCACGTAAAATAATTAGCATTTTTCATTTTCTTATTGATCCTCTTAGAAGTTTTTTAATATTTGCTCTATTTATCTATTCTTATTGATCCTCTTTGAAGTTTTTTAATATTTGCTCTATTTATCTATTCTTATTGATCCTCTTAGAAGTTTTTAAATATTTGCTCTTTTTATCTATTCTTATTGATCCTCTTTGAAGTTTTTTTATATTTGCTCTATTTATCTATTTCATGTCATCCTCAGCCATGGGCCTGGGAAGCAAGAGAGTTTTTAAGAAAAAAGCTTGTCGGCAAAGAGGTAGTCTTTACAGTGGAATACAAAGTTCCTGGCACAGGGAGAGAATATGGAGTCATTTACCTAGGCAAAGGTAACATATATTACTCGTCTAACCCGCTCAGACCTTTCAATGTTATTGGAAACATGCAATTTTCTTTTATGTGTCATTTGTGTGGATATTTTTTCTATCCATGCCTCACATTTAGACTCACTTATTTCTGGGTACACCATCTGTCCAGTAAAGTGTTCTTTAACAATATCATCATTTCTGTTAGTTTTCTCCACAAATGTTTGTCCTACATCTACATAAACAAACTAAACAGATCTACCTCACAAAATATTGTTTTTCAACAACTTAACTTCATCCCCTTTCAATAATGGGATTGTCCTCAAATCTGAGTGAAAAAGAGAATAAATCGTTTCTAAAATTCACTTTAAAATCAAACACCATTTCCGCACTTGCAATTGAAGCAGACAGAAGTGAAGTATATTTGTAGATTTTTTTTTTTTTTCTTTGCATTCGCCTTATTTATCTATTTCCCAAGGCGTGTGCGTTAAACTGTGGTTTTTATTTTGCGCCTGTCGGCCCAGTGCATCCAACTTCAGCATATATTTTATGTAAGGGTGTGCTTCCTCCTGCATTTTCTAAGGGTTTGTTTCCTCGGGGTAACGGCCGGTGCTGTGATGGGGGATCGGGCACGGCTCACAACCAGAAGGTGCTGGTTGTGAGCCGTGCCACTAGACCACGCCGTCCCCATTTTTAGATTTAATTACCTGCATGTTGCAGCTGTTTTCATAGTATTAACCCAGATGTAAATGTGATAGGGTCTGTGTCTGACACTGATTACAAAATTGTTGTAAATGTACTAGTCTTCTTTTTTTTTTTTTTTTTTGTCTCAATTGAATTTTTTAGATACAATGGTGAGACTGACATGTCACTGCATTTGCTTTTTGAGATCTTGTTACTATCATCCTGTCAATTCTGACATCGTATGTGAACTGATTCTCGAACTATAAGAAGTTCTGTGTTTTAATTTGTGGTGTTTATTTTCACGGCGTATCGTGTAGCTTAGTCAAGAGAGCTGGCTTGCTAGACTGGGATTACAGCATGCCAGTGTTCAAAATCACGACAGACAGAAAAAAAATCAAGGATGTGGTTCCTACCTGGTACGACCGCTCCTCTAGTCAACCCAGCTGTAAATGGGTGCCTCCTGTATGCATTGGGGAAGGTAAAAACAGCAAGGAAGAGAACAGGCCATCACACCTCACATAGGCTGCGGCTTAGTACATGAAGTGTTATCTTCACACACACACCCCCCTCCCCCACACACAAGTAGGCAGAATTATCACCACCACCACATTTATGTTTGGTTTCAGTAAGAGCACGGTGACACTATCATGTGGTCTCAAAGAGGTAGCCTGTGTCAAAGAGCATTTAGAGACCACTTCGGTCAAGTTTTTATTGAATTGAATACAGTCAAATGCTTTTTCTGCACACAAAAAAAAACTACATTGACAGAAGACAGCATCAGACTGTCACCTGGCGTACAACTTTTTTCCATTGCTGAGGTAGTATGGGAGGGGGGGTTGTTAGGCTGAGGACTACAGGCCGATTAGCCACTGCTGTCGCCACGTCGTGTGCTGGCTATGTTTGTTTATTTCACCCCAAACAGAAAAACAACATATGCCATACCAGGGATTCGAACCCCTGCCCTACTTGTCAGCAAGCAGGCATCGAAAGCATTTGTTCACGCGCTCCTCACGTTTACTTCCTGCGGTATACTAGGCCTGGCAGAAGGTAGATTGTCTATTGGGTGGGAATTTAATTATTTTTAGAATTATGCATGACAGCAGTTACTCATATTGATTTTCAACTGCCAAGGGTGCTTTTCCAGTGGCTGTTAATTAGCTCCTTTCTTATAAGTCTTCATTCCTCACCATGCCCTGCCACTTTAGGGACATTAGACGAGGAGTGCGAAATTTGGTAAATAATGGTTTGTTATAGGACCCAGAAACAATACTTTTTTCCTATAATGTCCAACATGTTTTCACATTTTGAAAAAGTAAAACTCCGATTTACACACTTATGTGGCTTATTGGGAATATGATGGTAGCCAATATGTTCTTTGACCACATACCCTTGAATACAAGAGAAAATGGAGCTGCCAATGAATACCTGGCAAGGGGCAGTGGAAGAGGGGATCATGGCAGCCGGGAAGCTAAATTAAAACCTCATATTAAATATAATTATTGTCTGAGGTATCATTGCTTTCCTTTGGTCTCTGAAAATGAAATAGAGGCATAATGCTAGTAAAAAAAACCCACCGTTTATGGCTTTTTGATCACCGGATTTTAGGCTGAGAACTACAGGTTGCTGTCGCCACGTCATGTGCGGGCTATGTTTGGTAATTTCACCCACAACAGAAAAACATGTGCCATACTGCGGATTCCAACCCGTGCCCTACTTGTCGGCAGGCATGCATCAAAACCATTTCGCCCATATTAAATGGAAATCAACAAATTTATAAAGCCAGTGAATTTGAAAATATCTTCACTGTGTTCATTGTTTCAGACACAACTGGTGAGAATATCACAGAGTCATTAATAGCCGAAGGTCTGGTTGAGGTCAGGAAAACTGGGCTCAAAGCTGATGAGTATGTACTCTTTTCTTTTTGTGATATTTTCCTCTTTTGTGAATGTGCTTTGTGAATTTCAATGACTCATTTCTTCTTCTGGGAACTGTTAAAACCAGTTTTTCCTGTGCCCTTTATGGTTTAGTGTTTCTGAATCTTTTCATTCAAATCCAGACAGATACTCCACACGAATCAGACTTTTGGCTTGTGTAAGATATGTACGAGACCATGATTAGGAGAGTCTTCTACCCTGAACTATTAGGGTGAAGCTTGTGGCAAAGAGGTTGTGAGCTTGGTTTACAAACTCAAGTTTACCGAGTTCTAATCACTTCAAACATTCCATGGCTTTTTTGGTGGTTGCATGGCCGCTTCTCCCAGCCAAGACAGCTGGGAGTGGGAACTTGAAAGAACTGGTATCCTTATCATTAATACTATTCTGATGCAACCACAGATCTGCTTGGTGGGTTCTGTAGTTCGTTTGCCAGTCCATCATTGCAAACATGCTTTGATGATGAGTTGCAGAAAGGTAAAGGCTGCCATGGTGGCCAAAAGACGCATTCCAAAGACACGCCCTGAAGGCTTCACTAAAAGTCTTTGGCATTTTTCTTCTTCTTCTGTGTTCAAGTTTTTATGATCATGCTAAATCTTCAGTCCTATCGCCAGGAGGAAGTCAGCAGTTCTTTCCAGGTTTGAGCGGTGACCCCATAGCTTTTGCCTCAGTTCTGCTCCATCTAGCCAGGTCTGGCATCTTATATCTCCATAGCCCGGGCATTTTTGGCTTAAAATGTCACTTGAGAAGCTGCTGCATAAGACCGAACCGCTTGGTGCACATCTCTATTCGTGTAGCGTCATCCACAAAAACAGCAGCTGAACAGAACAGCCCATGAAATTAGGATTTCACATCGAGCATACATTCTCTGTACACACTGTCTGATGTCTTTCTATACCCACATCGGGCTCTTTGGTCACTTTCAAACTCGGCTGGCTATACATATTCCAAATGTTCGTATTCCATATGTTCACAGATAGTGATCTTCATCACCCATGATGGACAAACATCATTTGACGAAGTCGGGATAATTTGGAGTGGACATGAAAACTGAAGTTTGTGCTCTGAAGTCTGCCTTTTCGGCAGCAAAAACGACGGATCACACAAGGATGACCAAGTACAATGAACTTACAAGCAGGACCAAAATCGCAACACAATAAACTAGCTGGCTGCTTGCATCGTGGTCAGCGAACTCAACTTAACGTCATACTGGTTTAGAAGAAACTGCAGAGTCTGTATACAACCAGTTTCTTCTATTTCCTTATCTTGTTTTTCTGTAACCTCAAGATGTCATAGGGGCATCACTCGGTGTGAGAGCGAAGTGTCTTTAGCATCTTGCTATCCAGGCTGGGCCCAATCTCTCCTGTGCGTACATTTCCCAGCTTCACAAAAACTGACACTGTTTAACAAATAAGACGAAGAGGGCCAATCTCATGAAGTTCAGCCGTGTTCATTGGACAGTGGAGTTGCGACACAGGGTATCGAGAATACTATTTCAGATAACCGATGACCATGTCAGTATAATAGGCGAGAAACACACCCCAAAATGAACGAACTAATCCAATCCAGGTGGAAAACCACAACACGCTTCCGTGGACACAAGCGCGAGTCCTTGATCTTGATTTCCCGTTCCTCAGCAAGACTTGCGTCTCCCAACTTCGTCTCCAGCAGACCGTATCTTGGGCTATGGAAGTCCAGTGCATGGTAAATCCTCCTGAGGCGTCTCCGGTGTTGTTGTGTACAGCAAGGGAGTCTACTTCTTCTTCGTTCGTTCGTTCTCAATCTCCCGCTATCAAACCCTGAAAGGGCTTAAGTAGCAGAATGTAGTCCAGAGAAAGGAATGTGTTGTCGTAGTTTACAGCTTGACTGTGATATTTGCACCTTTCGGTCCAACACATCCGACTTCAGCAAGCATTTTTTGAATACCGGGTTAGCATTCCCTCTTCAATCCCTTCTCCTGAGCCAGTCTGCCCTGCTGCAGCCTGTTATCCAGGATCACCGCGTGAAGGCATAGAAGGGTCTTGGCAGCTCTGGTTCGATGGCCCTGACGCTATCAGTCAGCTATGGGTCGCTGACCATTGCAGCTCATGCGCTGCTCAGCATGCAAGGGAGTCTGACCAACACATTGGAGGTCTTCACCATGGTGGGGGGTATCAGATTGATGTGGCTGGACTCCGCATCGTTTCGTTACAACATGTGACCTGCCCATCTATGATTTGCCTAGTCTGCATAGATTACATCATTCACTAAGGACAATCGTCGCATGTCGGAATTGTGGAGATTTTGTATACGTTGGTTCCGGAGAGTGATTCCGACCAAGCGTCTGAAGAGAGGCCTGGATCACTCTCAATTTGTCCTCCTGTGATTTTGTCAGTGTCCATGTCTCCGCAACATAGCAGGGAGCACCGTGGAATTGAAGAGAGAAGCTCTTAGGTTCTGGTCTTTTCAAATTGGTGAGTCATTGGCTAGTGTGAATTGCAGTGAAATCTGGCATGCCAACATCCACAATGAACTAAAGCATGAGAGCACAATTAGACCACGGTCCTTGTTAGATGCCGTCTTTGCTGCTGGAGATGATCAAGACTGGTCCGTCTCCAAGGCGCAGTCCTGGAAATGGGCTACACTAGTTTGGTCTAAGAATAGGGATCACAGTGGTAAGGCAAAACCTGTATCCTTAAACCCTGTGTCAATGCACAGATATCGAAGCCTTACCGTACACAACGTTGTTTTCAGGGCCCGCGTAGAAGTTCTTCTATGAGCCGTTAGTCTGCTCATTCTCTGTGTTACATCGCCTGTCACACACATGTCTTGTAACCACCCTGTCACTCACTCTTATGTAAACTTACACTACTATCAAGTTGCTCACAATGATGACTGTTCAGTAACCTGACATGGACAAGTTTGCTCTGTGTTTGAGGACATCAATATCCAACGCTTTGTCTGAGTGAGTTTCACATTACTGGAAAACTCTCGGCTTTCTCTTCTCAATTTCCACGTATATTGTTTGTGTGGTCTTTGTCACAGGTCTGGGTCTATCACATATGATACCTGCCATGTTTCCAAGCCATACAGTAGTACAGATTTTACATGGCTGTTCCCCAGGCTGCACTAACAAATTGACGTAATTTCCCCTGCAGCTGCATTCAATTTTCAGCACGTCATATTTTATTTTGGTTGTCGACTTTGAGAGCATGTAACCTTTTTTTTATTAGTAGGCCTATAGATATGATTGTGTTATGTGTAGAGACATAAATGAATAAAGAACTTGTTGGTATTATTGTTTTTGTTGTACACAAAAAATGATGCCTACTACCAGCTGAACAGAAGAGAGCAGGTCGTGGTCTTCAGACTCTGCACAGGCCACAACAGACTGAGGTATCATCTATTCAATAAATTTAAGATAGGTGGCACTGACGAATGCACCAGTGGCACAGGAAAAATGACCGCTGAACATCTGCTGCAAAATTGCCCGACACACGAGGACCAGAGAAAGCACATGTGGCCATCCCCAGTGGCAACACTAGACAAGCTCTATGGCAGTGTCGAGAGCCTCAGGATGACAGCTGCTTTCTTCGAACAAATTCAAGTTGACGTCTGACAGCGTACGAAGAAGTTTTTGTTGTGCGTTTGTTTGTGAGATAGATGGTGAAAATTTATAACAACAAAGCACAAACTTTTAGACTTTTAGGAAACGTTGCTCCTCATCGAAATCACAACACGAAGTATTGATGCTGTGTTTATAATATCTGCACAACTGTTAGTTTGCACTAAAAATGTATTTCTTACATCTATATGAACAAACTAAACTGAACTACCTCTCAGAGATCTTCTACAACAACTTGCATCACCATTCCCAATAATGGGCCGAGTCCACACCGATTGAAAAATAATAAATATTAAAAAACTTTTATTATAGTCGACCTACACTTTCATGCAGCAAAGTCAAGATAGGTACCACCAGCATATGGCATGGTAAACATGACAGCAGCATATTACTTCAAGACTGCCTCCAGCACGCAGATCTGAGGAGGAGAATGTGGCTCGTGCCAACTGCCCAACAATGGTACAGCAGTATTGAAACACATCAAAAGAGTTTATTGAAGAATCCTGAGTCTAAATGTGCGATGATCGTAGAAGTCCTTTGTGCACTTCATGTGTGCCCTTCTCCTCTTTCCAAGAAGAGACCACAAAGCCTCTACATGATAGTACCTGCCGATAGACTAATATTTGTATTCATTTTTTTAAACAAATTATTATGTATAAGCGCTGTAACCTGCCAAAATAAGCTACTAATGGAAGTTGTGCATGAGGCTAGCAGCTTCATCATGTAAAACCGTTACCATCAAACCACCAGTGTAAATGCGTGGATACATGCTTTTAGTGGTGGCTCTATACTTTGCAAAAAGATGACTCGTATACACTCCTGGCTGATTTCCCTGATCGCTCCTCATCCTACTATGTTGTTGCTCACAATGATGACTGTTCAGTAACCTGACATGAGAAGTATGGTTGTGTTTGAGGACATTAGTATCCAACGCTTTGTCTGAGTGAGTTTCACATTACTGGTAGGCTTTTAGCTCTGGTGTGTGGTGGAGTTGTTGTGTGCTTGTCCCTAGGCAAAATGGAAGTGAGTTCATGGCAGCTACATTCTACTCAGGGCTGTAATCTCTCGTAACCCTGAGAATGACAACATTTGGGTAGAAATATGACGACTTTCGGCAGCGCCTTTCCCTGCGATAACAAAATTCACACCTCTACATTCTCTTTGGTAACAATTTATCGTGATAATTATGATATTATGGTAATAACGCTGTCACCATCAAATTAACTATTTGTTAAATATTTTCATTGACCACCAGACCGCTGTACCCATTTTTAGGTAATTTCCAAATCTGCCGCTATACCGCTGGATCTAATTTTCGGTGCTTTGGTTAAGATGTGAAAAAATGCGTCACAATTTAAAATTACAAACCTCGGGGTTAGCCATTTCAATTGAATTTGTGTGGTTTAACGTGAAAAAATTATGAAAATTCACAATGAAACGAGCGGTTGATGAACCAAGCACTTCAACAGGAAAGCGAAGTAGGTCTAGGCTTATCACAGCCCAACAGGTGATCGATACTTTGGTTGATTCAGACTCTGATGAGTTAGAATTTCATCAAGAATGCGTTTCCAGTTCAAGTGACAGACAGTGAGAGCTCGAGTGATGAGGAGAATCTTGAACCTTATAGATCTAGAGCTAGTTCGATAGTAAGAGAAGGGGGGTGTGTCCCTCAAACAGCTGATGGGGAGATCTAGGTGGTGATGAAGGTATATCCTGCTGGGTGGATTAGCACACAAAGGTGGAATATTGGCTCTAGATGAAAGGGAGACCTATTTTCTACAATGTCTCCAAGTTCCATCTTATTCTAACCACTTGTTTGCATGTAACTAACAGTTTTCTATATCATGTTGGTATTTTCTCTTTAATGCTCAGGAGCCCAGGTATAGGGGACAGTTAGGTTCTGGGCCTCAGGTCTGGTAGGGTTAAATTGAGTTTTCTGCTTCGTTCGTTCTCAAACTCTGCCACCAAGCCCTGAAAATGACTTTGCAAGCAGCAGGATGTAGTCCAGAGAATGGAAAGCATTTACAGCTTAACTGATATCTGCACCTTTTGATCCGACTTCAACAGGCAATCCTGTCGTCTTAGGCAACCTGTTACTCAGGATCACACCGTGAAGAAGGGTCTTGGCAGCTGTGGTAGCCCACCCTTAGGCCAGTAGCTTTGAGTCACTGGCCACTGCTGCTGGTGCCCTGGTCGGCATTTTGATCCCCAAATTGAAAGAGTTGGCTCTTACAATTCTAGTTTAGATTACTTAACTGTCTTAAACCTATACCAAAAAATTATGCAATGACAGATTTACTCAATACTCAAGGCATGAAGGGACTGACAAAACATGGTTGACCCTTACAGTGTTTATTAGTTGACAATTTGCTCTTCACTCAATTTGATTTCTCATCTCTCACATCTTCAGCCCTGCACAGCAGAGACTCGCGCAACTTGAGGAAGCTGCAAGAGCAGGAGGCAAAGGGAAACACGCAGAAGAGGAATCCAGTAAACATGTACGAAACATCAAATGGACAATTGAAAATCCACGCCATTTTGTTGACTCTCACCATAATAAGCCCATTGATGGTGAGTTTTGTGTTGACGCTCTGTTCATTTGAGTTTACTGGATTTTTTCAAATGTCCAGTGCTTTCACTCCATAATTATTTTGCACGTTATGCCGCTGTGTGTGGTTTATTTAATTGGATGTGCACATATATATCAAATTGACGTGTAGAGGACAGGGAAATATAATTGACAATTTGTGTATTAATAATAAAATACATGCAATTAGTATAGATGATAAATCATTAATGTTAAATGAAAACACAGCAAAACAGTATAATCAAAATATGAACTTATCAAGGTCCAGGTACTTTTGTAGTTATTAAAATTGGTATCTGTCATAGATCATGGAGGTAATCCATTTTAGAAATCTCAAAATTTCAAATGTATAAATGTTTTTAGCGTAAGAAATCGAATTTAGAAAATTTTAACTGCGCCCACCAAGATATTCGCATTAACAGAAAATATCACACAATAATTTTGATAATTCATTATAAAATAATTTTCTACGCTAGGTTCCATGTCATAAGTGAAAATAATCCTGCCACTTTCCATGGCTTATTGACAATTCATTTACATGTTTTCTTTATTATTTTACTTTGGTGTGCATATCTTGAAACAAGTTTGCTGGACCAGGCCGGGGCAACGCCCCCTCATCAGCCGTGTTTGATTTATTGAACATATCTGCATCACTTTCATAATTTGACAACAAACCACCCGTTTCAAACAACTCTTCACTTTCCATGATATTTTGTAGTAAATTATACACCCAAGAGACATAGAACTTGTAGGCAAATGACTAGCCATAGCATTACAGCAGCATCACAAATATTTGAAAAATCAGAATGCTTGTGATTACCATATAGAATATATACAAACTCAAGAAAATACAACTTCAAAAACCGAATCTCGTACTAAAATGTTTTCCGAATGTCGAAAGTCTAATTTACCTATAAAATTTCATACTTAGAATGTATCGTTTGATTTATAATTAATTATTGGCAACCACGTCTAGAACAACTCTGTGAGAGTTGTTCCGGCACAGTGGTATTCTCAAAACAACTCTCACAGCATTGCTATGGTGTGAAAGAGTTAATAGTTTGTGTTCTTAAGCTGTTTCAACATGGGAGAGGATTAGATAATCCAAAGGAAAAACAAAAAAATCATTTCCTAAAAATTTAAAGATCCCCATTGTGTTCAACTGGGCAGGACTGAAGTGGAACTTTCTACAATTGAAAGAGCAGTATTTTCAGCCGATATTTACATAAGCATGGTTGGTTGTCTATGATCAAAACATAGGATAAAAGTGACAGACAATGCCGCTGCAAATTATTTTTTCGTCAACGGTTGTATAACAGATAAACATAATTGTATTTGCTTTTGTTTAGCCATATGTTTTATTTATTTGTTGTGCATATTTAGTTAAAGTACACTTTTATATTTTTAAATAACACCAAAACAGCAAATGTTCTTACATGTATAATCTAAAAACAATTCTGTGTGTGTACATTGGTCAAATTGCATATAAATATATGTATGGGTATTTAACAACAAAACTTGCATAACCAACACACATACAAAATTCACGAAATTTCATCTTCCTGCATTGTTTATCACGTCATGTATTACTATGGTTGTTGACTTAAGATCCTGTAACCTTTTTGTTTGTTTGTTTGTAGATATGATTTTGTAATGTGTAGATACATAAATGAACAAATAACTTTTTTGTTTGTGTGTGTTTCTGATATGGTGAAAATTTATAAAAATAAAACATGAGTTGATTTTTAAGGTAGCCCAGTTTGATCATATATATATATTATTTTTGCATTCACCTTATTTCTATATTCTCTAAGGCGGTGTGCGTTGCACTTAGTTTTTATTTTGCCTGTCAGCCCAGTGCATCAGCATGCATATTATGTAAGGGTCTACTTACTCCTGCATTTTCTAAGGGTTTGCTTCCACCATGCTGTAATGGGGAGCGAACCCAACACCTTCGGATCATGAGCCGTGCTGCAGCAGATCTTGAAAATGGGTGAAATGCTTTTTTTTTTCCAGGAGAGACTCGGGGTTGATCAATGTTACAACACTTAGCGATCAAGAAGTAATCCTTGTCTGTAATTGATAATACAAACAATGAATTCTCTGTTTTGCAGCTGTGATTGAACATGTTCGAGATGGCTGCACAGTGAGAGCATTTCTGGTGCCGAGTTTTGAGTATGTGACTGTTATGCTTTCTGGGATTAAGGTACGGAGCATCATTTTTAAAATCAAGTTCAAGAAAACTACAAATAACAGCTTGAGGTTAACCATTTTCAGTTCTGGGTATTTTAGCTGGGTATTTTCTTTCTTTCAGTGTGCTACAACTTGGCAAGTTAATAAGTTTCTTCAAAACAAAATGACCCTGTACTATTTTAAACTATGTTTTTGGATTGAAACTTAATATAGGTGTCAAGAGTGTCCTGAATGGGCTATAATGGTGCAGACGAATGACATGACGTCATAATTGCAGTTAAAAGACATGCACCAAAGAGAAACACTCTTGTTATGTCTTTGAGAAGCAAAGTGGTGAAACCTATAGAAATTTGTCAGCGAATGAAGGTTCAGTACGGTGTTGCATGCCTTTTACTCCAGCAAGTGGAGGAGGAAGTTCCAAAACGGCGTCAGTTCTGTGACATACTGTTCGCGACCAGGTCAGGCACACCGAGTAGTGACCCCCAAAGTTGATCGCAGCCGTTGAGTCTCGTAAAGGAGATTGTCGCAAATCTGGATACCAGTCAAGGTTCAGCGCACCACATCTTCCACTGTGTGCTACATTACAACAAAGTAAGTGACTACAAGGTGGGTGCCACGGCAGCTTGATCCAGAATTAAAACGACGTGTTGCCTGTCAAGAACTTTTCTGCCGCTTTGAAGCAGAAGGTGATGGTTTCCACCAAGAATTGTTTATCATCATCATCAGTCCCATAACCTAGAAGGTCGTTGAGGCATTATAGTCCATTATAGTTGAGTCTAAATTTCATACAACAAAGTCAAATGACAACCCAAACTACCTGGGAGTCACATTTGATCGGCACATGGCATGGAAAAGTCAGATCGAGAGAAATTGAATGAGAGCCAGAGAAAGAATGGCAATCATGAGGAAACTTGCTGGCACAAGCTGGGGAGCAGACGAAAGTATACTAAAGAAACTGTACACTGGAAGAGAGACCAGTTCTCGAGTATGGCATTGCGACATGGACAACAGCAGCAAAGGCGAACTTCGATAAAATTAGCGAACTCCAACACCAAGCCATGAGAGTTATAACAGGAGGCATGAAGTCAATGCCAATTGTAGAACTTGAAAGGATTACAAATCTGCAATCCATGACCGACAGAAGAGACTGCAGAGCCCAGCAGCAAGCACAGAAACTCAGAAGACTGGTCGTGGTCTTCAGACTTCGCACAGGCCACAATAGACTCAGGTACCACCTATTCAATAAATTGAAGATAGGTGGGCACTGACGAACGCTCGTGTGGTACCGGGAAAATGACCGCTAAAACATTTGCTGCAAAACTGCCCGACATACGAGGATCGGAGAAAGCACATGTGGCCATCACCAGTGGCAACACTAGACAAGCTCTATGGCAGTGTCAACAGCCTCAGTATGACCGCTGCTTTTTTCGAAAAAATACAGGTTGACGTCTGACAGCGTACGAAGAAGAAGAAGATACAACAAAGTGACACTATCTTCAGCTAGTGCGAAGGGCGCCAATCTCGTGAAATTCAGCCGTGTGAACTAGACCATGAAAAATGACACTTGTTTAAGCGTAGTGCTGTTCATATAGCCTATGTCCATTCCAGAATAATCGGACGTAAGAAAACAGACAAAATGAATGAATTAACCAGTCCAAATGGAAAACAACACGTTTCCGTGAACACAAATGTACGTCGTTGACTAGTGTGAATTCCTGGCAAATCCATGATCTGGCAGCATCTATAATGAACTAAAACAGAAGAGCAATGTAGACTCGCAGCCAGTTATGGCCCCATCTTCGCTGCTTAAGCTGCAATCAAAGCTGGCTGCTTGCATCAGGGTCAGTGAACAAGAGCTGACCAAGACCATATTCTGCCTCAAGCAGCGACCCTAGAAACAGGCTTCACTATTGTAGTCTGGTTAAGATAATAGGGATTGCAGTGGGAAGACAAACCCGAAACCCCCCCAAAAAACCATCTGAAACTGCATGTGGCCAAAAGGTGAAGATATTGCTGCCAAATTGTAAATTACGACACAACACAAGGACAAACACAAGGAATTCCATTATAATTTGAATAGTTCACATTGGGAAATGCGACTATTCAATCAATCAAAATGTTTTCAGTCTCCTGTTGAGCATAGGCCTGTAACAAATACATACCCTCAATTTATCAGCTCAAAGTTTCCCACTATATGGTGTAGCTAACCACATTCCCAAAGTTTCCACTATATGGTGTAGCTAACCGCATTCCCAAAGTTTCCACTATATGGTGTAGCTAACCGCATTCCCAAAGTTTCCACCATATGGTGTAGCTAACCGCATTCCCAAAGTTTCCACTATATGGTGTAGCTAACCGCATTCCCAAAGTTTCCACTATATGGTGTAGCTAACCGCATTTCCAACCTGCCTTAGTCGCATTACGACATGCTGGCATGTTATGTTTCCTCAATAACACTCGGACAAATGCGGAATTAAATTTCCCCAAACAATTGTTCTATAATATTTGTATTTTTTTTCCAACAGTGTCCGATGAACAAGCAAGATGCAGATGGAAAACAAATTCCAGAACCATTTATGGAAGAAGCCAAATTTTTCACAGAGTCCCGTCTGCTCCAGAAAGATGTAAAAATCATTTTGGAAGGCGTATCAAATCAGAATCTCTTGGGAACTGTTTTACATCCTGTAAGATATATACTGACTCTTGTGATATGATCTCCATTTCTCGTCTTCCAACACAATTCTCTTTCATTTTACTGCACATTCACCATGTTTGTAAACTATCCTCATTAGGCTAAGTTTCGCTAGCGTAGTTTATTAGGCCAGTCAACTATTGCATCCTGCTTTACCTTTTCTCAGTCCACGCTCATTTTGCCAAATTGTGTCATAGTATTTTAAAGTTGTATTCAAATTAACATTTAGCGCGCTACCGTCCACATGCCTTGGACAGACTCGACCTACAAATTCGAAATTTGAAACAAAAATTATTTTTTTTTGCTTGTCATTATTTCAATACTGAATATGTCTCGTCCATCTACACACGTTTTCGGCGATAAAAGTATCGTATTTTAGATTACTAGTGGATTTTGAACGATTTGTCTTGAGCCAATTGGAGCAAGGTGAAGTAGGTTGTTGGGAAAGATCTTTATCGAGTAGATCTATTTTCTTTGTTTAGATGTAATAACTACGTTTGAATTGGAAACTAACAGTTGTGTTGATATTGTAAACACAGTGTCCAAACGTTGTTGTGGTTTCCATGGATTTTTGTCAGAGCCTAGTTGTCGAGTCAAATTGTTTTTGGTGGTTTTCCATAAATTGTCACCTTTGTCTTTTTGTATCTCAGAAACTAAAAAACACACAACAAAGACAACAACATCCACACGTTCTTTATTCAATTGTGTCTCTACACACAAGACAATCATATTGATTGACAAACAAACATAAATGTTACATGCTTTGCAAGTCAACTACCATAGCGAAAAATAATGTTGCGCAAATATTCGCCCAAAAAAAAGTGCGCCCTGGTCAAAATAATGTTGACACCACTCTGCCTACAAATTGGAAATGTAAATTTTAAAAAATTTCATTTTTTGGACAGAGGCATTTTTAAAATGCAGAATATGTTACGTCCATCTACACAGGTTTTAATGCCAGTGGAAGTATTGTATGTTAGATTACAGATGGTTTTTCTATGATTTATCTTCTTCGATTGGAGTCAGCCGATTTTATTTTAGAAAGTCGAAGTAGGTTATTAGATTTTCAAACGTAACATTAAATTCCACAAACTTAATCACAAAATGCAAATGCATGTTTCAGAAGTCTGTTTTGGTCATAAGGAGCAGCAATTTTAGGTTTTATGATTTATCGTCAATCAGGGCTACTTTCTTCTCCTCTCCGATCACTCGACTACTATCAAGTTGCTCACAATGATGACTGTTTAGCAACCTGACATGGGCAAGTTTGCTTTATATTTGATGACATCAATATCCAACGCTTTGTCTGAGTGAGTTTTACATTAATGGACACTTACCTACTCAATTAGAAGGTTACTATCAAAGATTAGGTTTCCAGTCCACATTATTCATGCAGATTTGTGTCTTTCAGTCCAAGACAAGTTCCACAAGTTACAAATGAAGCCACATATTTATATCCAAAAATAGGAGATATAAAATTTTGGGATCGCTCATGCCAAATCTTTTGAGATCTCATATTTTTGTTAAATTATTTGGTCATATCCCTTCTAGCATAAAAAATTATATACGTGGAATATAGGGATATGATCATATGCTCAAAACTTAGGAAGGGAATAACATAGGAGCTTGAAATACGTTGCACTAATTTACAAAATCGGCCGTAGAATGTTCAGTGAAAATTTCAGCGCGGTGTCTTTCCGTTCTCATCAATTATCGCGTCTTCATGCATACATTAATATTTTATATATACATATTACGTAGTGTAAACCACCACCTCGTTGACCAGACTGTTGTGACAGTTTCCAGGAGCGTGAGACGGGGGGGGGGGGGGGGGGGGGGGGGGGGTTGATCTGCGTGTTTCACTTGACGCTGATTATTTTTCACTCCTTATTTAATAGATAACTGAATGGTGACGCGAAAGAAAGGTGAACATTTTATAAAGGAAATAGATTTGGTTATTTGAGGGTGAACAAAACCTTCCAACAACTGATTCTGTTGTGTGGGATGAAGTGTTGTGAATGCCATGAGTAAGTTTACTCTTCTGTGTGCCCTGAAAAGGGCAACAGGGGGCAGATTGCAGTAGCTTTCCTCACATCCCAAGTACCCTGATGGTGGGCAGATGTCCTTTAGGGGGTTGTACTATGGGGATCATGTCAATACCCTACCTCATTAGCCAGACTGCCAAAAACAGCCCATTTTCAGGGAGACCTGCTTTAAAGTTATATATATATAAAGGGAGCCTCATAGCGCGCTGGCTTCGCATCTGAGTGGTCTGGGGCTCATTCCCCAGAGTCAGAAATGTTTTTTCAGACCATAATGGCTCCTGGGTTGACCCAGCCTTAAATGGGTACCAGGACGTACAAGCAGTGAGTGAGAGGATATGGCTACCGCCCTCATATAGCAGAGCCTTTGAAATGTGAGATCGCTAACACCTCACACCCCTACGGCAGTAATGCTATGGGTTACTTTACTTTATATATATATATAAATAATACACACAGACAGGAATATAATATAGATTTTATTTTTAAATTTACATTTTTGTTTTAGAATGGCAACATAACAGAGTTTCTGCTCAAAGAAGGGTTTGCTCGCTGTGTTGATTGGTCCATGGGTGTGGTTACACAAGGGGCTGAGAAACTTAGATCAGCAGAAAAGTAAGTAAATGTTTGCTGAAAGCTGATGGTTTCTACATGTGGGTGTGTCTGAAGCTGTTTTGTGTGTGTTAGTCTGAGATTGTTGTTGGTGTGTTAGTCTGAAATTGTTGTGGATGTGTCAGTCTGAAAATATAGTTTGTGTCTGTCTGAAGTTGATTTTTGTGTGTGTGTCTATAGGGATCTTCTGTGCTTATTGATGGATTTTAACAAATTGTTGTGTTCGATTTCGCTGCATTTCTCTATTCCCCATGCATTGCAGTTTTTATTTTGCGCCTGTCCCAGTGCATCTGACTGCTGCATGCATTTTATGTAAAGGTCTGCTTCCTCCTGCATTTTCTTAGGGTTTGCTTTCTCGGAATAACAGCCAGTGCTGTGATGGGGATCAAACCCAGCACTTTCGGATTGTGAGCTGTGCCACTTAACCACATGTTTGTAATCAGTCATCAACCGATGCAACTGGGACACCTTTGGCATCCATATTCACAGCAGACACTTCGATTTGCTGATGACATAGTGCTCATCACAGAGTCAGCAGCAGACGCCAACCAAATGATACAGCTACTTGATGGGGAGTGTAGGGAAGCAAGACTGGAGATGAATGTCTCGAAGACCAAAGTGTTGCTCAATTGTTTCGTCAATTGTGATCCAGTCATTATTGCCGAGGTGAGATTAGAGGATGTTGACTAGTACATCTATACTGTGCGCCTGCTCAATGGGCAGAACAATCTGGATCCTGGACTAAAACAATGTCCCGTACAGGTTAGGCAACCTTCTTGTCCTGGACGGTTGCAAAGGCTAGAACTTACGAGACTCGCTCTACAATTCTACTGTACTCCCTGCGATGTGCTGTGACATGTGCACTCATAAAATTACTGGAGGACAAACTGAGAATAACCCAGACCTCTCTTGAGAGATACTTGGTCGAAATCACCTTCCGCAACCAATGTATGCAAAATCTCCACATTTCTAACAGGCGATGATTGTCCTTGGTGAATGGTGCGGAAATCTATGCAGACATAGTAAAACATAGATGTTGTGATGAAGCAATGGTCAAGGGAGCATGGTGACGGCAATCTGGCACTCCTGGGGCAAAAAGACCTGTTGTCCACAACAACATCCGAGCCGTCTCTGGAGAAGGGCTTACCACCCACTGGACGTCCATGACCAAGACAGGGTTCGCTGGAGTTGGGACCAGCAGCTACGCTGTGGAATGGTTCATGAAGATCAAGATATTGCTACAACGGGAAAGTCATCCTACTTGAAAATATGCCCCACTGTATATTTGCATTGGACTACAGATCATGTAGAGGTTTCTTTTACTTTTGTGTGATTTTTGCATTTTTCTAAATTTTGTAACTTAACTTATGTTATTGGTTAATAATTGATTGACTCAATAACAATTTCAGAGTAGCTAAAGACAAGAGGTTGAGAATATGGAAAGATTACAAACCATCTGAAGCAAATGTCAACATCAAAGATAAAACATTTTCTGGCAAGGTATTTGTTTGTTAGACGGATAGAGGCTGTATGTTTGTTGTGAAACTATCAAATTAGTTTCTTTAGGCAATAATGGTCTGTTGATTGTCTATATCCACGATTGATGGCTGAGGTCCATGTTGCCTTTAGGTGTAGTGATTTCTTGCAGCCATGTGTTGCGGGGTCGGTTCCTTGTGGACAAGGTTTTTTTTCTCACCCTTAATTTTGATAGCTAGGGGCAGGATTTGGCAGTCCAGAATATCCTGGGGGAAGCAGATCACATGACCAAAGATAGAGCTACTTAGCTGGCCGTCGTAGAAACACTACTCTATGGTTGTTTGTCGTATGACCTCAGTGTTGGTAATGAGGTCATACTATGGATTCCAAGAACGTGCCTCTGACTGCACACATGGAAAACTTCAAAACTGTTCTAAGACCATCGCAAGTTTTGGAGCCATACAGAAGGACTGGATTGATGCAGGATTTGTAAAGGCTCAGTTTGGTTTCCAAGAAGATCCTTTTCTGGGACCAGACTCTATGCAGGGAGTTCAAAAGATGAGGCAGCCATACAGATCCATCGGATAATTTCAGGACTACCTTATACCTCAGAGATCTGTTTATTGCTCTTGAAAGTTATGTTAAATAGAGACACATCATTATAACCGGACATCATTTTTATTATAATCATTATATCTGTTGGACGATGGTACTGCACTGGCTCTTTCCGTCTTGTCAGACTATAGTCATGACTGTAACGAATGTGACTCGTAAGACCATTCCGAGCATAGAAGCGCCTTTCACAGTGTTTGGAAGGAAAGCCAAAACCGTTTGTGGCATATCTTCTAAATGCTGAGTCCTTAGCCTACCAACAATCAGTATCTCCTGTCTGTATTTCATGCTTAATCCTTGTGTAGTCCATGGTATCCTGTTGTAATGGTTCCAAATCGATGACCGCATCATTCATATCCTGCTTACATACATCCTTGTGCCGAAGTAGTGGCCAGCCCCGAGACCTTTTCCCCATTGAGAAGATGCAAGAGACAAGGCGGAAGGATCAGTGAGGACACATCAATGGTGTGCAGGCAGTGAGTTAGTGATCTTTATCATCTGTACGTTGTACCAATGTTTCTAAGAGTGGTTGACCAGCGCTGGTCTGGGAGTCGTCAATCGTTGTGCGCCATGAAACCGGACATAATATTTCTCAATGTTGTTGCTTGGATCCTGACTTCCAGGATCTTGAGAGAAAAAAACTTGAATTTCCTCTCTGCGTTATTTTTCATACAAAAACGGATGGAACTCTTTTTTATTGAACTTAAATCAGGAATCCTGTGAGATAAATCAAGACTAAACTCAATTAACTTTGCACCGATCGTTGCTGCAATGGATAAATCCCTGCTGGTCTGTCACACAGAAACGTTAGGGATGTGAAGCCCTCTGCCACATTTTCTTAAAGCGACTTGAGCACCTGGGGATCTGCCTCCAATTGATGTCATTCTGCATTATATAATAAACTCAAATCAGCTTTCATAAGTGACAATAGTCCTTTCTTTTCCTCCCAATTAAGTGTCCCCCAGTATCCACACAGGAGCATGTCACCCACAACACAAGTAAACACTTCTTGTCTCTTCTTTCCTCCCAATTAAGGGCCCCCTAGTATCCACATGGGGAATTGTCACCTACAACACAAGTAAACACTTCTTGTCTCTTCTTTCCTCCCAATTAAGGGTCCCCCAGTATCCACACACGAGCATGTCACCCACAATACAAGTAAACATTTCTTATCTCTTCTTTCCTCTCAATTAAGGTCCCCAGTATCCACATGGGGAATTGTCACCCACAACACAAGTAAACACTTCTTTCCTCAAAATTAAGATCCCCAGTATCCACACAGGAGCATGTCACCCACAACACAAGTAAACACTTCTTGTCTCTTCTTTCTTCCCAATTAAGATCCCCAGTATCCACACAGGAGCATGTCACCCACAACACAAGTAAACACTTCTTTCCTCCCAATTAAGGGCCCCAGTATCCACACCGGCATGTCACCCACAACATAAGTAAACACTTCTTTCCTCCCAATTAAGGGCCCCAGTATCCACACGGGCATGTCACCCACAACACAAGTAAACACTTCTTTCCTCCCAATTAAGGGCCCCAGTATCCACACGAGCATGTCACCCACAACACAAGTAAACACTTCTTTCCTCCCAATTAAGGTCCCCAGTATCCACACGAGCATGTCACCCACAACACAAGTAAACACTTCTTTCCTCCCAATTAAGATCCCCAGTATCCACACGAGCATGTCACCCACAAGTAAACACTTCTTGTCTCTTCTTTCCTCCCAATTAAGGGCCCCAGTATCCACACGAGCATGTCACCCACAACACAAGTAAACACTTCTTTCCTCCCAATTAAGATCCCCAGTATCCACACAGGGGCATGTCACCCACGACACAAGTAAACACTTCTTTCCTCCCAATTAAGATCCCCAGTATCCACACGAGCATGTCACCCACAAGTAAACACTTCTTGTCTCTTCTTTCCTCCCAATTAAGGGCCCCAGTATCCACACGAGCATGTCACCCACAACACAAGTAAACACTTCTTATCTCGTAACTCCATACACTAAACTACAATATCAATTGCCAGGTTGTCGAAGTTGTGAATGGCGATGCTTTAGTTGTCAAAGTTGAAAACTCATTCAAAAAAGTCTTCCTTGCAAGCCTCAGACCACCAAGGTTAGTATTAGCCTATGCTCTGTCAATACCATACTGGCTGTTGGCTTAATATATATCTGTTTAGGTAACTGGTGCTAAGAGTTTCAATTGGCTTTCAAAACATGCCGTTCTTGCTTTTTGTATCACATTATTATTTTTACGCCTACTTCTGCCTCTCCAGATTATTGAAGAACACACACTATTATCAGCCTTTGTTGCATATGACTCATGATAATTGATAGTAAGGTCAGTTGAGAGTTTGTGGGTGGCTACATGTTTTCTTTATCAAACAGGTCAGCTGATGTACCAGATGGAACTACGAAAGATGCCCCCAACAAGAGAACTCGGCCACTTTATGACATTCCCTACATGTTTGAAGCCAGAGAGTTCCTCAGAAAGAAACTCATAGGAAAGAAGGTGAGTTTTTATGATGCACATGTCTTGTTACCAGTCTAACAGCTACAAAAGGACACGCTCCGTAGCTTTAACCTTTAGCACGCCCTTGTAACACCCTAGCGGGCCAACTCGGCCTACAAAACCGGTGTGCGTAAATAATTTTGTTTGTTTGTTTGTACGGAGACACTCCAGGCAGCCATTTTTTAAATGCTGAATACGTCAATATATATACACAACATTTTGCCGGTTAAAGTGTCGTATGTTAGATTACAAATGGCTTTTGAACAGTTTTAATTTTATATACGCCGTTTGGAGCAAGCTGCCTTTTGGCAAAAGGTGAAGTAGGTTGTTGGGAACGATCTTTATCGAGTAGATCTGTTTATTTTGTTTGTTTAGATGAAAGAACTATGTTTGAATTGGAAACTAACAGTTGTGTCGATATTGTAAACACAGTATCGATACATTGTTGTGGTTTCCATGGTTTTCTATCGAAGATCTAGGCCTAGCGGTCGAGTCCAAATTTTTTTCTGAGATTTTCATAAATTTTCAACTCTATCTTTTTGTATCTCAGAAACTAACAAACACACAACAAAAACAATAACACCCACATGTTCGTCATTCAATTGTGTCTCTACACACAAGAAAATCATATTTATTAACGAACAGAAAAGTAATTTTGAAAGTTGACTACCGTAGCGAGGAATTAAGTTTATTAATTAGGTCAAATTTTTGTCCAAAAAAATTTGGGTTGCTAAAGGTTAAGGTTACATGAGAACAAGCTTCGTGGCTTTAACTTTTATCATTCTAAATAATAAAACTACGGAAGTCTTGAACAGGTCTATTTCATAAAAATATGTTGCAACAACTTACCTTCATCATCTTCAAATTTCTAAATTCTCTTTCAAGCTAAACCAGTCATCTTTCTCAGTACTGAGCATTGATCTACTCATGTTGTTACTGCCTCTCGTCTGCAGGTGAATGTTGAGGTTGACTACATCCAGCCAGCCAACCAGGGTTTCCCTGAGAAGACATGCTGCACCATCACAGTTGGCGGAATGTGAGCACATTAACTTTTACGTAATCACTGACTCAAAAATTTGCACGGCCATCGTCTGTCACTTTTATCTGGCATTTTTTCCCTAGCGTTTTAGTCATAAATAGAAAACCGGGCTACCGTAGCTATCGGCTGAAAATACTGCTCTTTTGATTGTAGAGAGTTCCACTTCTGTCCTGTCAGGTTGAACGTAATGGCAATTTTGAAATTTGATTTAGACATTTGGAAATTATTTCTTCTGTTTTGCACTTGGATTTCAAGATTTTCATTATTGAGAATAGACAGGTAGGTGTATATATATATATATATATATATATATATATATATATATATATATATATATATATATAAACCCATACATTCAATGCTGTGTCTACTATTTCTACATGTTTTCTATTTCCGCGACACCAATGTGTATGGGTGTACGGATATATATATATATATATATACACACACGTACACCAATACATATAGGTGTCGCGGAAAGTAGAAACCATGTAGACACAGCATTGAATGTATGGGTTTTGGGTTATTTTTGAAAAGACCTGTTTAGCAGACAGAGAATTAAATGATTTAGACATATGGGACTCTATGGCTTCAAAGCATGAGAAAGACTAAGAAAACAATGAATGGCTTTCAAAGTTGCACTAGAGGCATCAATTTTTTTAATTTTTTTTTTCATTCACCTTATTTGTCTATTCCCCAAGGTGGTGTGCATTGCACTGTTTTTTATATTTTACGCCTTTAGGCCCAGTGCTTCTGACTTTAGCATACATTTTATGTAAGGGTCTTCTTCCTCCTTTCTTTTCTAAGGGTTTGCTTCTTAGGTGTAATGGCCGGTGCTGTGATTGGGGAGTCTTCACCAGGTCGGAGCAGCTGCCCGACAGCTTTTGTCTCAGCTCCACACCCTCTAGCCAGGTCTGGTATCTCATTTCACTATAGAGTGGGCATTCTTGTAGAATGTGTTCAGAATTCTGGTCATCTGTTTGATAACTTTTCTTCTCCCAGAAATGACAAGAGTTTGCTCAGCTGTATTTCTTGGAAGTCAATCGCACTGATTAACCTTTAGCGCACTGTGGTCAAACAGCTGTAAATGTGTACTAGACGTGCAGTTGGGGAACATGAGCCGTTGGTCAATGGTGCTGTCCACCACACCTCACAGAAACTAAGACCTTACACAATGAAGTGATACTCCATCCCTGATGGCAGTATATGCTATGAAACTTAGAAATATATATTCTTGTAAGCTAAAAGAGATTATACACTTGGGATCAAGATGCAGGGCATGAGCTGTAGTGGTCAGCGACCCAAAACTGGCACCAGGGCCAGAGACCTGAGCTGGCAAGATCCTTCTCTACTTCCACATGGTTATCTTGGATAACACGGCAGACTGGCCAAATATGCCATTCTGAAGTTGGATGTGTCTAACCAAAAGGTGCAAATATGAGAGAATAAAATGGTACGATGAAGCCACTAATATAGAACCGGACAAATGCCAGTGGACGTAAAGAGAAGGTATTGGCTATGGATAGGACACACACTAGGGAAATCAGCTGATAGGATTACAAGACTGTCACTGTTCTGGAATCCTTAATGCAAAAGAAATATGGGCAGACCTAAACACTCACAGAGAATGGATGTCGAGACAAACCTTAAACGACAGGGAAGACGTGGGGAGAGCTGGAATTGATGGGGCATGACAGAAAGACTTAGCGAGTATTTGTTGATGACCTATGATCTGCAGGGAGTTGCAGGGCTTTGATTGATTTTGTTGTATTATATTTTTGTCTAGAAATGTGGCGGAAGCACTAGTCAGCAAAGGTCTTGCTACGGTCATTCGGTATCGCCAAGACGACGATCAGAGGTCTTCACACTATGATGAGCTGTTGGCTGCTGAATCAAGAGCCCTCAAGAAGGGGGTTGGACTTCACAGCAAGAAAGAGGCACCTATCCACAGGGTTGCAGATGTATCTGGGGTAAGTGTGCAAAATCATTTGGGTTCTCTTGGGGCATAATGGTTGCACATAGATACCCTTCACCAATCCATTCTTGGGACATCTCTAGTGCTACTCTGACCATCTTTTTTTATTGTTCTTCCCAATGTTTTTTTCCTACCCTGCTCTTTTCACCTGTGGATTTTGACCAGGGCCTGTTTAGCTATACAATTTCTCTGAGGTGGAATCTGTATTGTTCAAAGGTGAGTTGAGATAACTTTTGACATGTTTTTTGGAAGCAGGATACGATAGCTCTTCTTACATACTGAGGTATACTAGATAAGGTTGACAGGTGTCCTCCTGGCTGTAGTGCAATGCGAGGATACTCAACAATTACACTACCATATGGATTCCAGTGTCAATTCCCACTTCGCTGGACAAGCTGCTGTGAAAGTTTCTAGGAGCAATGATGGGGATATGAGATGTCTTGATCAGTATATTTCATCTGACCATGATTACTATTCACTCTCTGCAAAGTTAACAGGATGTTAAATTTATCCGGGGGGGGGGGGGGCCTTCTTTGCTAGACTGAGAGGAACATTTTGCAAATGGATGCTGTATTTTTTTATATCTTTTTTTCCTGAAGTCAGTATGTAAAAAGACGGGAGTTATTGAGTTATTTCCCCATGTCCTGGCCAGAAAGGTTTAGTTGTGATTCTTCGATCAGCTGTTGCTATGCTTCTAGCCCGGTGAGGTTCACGATCAACTGATGCTATGCTTCTAGCCCGGTGAGGTTCACGATCAACTGTTGCTATGCTTCTAGCCCGGTGAGGTTCACGATCAACTGATGCTATGCTTCTAGCCCGGTGAGGTTCACGATCAACTGTTGCTATGCTTCTAGCCCGGTGAGGTTCACGATCAACTGAGGCTTCTAGCCCGGTGAGGTTCACGATCAACTGTTGCTATGCTTCTAGCCCGGTGAGGTTCACGATCAACTGAGGCTTCTAGCCCGGTGAGGTTCACGATCAACTGTTGCTATGCTTCTAGTCCGGTGAGGTTCACGATCAACTGTTGCTATGCTTCTAGTCCGGTGAGGTTCACGATCAACTGTTGCTATGCTTCTAGTCCGGTGAGGTTCACGATCAACTGTTGCTATGCTTCTAGTCCGGTGAGGCTCACGATCAACTGTTGCTATGCTTCTAGTCCGGTGAGGCTCACGATCAACTGTTGCTATGCTTCTAGTCCTCTGAGGCTCACGATCAACTGTTGCTGTGCTTCTAGCCCGGTGAGGTTCACGATCAACTGTTGCTATGCTTCTAGTCTGGTGAGGTTCACGATCAACTGTTGCTATGTTTCTAGTCCGGTGAGGTTCACGATCAACTGTTGCTATGCTTCTAGTCCAGTGAGGTTCACGATCAACTGTTGCTATGCTTCTAGTCCGGTGAGGTTCACGATCAACTGTTGCTATGCTTCTAGTCCAGTGAGGCTCACAAAGGAGACTGCGCGTTTCAGGTCTTCGCCGGTCCCCCATGGCTTTTCGAGCATGGTCGCTCCCCCGTGCCAGACTGCCACTCTTTGGTCTGTATAAGTGGGGCAGTCCTGCAGGATATGTTCTGGTATTTGCTTGGGTGCTCCGCAGTTGCACGTGGCGGTACCTCTGTGGAAGTGGGCCTTGAGTCTGCAATGTCCCGTTCTGTGTTGGAAGATCTTTGTCAGCCCATCTCTTCCAAGTTTGTCTATGCTGTCATTTTCTGCCTTGTATTCTTTGTGCTGGTTTCTCCATTCCATCCTCGGGGATCGTTTTATGAGTGTCTTTGCTTCTTAATAGTTCTGTGGATAGCGAGTCTGCGTGCCGATACTTCCAGCTTTTGCTTACTCATCTGCTTTCTCATTTCCAGGGATCCCACAGTCGGCTGGATTCCACTGTAGAACTAGATCAGTGATTTGGGACATCAACCCGTTAAATTTTATTTCATATTTGTGACTTGAGATGGCATGAAGAAACTCCTGGAGTCTGTTAGAATGACTATTTTATATTTTGTATGAGTCTATATTGTTTGGGGCTTGGAATATGCTACTGGTGTATGTTAGAATAACCATTTTATATTCCATGTTAAAATAGAATAACCATTTTATATTTCTTGTTCATGCTCAGTAGAAGAGAAATAAGCAGGAAAACAAAGATGGATGTATACTGCTCGACCTATGTGCCTGTCCTGACATATGGATGTGAGTCATGGGCAATGACTACAGCCCAAGAAAGGCAATTACAAACTTCAGAAATGAGGTACCTAAGAAAGGCGGTTCAGGTGACAAAAAGGGACAAGATCCGTAACCAGACAATACGTAGCAATCTTGAAGTTCAACCCCTGCAGACATGAGTGGAGCAGTCCCAACTACAGTGGTTTGGCTATGTCTGTAGAATGGAAGAAGATCGGATACCAAAGCGGTCATGGGAGATCAAAAGTCAAGGACGCAGACCCCGAGGACGTCCCAAAGTACGTTGGGAAGACAACATACGCCAGTCCCTAAGTGATTGAGGGCTGGATTGGAAAGAGGCCAGGAAAAAGACGGCGGATAGAGCAGTGTGGCGTCTTTGGCAAACCTCTACACCTCACGGTAGAAAAGGAGCGACTAAGTAAGTAGTAAGTATTTCTGGTTAAAATTTATCTTGTTTGGGGCTTGGGATACACTCTTGCAGTCTATTAAAATAACCATTTTTCTTGTAGTTGTGTTTTGGTTGATAAGAGCTGTCAAACATGCATTAAACTATATATTTTATTTTGAACTAAGCTCTGCACGCCATTTTCACAGGATGTTCCTAAAGCAAAACAGTTCTTGCCATTCCTACAAAGAGCGGGCAAATCAGAGGCTGTTGTTGAGTTCATAGCAAGTGGATCTCGGCTAAGATTGTATCTACCAAAAGAAACCTGTTTGATAACCCTTCTTATTTCAGGTAAGTTTTTGCTTCGTCTTCTTTGGCTCTTTCTCCCTCATAAATGTGGCTGTCTGATCTTCTGGGTTTGTTCTTAATCTCTCACTAACAGGAGACTGCGCGGGCTAGTGGTTGAGTGACACAGCTCACAAACCAAAGATGCTGGGTTTGCATCCCATCTCAGCACCGGGCATTACCACGTGGAACCAAACCTTAGAAAATGCAGGAGGAAGCAGGCCTTTACATAAAATGCATGCTGAAGTCGGATGCACTGGACCAACAGGCACAAAACAAAAACATGGTGCAGCGCACATCGGCTTGGGGAATAAGTAATAAGGCGAATGCAAAAAAGAAAGAAAAAATCTCCCGCTATAAAGTCCTCAACAGGGATTTCTGGTAACAGGATGTAGTCCAGAGAATGGAATGGGTTTCGCTAGTTTACAGCTTGACTGCGATAATTGCACCTTTTGGTCTGACACATCCGTCTTCGACAGGGGTTTATCTCTCATAATAAATATGACTATCTGATCTGGCTTGTTTATTTCTCAAATAAGCCACATTTATCAGGGAGATATGCATGGTATCCAATTTGGCTTCTCTAGTCACCATACAGTTTGTCTCTCAAATAACCACATGTCTCCCTCATAAATATGGCTATCTGATTTGACTTCTCTAACATCATCACTGCACACGGGATAAATGTCGCCTTGCAATGGATCCCTGGACATAGTGGTCAACTCTGGAACGAGTTGGCCGACATATTGGCAAAATAGGAGCCTCGAAACAATTGGACAGACCCTGCTATAGCCACACAGTAAAACAAATTATTGAGAATAATACTTGGGAAATCTGAATGAACAGGTAGGCAACAGGTCGCAGTGTGTTTAGCGAAATGCCATAGCCAAAAACTAATGATGACATAAATAAGCTACATAGAAGAGATCAAAGTCTCATCTTTCAGTTCTGAACAGGACACACCAGAGTAAATAGCCACTTGAACCACATAAATCCCCAGCACCTGCCCTGGTGCAGACATTGCTCTCATCCTGATGAAACAGTTCGATACCTACTCATTGAGTGCAAGCCGCTTGCGGACATGAGGAAAAGATTCTTACAAGCATTGCCGACAATTGCCAACACACTGTACGGAGGAGTGAAACAACTGAAGAAGACCTGTATCTATATAAGAATGGCATTGGGCTGCCAAGAGCAGGCCTGCTCGGCAGCTATGGGATAACAACAATCTGACTTCGCTAGTCACCATACAGTTTATCTCTCAAATAACCACACGCCTCCCTCATAAACGTGGCTATCTGATCTGATTTCTCTAGTCACGATATTAATTCCAATGTCAAGTCAGTACTCTGTGTGTAGCAGAAACTTTGAGAACGGCAATGCAGAGAAAACTCGTTCGTCAGTAAATGTCTATGGAAGAAAAGGAGTATAGACTGGCGTGTGATAGTGAGAAATAAAAACCTATAGGAAAGAAGCCAACAATAGCCAGTGGAGCAACAAATCAAATGTAGGAAATGAGGTTGCATAGAGGACACACACTATGGAAATCCTCATCAAATGTGGCCTGACAGGCTCTGTTGTGGAATCCACAGGGGAAAAGGAGGAGAGGTAAACCAAGAAACACCTGACTGAAAATGAATACGAGTCCCTGCAGAGGCAGAAAGAACAACTTATGTTCAAATTTGTTGGAGGGTTGTCAATGACCTTTGTTCCGAAAGGAGTGATGAGCATTGGTTGATTCTTTTAAAAATTAAGGAAATTTTTTGTGTATGAAATAATCTGTGTGAGAATTCGCAGGATGAAATCCCCCTGGTTTCAGGGTTTGCAAAGTTCAGGGAAACCCTGCCTTCCGTCCGCCTCTCTACTTGTTCAACTTGGCATTCATCCAGCTTTTTTGTTTCCCGGATGACACTCGGCTCAGCATTCGTATGTTTGCTCAGCATTCAGTCCGCTTGGAGGTGGACAATGAGGATGTGAAGTTGATGGAAGGCCACAAGAATGAGTTGACCACTGAAGGACTGCACAGGGAGCAGCACAACGAAGTGACTTGGCAACTTTCTTCAGTGGAGGAAGTGAGTATGGGGAGTATTTCCACTACATAAATTAAGGAACTGTGCTCTTCCACTACAGAAATTAAGGAACTGTGCTCTTCCACTACAGAAATTAAGGAACTGTGCTTCCACTACAGAAATTAAGGAACTGCTCTTCCACTACAGAAATTAAGGAACTGTGCTCTTCCACTACAGAAATTAAGGAATTGTGCTCTTCCACTACAGAAATTAAGGAATTGTGCTCTTCCACTACAGAAATTAAGGAACTGTGCTCTTCCACTACAGAAATTAAGGAACTGTGCTCTTCCACTACAGAAATTAAGGAACTGTGCTCTTCCACTACAGAAATTAAGGAACTGTGCTCTTCCACTACAGAAATTAAGGAATTGTGCTCTTCCACTACAGAAATTAAGGAACTGTGCTCTTCCACTACAGAAATTAAGGAACTGTGCTTCCATTACAGAAATTAAGGAATTGTGCTCTTCCACTACAGAAATTGAGAAACTGTGTTCTTCCACTACAGAAATTGAGAAACTGTGTTCTTCCACTACAGAAATTGAGAAACTGTGTTCTTCCACTACAGAAATTGAGAAACTGTGTTCTTTTAGGAACTGTGTTACCATTGGAATAACTCACAGAGCCTGCTAGAAAAAAACATCCTAACATTGCGGCAGTCAACAGCAGCATTAGCCTGTTCAGTCTTCTTCTCTCGTTCTCAATCTCCTGCTACTAAAGCGCTGCAAAGGGCTTTGCAAGTAGCAGGATGTTGTCCCAAGAACGGAATGCGTTGTCGTAGTTTACAGCTTGGCTGCGATATTTGCACCTTTTTGGTCAGACACATCCGACGTCAGGTGGTATTTTTGAGTAGCGAGTTAGCTTTCCCTCTTTGATTCCTTCTCCTTAGCCAGTCTACTCTGTTCAGTAATAATGTTGACCATTGTAGAAAGTTTTTGAAAAATCGTCAAAAGCAGGCAACCTTGGACATGTTTCCATTATCTTTCAGCACATCGCATTTTACTATGGTTGTTGACTTAGCTATCTTCAGCCATCTCGATAATTTTCTTGCCACTGGTCAAAGGTAGCTCGGGACGAGAGAGTTAGGGTGAGAAATGGCGCAGTTTCTTTCTGACTTAAAGAAAGCAGTTCACATCACCAATTTCAGCAGACAAAGAATGGAAACGCTGCCCACACGACTGAACAGAGCTCATGGTCATCATCACATGTCGTGCAGAACAATAATTGATGACTTTGAGAGACTGTAACCATTCTTATTTGTTGGTCTATAGATATGTCTATGTTGATATTGTTTTTGTTGTGTGTGTTTATTTCTGAGATACAAGAAAGATAGAGGTGAAAATGATGAAAAACAGCACAAACATTTAGACTCGCCTATTTCTGGTGGTATCATGTCCAATGAAAATTTTGGAAATTGCCACAGAGGATAATAAAGAAGTTTTACAAGATCAACATATTTGTTAGTTTCCACTACAAACTTATTTTTTCATCATAGACGTCTGTCTCTATAGACCATGCGTGTGGGGCCCTGGGACTTTTGTCCATCGCTGTCTTCTGTATTTCGAAACTCTCTGCTATGGTTGTAAAGGCTGATCCGTGCGCGAGTGACAATTCCTGCCACAGATCGTACAACCATGCTGAGGAGGCTGGCTTGCTTGGCTGTTCCTTGATCTCTTCAGTCTTTCTCTTTTCTCTACAGCCAGAAGGCCTCTACGAGCATCAGCAGTCACTGTGCCCTCTCCAAACAGCTCGATCCTGAGCAATTTTTTCCCAGCCCTCGGATGGGATGTTGCATGACTTTGTCCCTCTTGCATATGTCTTTGATAGACAGAAATGTAAATGTGTCTACATAAACAGACTAAATAGATCTACTTCCGGAAAATCTGTTGCAACAACTTAACTTCATCACTCTCAGTAATGGAATAATCTTCCAGTCCGAGTGAAAATGAAAAGAAATCATCTCAAAATTTACTTTAACCTTAAGCACGCCACAGTCCGATCCCTTTGAACCAGCTCGGCCTGCAAAAACGGTGTCCGGAAAAAAAAGTTTGTTTTTTTTTGAACGGAGTCACTCCTGACATCCATTTTTTACTGCTGACTACGCCCTCCATATATACACGATATTTTGCCGGTTAAAGTATCGTGTGTTCGATTACAAATGGCTTTTGAACAGTTTTAATTTTGTATACGCCGTTTGGAGCAAGCCGACTTTTTGCGAAAGAGGAAGTAGGTTGTTGAGAAAGATTTTTGTCGCGTAGATCTGTTTATTTTGTTTGTTTAAATGAAAGAACTACGTTTGAATTGAAACTAACAGTTGTGGCGATATTGTAAACACAGTATCGATACGTTGTTGTGGTTTCCATGGTTTTCTATCGAAGCGACTAGGCCTAGTGGTCGAGTCCAAATTTTTCCCGAGATTTTCATAAATTTTCAGCTTTATCTTTTTAAATCTCAAAAACTAACAAACATACAACAAAAACAATAACACCCACATGTTCGTTATGCTATTGTGTATCTACACGCCAGAAAATTATATTTATTGACAAACAAACATAAAAGTTACAAATTTTGTAAGACGACTACCACAGCGACTAATTAAGAAAATTAATTAGGTCACAATTTTTTTCAAAAATAATGTGGAGTGCGTAAGGTTAAAATAAAATAAGCCATTTTTGTACTCCACCTGGCAAGTTTTCTCGCCTTAAGGCGTAAAACTGAAATTTTTTTCAGACTGAAAATATTGCTACTAGTGCGGCAAAGGTTAAGTAAAGAAAAAATACATTTTTATTTATCTCATGTTATTTATTTTATAGTTTTTATAAGCACTTTTAGGCTCAGTCAAACTTATTATTAAATAAACTGGAGCCTGGAACGAATTAATTCAACTAACATTATTTTTGTGTGTAAAATTTGATTCAGCATTCGTACAAATTGCAATAGCCTCTTGGAACGAATAGTGTATGAATAACGAGGTTCCACTGTAATTGCAATTTGTTATACATAATATTTGATCATATTACCTACAGGTATTGACTGCCCTAAAGGTGCTAGAGCAATGCCAAATGGTCAGAGTGTCCCTGCAGACCCATATGGTGAAGAGGCTTTGTTGCTTACAAAGGAGATGTGTCTTCAAAGAGAGGTAAACAATTGCATTGTCAGAGCTAAACTAATAATCTGTGGTTCTGTTGGGCATTGGGAGATTTGTCGCTCTTGTCATTCTATTGGACAGTTATGTGTTTCTTGCTATTCTGCTGCACCTTTACTGGTGGCCTTTCTTGTAATTCTGCTGTACATTTTCTAGTGATCTTCCTAGTTAAGTAACCTTTCTTGTTATACCTTTACTAGTGATCTTTCTAGTTAAGTAACCTTTCTAGTTATTCTGCTGTACCTTTACTAGTGATCTTTCTAGTTAAGTAACCTTTCTAGTTATACTGCTGTACCTTTACTAGTGATCTTTCTAGTTAAGTAACCTTTCTAGTTATACTGCTGTACCTTTACTAGTGATCTTTCTAGTTAAGTAACCTTTCTAGTTATTCTGCTGTACCTTTACTAGTGATCTTTCTAGTTAAGTAACCTTTCTAGTTATACTGCTGTACCTTTACTAGTGATCTTTCTAGTTAAGTAACCTTTCTAGTTATTCTACTGTACCTTTACTAGTGATCTTTCTAGTTAACCTTTAGCACGCCACGGTCGAGTGCTACTCGACCCACTAGGCCTACAAAAACGGTGTACGGAAAATTTTTTTTTTTTTTTATACGGAGTCACTCCCAACAGCCATTTTTTACTGCTGAATCTATGCTCCATATATACACGATATTTTGCCGGTTAAAGTATCGTATGTGCGATTACAAATGGCTTTTGAACAGTTTTAATTTTGTATACGCCGTTTGGAGCAAGCCGACTTTTTGCGAAAGGGGAAGTAGGTTGTTGGGAAAGATCTTTATCGAGTAGATTTTTTAATTTTGTTTGTTTAAATGAAAGAACTACGTTTGAATTGGAAACTAACAGTTGTGTCGATATTGTAAACACAGTATCGATACGTTGTTATGGTTTTCTATCGAAGCGACTAGGCCTAGTGGTCGAGCCCAAATATTTTCTGAGATTTTCATAAATTTTCAACTTCAACTTTTTGTATCTCAAAAACTAACAAACACACAACAACAACAATAACACCCACATGTTTGTTATCCTATTGTGTGTCTACACGCCAGAAAATCATATTTATTGACAAACAAACATAAAAATTAAAAATTTTGAAAAACGACTACCATGGTGACTAATTAAGAAAATTAATTGAAAATTAATTAGGTCAAATATTTTTCAAAAAGAATCTGGCGTGCTAAAGGTTAAGTAACCTTTCTAGTTATACTGCTGTACCTTTACTTGTGATCTTTCTAGTTAAGTGACCTTTCTAGTTAAGTAACCTTTCTTGTTATTCTGTTGTTCCTTTACCAGTGACCTTTCTAGTTATTCTTTTAAACGTCACGTACAAAGATCGAGTTACAAATGAGGAAATACGAGATAGAATTTACAACAGCAATAGGGCCTTTCAAAAACCTCTTGGCAACTGTCAAAAGAAGGAAACTCACTTGCTACGGTCACATATCGAGATCAAATGGTCTTGCAAATACAATCCTCCACTGAAAGGTGCAAGACAGACGACGAAGAGGCCGGCCCAAAAAGAGATGGGAGGACAACATAAAAGAATGGACCAGTCTCCGACCAGAAGAGTCACAGGCAGCGGCATCTGACAGAGAGGGGTGGCGTGGGGATGTCTTCATCTGTGTCCCATCGACCTCACCAGTTACGGGATGATCTAACCTTGTTATTCTGTTGTACCTTTGCTAGTGACCTTTCTAGTTAAGTGACCTTTCTTGTTATTCTGCTGTACCTTTACTAGTGACCTTTCTAGTTAAGTGACCTTTTTTGTTATTCTGCTGTACCTTTAGCTGGGACTACTTCATTGCTGGAAATTGCTGATGTCTTAATATTTTTGTTGTTGCTATAATGCAATGGCTAGTCATTTGCCTACTAGTTCTAAGTCTCTTGAGCGTGTAGTTTGCTACAAAATATCATGGAAAGTGAAGATGAGTTGTTTCAAACGGATAGTTTATCATATTATGAAAGTGATGCAGAAATGTTTGATAAATAAACATTGCTAACGAGGGGGCTTTGCCCCAGCCTGGTCCATATTACCTGTTGCAAGATATGCACACCAAAGAGCAAGTAAAATAACAAAGAAAACATGTATGTGAATTGTCAATAAGCTATGGAAAGTGGTGTTATTATTTTCATTTATGACATGGAACCTGGCGTGGAAAATAATTTAACAATGGACATTTTCAAAATTATTCAGTGACATTTTCTGTTATTGTGGATATTGGTGTAGCCGCAGTTAAAATAGGATATATTTTTAAATTGGGTGATTTCTCAAATAGATTACCTTAATGATCTGAGACTGAGACACCAATTTTAATAACTACAACAATAGCTGGGCCTTGATAAGTTTTAATTTTGAATATACTGTTTTGTTTTCATTAAATATTGATTTTTCATGTATACTAATTGCATATATTTTATTATTAATACACAAATTGTCAATTATATATCTCGGTCCTCTACACATCAATTTGATATATAATATGTGCATATTCATTTAACCTTTAGCGGCCGTTGAAATTATTTTGACACATTCGGCCTACAAAATTGGAAATTGAAAAAAATATTATTTTTTTTTTATGTAGACCCTTCTCATAGTCATTTTTTAATATTGAATATGTCTCGTCCATCTAAACGGGTTTTTTTGTCGGTAAAAGTATTGTATGTTAGATTACAAATGGATTTTGAACAATTTATCTTCTAATATCTGCAGACTGGAGCCGGCCGATTGTTTTAGAAAGACGAAGTAGGTTGTTGGGAAAGATTTTAAGAAACTAACAAACACACAACAAAAACAATAACACCAAGTTCTTTATTCAATTGTGTCTCTACACACAAGAAAATCATATTTATTGACAAAAAACAGAAAAGTTACAAGCTTTGAAAGTCAACTACCATAGCGAAATATAAAGTTGCACAAATTTTCGCTAAAAAAAATGTAGCGTGCTAAAGGTTAAATCAACCACACACAAATTAGATTGAAAAAGGTACACTCCACTGTCTAAAATTCTGACCAAAAAATTATTCCTGCACAGTGTGCAAAATAATTATGGAGTGAAAGAGTTAAGTCAATTCCTTTTTATTAGTAGAACAGTATATAAATCACTAAGCCACCCGTAACTCTACATCATTTGCATACAACCATAAAAGTCAATGATACTAGCTCTAAGAAGCAATGCAATTAAACTCATCAGTTGATCATTTCCTGCAGGTCGAAGTTGAAGTGGAGGGCATCGACAAAGGAGGCAACTTCATTGGCTGGTTGTTCGTAGATGGGGTGAATTTGTCTGTTGCTTTGGTAGAGGCTGGTTTGGCTAAAGTTCACTTCACGGCAGAGAAAAGTGCTTTCTACAAAACATTGTTAGAGAAGGAAGCAAGTGCTAAGGAAGAGAAACTCAAAGTAAGTCAAATAAATTATTTTCTAAACATAAAGATTACGCTGTCCAATGTAAATATAATATGTGTCCTTCCATATGGATGATGATGCTTTCTCTCTTTTGCCTTCTATCACCCAGGGGTGTATAGACCATCAACCAACCATCGCCATGCAGCTCTGTCCTGTCCAATCTTTTCCACTTTCAGCTTTTCCCTTTACTCCTTCTTCGTTCGTTCTCAATCTCCCGCTACCAAACCCTGAAAGGGCTTAGGTAGCAGAATGTAGTCCAGAGAATGGAATGCGTGGTGTCGTAGTTTACAGCGTGGCTGCGATATTTGCACCTATAGGTCCAACACATCCGACTTCAGCAAGCTTTTTTTGAGTACCGGGTTAGCATTCCCTCTTCGATCCCTTCTCCTTAGCCGTGCTGCAGCCTGTTATCCAGGATCACCACGTGGAGGTGTAGAAGGGTCTTGGCAGCTATGGTTCGCTGGCCCTGACGCTAGCAGTCAGCTATGGGTCGCTGACCACTGCAGCTCATGTGCTGCTCAGCATCTTGATCCCTTCCCTTTACTTTCGCCTCCAGATCTCGTCTCCATGTATTCCTTGGTCTGCCTATGCCTCTCCTTTCCTGGAGGTTCCATGACAGGGATTGCCTGGCCTGGGGCTTTCTTCCTAAGAGTCCTTGTTCCAATTTACCTTGTCCAGCTCTCTCCCCCAGTCTGTCATTTGTACATATTATGCCAAATGATGATACTTACTTAAATATGTATTATAAAAATAAAAACCTCAACAGAGTCCCACAGCAGACTTAGCTTCTGGTCAGGAATGAATTGGCGGAGACTGAGACCTGCATTTTGGACTTTTGTAAAGCGGTTTTAGTTAAGCGATGTGAAATAATGCAACTGTCGGGAAAAGTGTGTCAATTTTGTGTGAAGGGGGGTAAAGGTTAAGAGAGTGAACGAGATGACTCTTTGGGGGGGTACCTAGTGCTGGAGGCCGACTCTGTGGCTAAGTTTTCCATTGAGTTTCACTATTGTGCTCAGCTCTCGGTGTCAGCCGGATTGGATGGAAATGGGTAACTTCCGGGCGGCCAGTTCTGGGTGATAACAGCTGTGAAGGGCTAGATAGGTGAAGATATCAACTGCATGGAAATGGGTAACTTCCGGGCGGCCAGTTCTGGGTGATAACAGCTGTGTAGTGCTAGATAGGTGAAGATATCAACTGCATGGAAATGGGTAACTTCCGGGTGGCCAGTTCTGGGTGATAACAGCTGTGAAGGGCTAGATAGGTGAAGATATCAACTGCATGGAAATGCATTTATATATTATATTTGAATAAAACAGTGGAATGCAACTGGCGACCTGCAGCCCTCATATTTTTGCTCATCTTTGTCCCCCAGATCTGGGCAAACTTTGTTGAGGAGAAAGAGGTCAAAGTTGAAGAAGAGCCAGTAGAAAGGAAAATAAACTACAACAAAGTCATAGTCACAGAAGTCACAGATAATCTGACATTCTTTACACAGAATGTTGACAATGGTAAGTGACTGGTGGATGTGGCCTTTTAGTTGATGTGTGATGGGAGTTGGACCTATTATAGTCTTACCTGCATAATTTTGGTCGTCTTCTTTGTTTGTTCTCAATCTGTGGCTACCAAGCCTTGAACTAAGTGGCAGGATGTAGTCTAGAGAACAAAATGTGTTGTCGCTAGTTTACAGCTTGACTTTTGCACCTTTTGATCTGACACATCCGTCTTCAGCAGGATAATTTTGATGATTTGTGTCTTTCATGTCTACACATGTTTCGCAATCCAAATGTCTAAGTTATGTTATAATTCGTTAATATTTAACAAATCTAACATTTGTGAGACGCTTATTTAAAATATTTATGGCGTAATAAAGATATTAGTATGAGTGTTCAAATGAAACCAGACCAAACTGCAACAAGTGAACATAACATACGATGTGCATGATGTCACTTTACAAGAAGGACGTGAGTTAACGCAACAATATGCGCCTGACTTGATCTCTGAAGATCTTTCGTTAACTTGTGTTCTTCTTTAAACATTGTTTTTGTCACCATACGGTGCATACATTCTGCGATGAACGTCAACTGGCCGACGACCTTCAGCTGTTAGAAACTGAATCACCGCTCACTGATCAACTCTGAACGGATTCCATATCACACTTGCCATGTTTTCAACGGCTTATTGAGGAAACTGAGTCGGAGGATAATGAAATTTTGCAAACTGAACAGTTCGTATGTGCTGTTTACACCAGAAGTGACGTTATCGTACACTTGTTGCAGTTTGGTTCAGTTTCATTTGAACACGCCTCGTATGAAGTGTTAAATGGGGGCGGGGGCAAATGTTTAATAAATCTGGCGTATTTCTGCATTAAATCTCTCCTAAACAAATCCATGTAGTCGGTATCAACGTCTAATCATTGGTCGAATAATAAAATAATTTCTCAAGCATGTACGTTTCATCGGACTGATCGATTTTTTACACATTCAAGACGTGTGTAAATATCGGAGGAATGACACGAATTATATATTTAACAGCGGCTGTAGATGTTGTTCGTAACTTTTGGTAATGTTGGGGAGGGTCGGCCTGGTCAGTATTTGTATCCATTTGTGGTCTTTTGGTGTCATCCCAGTAGACTTCAAGTTTAGAATCTTCTGGTCTAGTGTGTTCAAATGATAGTCTTATCAAATATGTCTGACTCTCTCAGTATTCATTGACTCATAGTGATGATAAACCCGTAACCTGACACAGGTATCCTGTGTCTGGAGACATCTACATCCAACTTGTAGCTGTGCCCTCTTGTTCTTGCAGGCGGCTGTACTTTGAAAACCTTGTTCATCTAATTTTTCCATTTATTATCTTATAAACCTGTATTAAATCACCTCAAATCCTTCTCTTTTTTTGACATTAGGCCAGTAACTATTTGTTAAACTTTGGTCATCTTGGAGACAACCTGACCATTATCTGTATCCATTCTTGTACTTCTACTATCATTTTTGTGGGTCTCCAGTTTAGAAAAACAATCTGGTCTATAGTGTTCAAATGATAGTTTTATCGAATATGTCAGTAACTCTGTCAGTATCCATTGACTCATAGTGATGATAAACCTGTAACCTGACACAGTTATCCTGTGTCTGCAGACATCTACATCCAACGCTTTGTCTGAGTGAGTTAATATCTTTATTTAAAAACAATTGTTCAATCAAATCCTTTGTGGACATGTAAGGTGGGTGTTGGTAGAATCACAGTACAAGTGAACTGAAAATAGATGGTTGGGTAGGTAGAATGTGACTTTTACATTTGATCGGACCAGCCATGCTATGTTCAGCCACTTGCTCACATGTTAGAATAGTGCAAGTCAAGGACCTAAAGTCCTCTATCCGGGCCGAGATCTGCCAAAAAATATTGGACCCGAAACTAAATATATCCCTCAACCCGAGTTGGTCCTACATATTATTTCAAAGTTGATATTTCAGACTTAGTGTAGAATGAGGTGGCCTTAGAATATATAACTCTAGGAGGCATAACCAGTATTTGTGTCCATTTTTGTACATCTGTTATAACTGTGGGCCTCCCAGTTTAGAAACTTTGTGTCTGGAGCATTCTTCTTCTTCTGCATTCGTTCTCAATCTCCCGCAACTAAGCCCTGGACAAGGCTTTGCAAGTAGCAGGACGGAGACTGGAATGCGTTGTATCGCTAATTTACAGTTTGACTGTGATACATGCACCTTTCGGTCCAACACATTCGTCTTCGGCAGCACAGGAGCATTAAAATAATGCTATTATCAAATATATATGACTCAGTAATCATTGACTCAAAGTGATGATAAAAATGTAACCTGACAGTTATTTTGTGTCCAACGCTTTGTCTGAGTGAGTTTTGTCTTTATTTAAAGTCAAGTTATTCCAAGAGACCACATGCTAACATGTAAGGATAGTGATGCTAACATGTAAGGATAGTGCGAGTCAAGGATCAGAGCCCTAAAGTCCTCTGCCTGGACTGGCTGACCTGCTGAAAACATTGGCCCACAATCCTTACGTTAAATATATACCTCAATTCGAGATTTTCCTACAAAATAGGTCAGGAGAAATTTCAGGGCTGCTGTTGTATGAGGTGGTCCTAAAAGATCTCAAAGTTCCTATTTCATACCTACTGTTGTATGATGTGGTCCTAAAAGATCTCAAAGTTCCTATTTCATACCTACTGTTGTATGAGGTGGTCCTAAAAACTAATAGGCGAGCCTCACAAGTATTTGTATCCTTTCTGGTACTTCTGGTATCATCTTTGTGGATCTCCAGTTTAAAAAAACAAAAAATTACTTTAGAGTGTTAAAATGATAGTCTTATCAAATGTCTTTCTCAATAATCATTGACTCATAATGATGATAAACATGTAACCTGACACAGTTATCCTGTGTCTGGAGACATCAACATCCAACGCTTTGTCTGAGTGAGTTTTGTCTTTATTTAAAGTCAGTCAGTCCAAGAGACCACTTGCTAACATGTAAGGATAGTGTAAGTCAAGGATCAGAACGCTAAAGCCCTATTCCTGGACTGGATAACCTGCTGAGAATATTTGGCCCACAATCCCGTAACTAAATATATTCCTCGCCTTGAGGTGGTCCGAAAATATATCTAAGAAAAGATTGATATTTTAGACTTACTGTAGAACAAGATTGTCCTAAGAAATAACTTAGATAAATACGGCCTACAATAGACCCATACCACTTTAATAAATTTGATCAATTTACCAGTATATAAATATTGGTTATTAAATGGGGCAAGCCGTCCAGACTAGTATTTGTATCCATTCGTCTACTTTTTTTTATCAGTTCTGTAGGCCTCCAGTTTAGATAAAGGTGTGGTCTAATGGGGGTAAAATCATAGTTGTATCCAGTATGTCTGCATGACGGACTCTCCTTGTTTGTTCACTCATGGTGATGACATACCTGTAACCTGACACAGTTGTCCTGTGTCTGGAGACATCAACATCCAACGCTTTGTCTGAGTGAGTTTTGTCTTTATTTAAAGTCAGTCAGTCCAAGAGACCACTTGCTAACATGTGAGGATAGTGCAAGTCAAGAGTCAGGAATATAAAGCCCTCTGCCTGGTTGGCTGACATGCTGAAAATATTTGGCCCACAATCCTGAAAATAAATATATTCCTCAACCTGAGTTTGTCCTCCAAAATAGCTCACAGTTGATATTTTAGACCTACTTTAGAACGAGGTGACCCTTAAAATACTACTCAGAGGGCCTGACCAGCATTTGTCCATTCTTGTGCGTCTGGTATCATCTCTGTGAACGTCCAGTTTAGAAACGTCGGTTTAGAAACGTTTGGTTTGGAGCATTAAAATGATAGACTTATCAAATATGTCTGACTCTCTCAGTATTCATTGACTCATAGTGATGATAAACCTGTAACCTGACACAGTTATCCTGTTTCTGGAGACATCAACATCCAACGCTTTGTCTGAGTGAGTTTTGTCTTTCTTTAAAGTCAGTCGATGGGGATAAGAAACCTATAGTCCTCTGCCTGGACCTGCAGACCCACAATCCTAAATTAAATATATCCCTCAACTGGAGGAGGTCCTAAAAGATAACTCCATGAAGTTTTCATGCTCGCTATAGAACGAGGAGGTCCTAAAAAAATCTCTAAAGTTATTTCATGCTACTATAGATCGAGGTGGCCTTAAGAAATAACTTTTTTTTTTTAAAGGATGGGAAATGTCTGACCTACTGTTGACAATGCGGTTTTAAGAAATTCAATAATTTTACAGCATATACGAGATTACATATTCATTCTGGTATCATCTCTATGGACGTCATTTTAGAACCGTTTGGTCTAGAGTGTTAAAATGATAGTCATCAAATATGTCTGACTCTCTCAGTATTCATTGACTCATAGTGATGATAAACATGTCACCTGACACAGTTATCCTGTGCCTGAAGACATCAACATCCAACGCTTTGTCTGAGTGAGTTTTGTCTTTGTCTAAAGTCAGTCAGTCCAACTAACTTGTAAGGATAGTGCGGGTCAAGGATCAGAACCCTAAAGCCCTCTCTCTGCCTGGACTGGCTGACCTGCTGAAAATATTTTGCTCACAATCCCGAAAATAAATATACCCCTCAATTTGAGGTGGTCCTAAAATATAACCTAGGACAGTTTATAGTTCGAACACTGTAAAACGAGGTGGTCTGATAAAATAACCATTTAAAAAAAAAGATATGTCAGGCCTACTGTAGACCCATGCGATATTAATAAATTTGATAAATTTACAAGTATAAACTTCTTTCGTTCTCAAGCCCCCGCTACCAAGCCCATGAAAAGATCTTTGTATTTAGCAGAATGTAGTCTGGAAAATGGAATTCGTTGTCGTAGTTTACAGCTTGACTGCAATATTTGCACCTTTCGGTCCAACACATCCGACTTTAGCATGGTATTTTTGGATACCGGGTTAGCCTTACCTCTTCAATCCCTTCTCCTTAGCCAGTCTGCCCTGCTGCAGCCTGTTATCTAGGATCACCACGTGGCGGTGTAGAAGGGTCTTGGCAGCTGTGGTTCACTGGCCATGACACTAGCAGCCAGCTTTGGGTCACTGACTGCTACAGCTCATGTGCTGCTCAGCATCTTGATCCCATCGGTATCTGCGATATTGGTTATAAAATGGGGGAAGTGGCCCCGGCCAGCATTTCTATCCATTCTTGTACTTCTGGCATCATCTCTGTGCACCTCCAGTTAAGAAACGTCTGGTCTAGAGTGTTTAAATTATGGTCTTTATCAAATATGTCAGACTCTCTCTGTATTCATTGACTCATAGTGATGATAAACATGTAAACTGACACACATATCCTGTGTCTGGAGACATCAACATCCAACGCTTTGTCTGAGTGAGTTAATATCTTTGTTTAACGCAGCCAATCAAATGAATTGCAAACATGTAACTTAAACATATCATTAGAATGTTACTTTTACATTTAGTTTGACCTGCGATAATTTGTTTGGTCTGGCTAATTTTCCCAACTCACTACGGGGACCGCAATACTATCTTACTTGATCAGTAATAATTGACTCATAGTGATGATAAACATGTAACCTGACACAGTTATCCTGTGTCTGGAGACATCAACATCCAACGCTTTGTCTGAGTGAGTTTTGGCTTTGTCTAAAGTCAGTCAGTCCAAGAGACCACTTGCTAACATGTAAGGATAGTGCAAGTCAAGGATCAGAACGCTAAAGCCCTATTCCTGGACTGGCTAACCTGCTGAGAATATTTGGCCCACAATCCCGAAATTAAATATATCCCTCATCTCGAGTTGTCCTACAAAACAACTCAGTTATTTCAGGGCTACTTTAGAATGCGGTGTTTCGGGGCTGCTGTAGAATGCTGTTATACTAAAGAAAATCTCAAAGTTTGTATATCAGACCCACTGTAGAATGTAGTTGTGGTTTAACATGATGACGATGTTAACGCCATGCACAACTTTTAGTTACCTTTTATGAGATGCATGTGAGGCTACTTGGAATCCTATTATTCAAACAGGTCTGCTGCCAGATTGCCGAACGCTATCCGTTATAGGTATTTAAACTTCCTGCAGCTTACTGGCTCTGGGGGAAGGTACAAATAATTGTGGGTGGATTTTTAACTAAAATTTTGTCCGGGCAGCGGTCGTTAAATCCACTCTTTTCGATTTCTAACTGCCAAGGGATTTTTAGGAAGTCCAATCTCACTACCCAGAGATCAGGTGAATTTTTACCAGATGATCCACGAAAAAAATCCCGTTCTCCGCATTAATTCGAACCTCCGATACCCGAAGTAGACGCCTTTCCTCGTGACAGCTAAGTTCCCCTGTGAGGTTACCGTTGCATTATTCTATCCACTCTGGCGCAGTTTATCTGTTGCATCTGCGAGGTGTTGTCCATATACTCTTTACAAGTTCACTCGTTTGTTTTCTTCTTGCAGGATCTGTCTTATTCTTGCAGGATCTGTTTTCTTCTTGCAGGATCTGTTTTATTCTTGCAGGATCTGTTTTAGAAAACCTGATGGATGATTTTTATCTTCTCCTTACAGGGACTGTTTTAGAAAAACTGATGGATGATTTGCGACAAGAGATGGAATCAAACCCTCCCCTTCCAGGATCCTACACAGCACGCAAAGGTGAAGTGTGTGCTGCTCGTTTTTCACAAGACAACCAGTGGTACCGGGCGAAAATAGAAAAATTAGAAGGCAGCACCGCTGCAGTTTTCTTTATTGACTACGGAAATGTAAGTCTTGAATGTTGTTGGGGCTTGTTTGTGCACATTTAAACATAGGAGCAAGGAAGTGATTGTCAAACTGTATAAAGCATTAGTTAGACCTATATTGGAGCACTGTGATCAGATGTGGAGTCCTTATCGTAAAGGGGATATAAACATGTTTGAAAGGATGCAAAGAAAAGTAACAAAATTGTTTGTGGATTTTCCAGAATTAGTTATGAGGAAAGACCGGCCAACAGTGTCTAGAAAAGAGTAGAATTCGAGGTGATTTAATACAGGTTTATAAGATAACAAACGAAAAGGATAAATTCGACCATAAGTTTTTCTGAATAAAACCACCTACAAAAACAAAAGGCGCAGCTACAAATTAATTAAAGATCCAGATTAAATATTAGGAAATATTTTTTGTCTGAGAGTGGTGAATGCTTGGAATGCATTGCCATTTGAAGTAGTGAAGGCAAGGTCAATTAATGCATTTAAGAATAGAATGTATGCGCATAGTTTTCAGATCAAGGAAATGTAAATTATTTTTTTTTTGCGTTCGCCTTATTTCTCTAATCCCCAAGGCGGTGTGCGTTGAACTGTGGTTTTTATTTTGCGCTTGTCGGCCCAATGCATCCGACTTCAGCATGCATTTTATGTAAGGGTCTGCTTCCTCCTGCATTTTCTAAGGGTTTACTTCCCCGGGGTAACGGCCGGTGCTGTGATGGGGATCGAACCCAGCACCTTCGTATTGTGAGCCGTGCCACTTAACCACTAGGCCACGCCGTCCCTGGAAATGTAAATGAAACGAATGACTCTAGATAATAGTGCTTGGTACTGTGGGGCCCCCGTATAGAGAGCCCTCTATCAGATTCGCCATGTTTCTGTTTTACAATAGGGTATGTGCCGAGTCAGGCGCACTCGTCTCAGTGCTGTGCCGAGTCAGGCGCACTCAGCTCAGTGCTGTGCCAAGTGAAGCACACTTAAGACCTACCCATGCATGAACAAAATGCCATTCTTCTTTTCATTTTCTTAGTCCAGGGGCAGATTCCCCTGTACAGGTCCCAGGTCTGGTATGAGCTAGATGTAGCCGGGAGAAGGGTGTTCTGTTTAGCGAGCTAGGCTCGAGCAGCTTAATACTCTGCTGCGTTGGAACAAGCGCTTGCGGAGGTAGGTTAACCGATGTGCGATTCCATCTTGATGCACTCAAACACTAGTGCAAAGTAGTTTTGCAGCCTGTTAGGCGCCATCTATGCCCCTCTAAACAAACCATCTATCCATGGCCGGTGTTATGCCATATCACACAGTCGTCTCTTACGACATGCACTCTGTGAGGCAGTGATGCTATTTTTGTCCTTGTCGTACACAAAGACCCTGGCAGACGACTCGGAACAAAACACAATTCATGAACCAAACACCAATCATGAACAAAACACCAATTATGAACAAAACACCATTTATGAACAAAACATCAATCATGAACAAAACAATGGCTTTCTGTTAAAGATTGTTCAACACCATTTATTAACAAAACATCATTTATTAACAAAACACCATTCATTAACAAAACACCATACATGAACAACACAATGGCTTTCTGTTGAAGATAATCCATTTGAAAAGATGCTCTGAATATTTCATCTCAAGCTAAATTATTTTCTCATTGTGCACAATCTACTGAGGGCAAGTGGTGCTTCTAACACTTCATCTTTGTCAGCAGTATCTTGACTACCAAATAAATATTCTTTTCTATCTGGGAAAATGTATATGGTTGAGGAATAAAGGCTGCATCCTCCAGCAGTCACAGCACTAAACACTAGGGTTTTATTTCACCCCCAAAAGACAACCTATGCCCAACAGGGAACTAGAAGTCATAAGTTGCAGCTGTTTGTGTTTAAAAGGAACCAGAAGTCGTACGTTACAACTGTTTATATTTAAGGGGAACATAAATTCTCATATGATTGTTTAAAAAAAAAAAAAATTATTCATGTTTGAATCATAGGTACAATATTTGTATTGTTTCAGAGAGAGAAAACTGCTCAATCTGGTTTGGCCACGTTACCTGGCAACTTCAGACCACTTTCTCCTCAAGCTACAGAATATGCGCTGGCCTGTGTGGCAGTACCAAATGATGTGAGTTCATTACATTCTTTTTCTCTTCTTTGACTTCTCAATGTTGTGAGGCATAGTCCCTCCGTTGCAGCCTGATGTTGTCCACATTCCTTTACAGGAAGCCTGTATCCAAATATCTACCAATGGCGGTTTTGGAGATGAACGATAAACGCAGACTTCTGACTTATCGACATTCTCGTTTCCAAGGATCCAAGTTTTGCCAGACTCCACTAAAGAACTAAATCTGTTTTTTTAGACAGCAACCCGATGTTGTATTTTGTGTGAGTCTATACTGTGTGGGGCTTGAGATGGCTTGGAGTACACTCCTGGAGTCTTGTCTTGTGTGTGGCTTGTAGTACACTCCTTGAGTCTTGTCTTGTGTGGGACTTGAAGTACACTCCTGAAGTCTTGTCTTGTGTGGGGCTTGAGATGGCTTGGAGTACACTCCTTGAGTCTTGTCTTGTGTGGGGCTTGAAGTACACTCCTGGAGTCTTGTCTTGTGTGAGGCTTGGAGTACACTCCTAGAGTCTTGTCTTGTGTGGGACTTGGAGTACACTCCTGGAGTCTTGTCTTGTGTGGGGCTTGAAGTACACTCCTGGAGCATGTCTTGTGTGGGGCTTGGACTACACTCCTGAAGTCTCTCCAGAACGACCATTTTGCTTGTAGTTGTGTTTTGGCTGATAAGAACCTGAGTTGCTGGATGTCCAACTGATTCTCATCCAACACTAGTCAAACCTTGCCTGGTTGGTATTTTATCCTCTATAATTGTTCCTCGTATATTCCAACAGGAAGAAGCAAAACAAGATGCAGTAGATGCTCTCTTCAACGACATTCTCAACAAGACCATGCTACTAAATGTTGAGTACCGGGGCGGCAGTGGATCCCCTGATTGTGTGTCGCTCAAACATGCCGACACAGAAGATGATGTCGCTACTGTGCTGGTGACTGAGGGCTTCTTGACAGTGGACGCTCGCAAGGAGAAACGTCTGGCTAAGTTGGTATCTGACTACCAGAAGGCCCAGGAGGAAGCCAAACGTCTGCGCGTAAGCATTTTTTGTACTTGTACCCATTTATTGACATGGCCTATGTTGTTACATCATTTTGTTGACTTTCCCAGCCCCCAAATTACTATGATAATTAAGAAAAGTGACAAGAAACCGTGTATGCGGATACAAATATAGATCAACTACTTGAACAGGTACATCTATGCTTTCCAGGTATAGATGTAAGAAGAGGAGTGAGACAGGGATGTGTATTATCCCCCTTGTCTTTTGAATATCTACACAGAACAAATATTCAAACATATAGAGGGGATGCCAGGGCTTGTCATTGGAGGCGTTTGGCAATGAACAATCCAAGATATGCAAATGATTTTGATGACAAAAATTGAGCAAGAATTACAGGAGCTTGTGACAAGAATTACGGGAGCAGTGGCAAGAATTACAGGAGCTTGTGACAAGAATTACGGGAGCTTGTGGCAAGAATTACGGGAGCTAGTGGCAAGAATTACGGGAGCTTGTGACAATTATGGGAGCTTGTGACAATTATGGGAGCTTGTGACAAGAATTACAGGAGCTTGTGACAAAAATTAAAGGAGCCTGTGGCAATTATGGGAGCTTGTGACAAGAATTATAGGAGCTTGTGGCATGAATTATAGGAGCTTGTGGCAAGAATCATAGGAGCTTCTGGCAAGAATTATAGGAGCTTGTGGCAAGAATTACAGGAGCTTGTGACGATAATGGGAGCTTGTGACAAGAATTACAGGAGCTTGTGACAAGAATTACAGGAGTTTGTGACAAGAATTACAGGAGTTTGTGGCAAGAATTATAGGAGCTTGTGGCAAGAATTATAGGAGCTTGTGGCAATTATGGGAGCTTGTGACAAGAATTACAGGAGCTTGTGACGAGAATTACAGGAGCTTGTGACGAGAATTACAGGAGCTTGTGACAAGAATTACAGGAGCTTGTGGCAAGAATTACAGGAGCTTGTGACAAGAATTACGGGAGCTAGTGGCAAGAATTACGGGAGCTTCTGGCAAGAATTACGGGAGATTGTGGCAAGAATTACGGGAGCTTGTGGCAAGAATTACAGGAGCTTGTTACAATTATGGGAGCTTGTGGCAAGAATTATAGGAGCTTGTGGCAAGAATTATAGTAGCTTGTGACAAGAATTACAGGAGCTTGTGACAATTATGGGAGCTTGTGACAAGAATTACGGGAGCTAGTGGCAAGAATTACGGGAGCTTGTGGCAAGAATTACGGGAGCTAGTGGCAAGAATTACGGGAGCTTGTGACAATTACAGGAGCTTGTGGCAAGAATCATAGGAGCTTCTGGCAAGAATTACAGGAGCTTGTGGCAAGAATTACAGGAGCTTGTTACAATTATGGGAGCTTGTGGCTAGAATTATAGGAGCTTGTGACAAGAATTACGGGAGCTTGTGACAAGAATTACAGGAGCTTGTGGCAACAATATACACAATAAGTAAAGAGTTTGGATTGGACATAAACATAAAGCAAGCAAAGACTATAATAATTGGGAAAAGTGACCAGAAACCATGTATGCAGATAAATATATAAATTGTCAGATGTTGTTGACTCTATTGATAACATGAGAGTCTCTCGAAGAATTCCCTTTCATCTTCTTCATTGCCGCTGTCATCACACAGGGAGTAGACCAGGATCATTGTTGTCTTTCAACTGTTTGTAGTAGCTTCAGTTGACCCATTTGTAAATGGGTACCTGATCTTGGGAAATAATGTTTCCCCATCGCAATCAAAGATGGCGACAGCATCAGACTTGTGCTGCGAAAGGTGTTCTCTGATGGCTGTAAAAACCATCCTCGTACTGCATACCTCGCCACATTTGGGGCGCGCATGTGGGGAGCTGGTGGGTGTAGACCTGGTTAGTAAGAGAACTGGCCACGTCACCTCACACAACCTGTTACTTAATGCAATAAAGTCTCTAACACTTCATCCCTGATGGCAGTTTCTGATATGTGACAATATTTAAATCATCAGTCCAGTAGCCTGGAAGGTTATTGGGTCACCAATACTGCAGATTTGTTGGATCAGTTCCCACCACTGCACTCAACCATGTGCCAGGATATTGAATCTTCAGTCTTGACGTGTGAACCTCACTGGTCTAATTGTCATCGTTAGAGACGGCCGACGCATTTCTAATTTTTCTTAATGCTTTCTGCAAAATCAGTATCAGGAGCCGTTTTTTTATCTGGTGGAGCCCATCCCTCTCCAGGTCCCTTCCCATTGTGAATTTTTCTATGATCTCCCTGTCTACTCAAACATGCGTCACAGGTTCACTCTGAACGTTATGCCTTTCTGTATTCTTTTAATCGCTCTTGTGTATTCTGTGTTCGACTTTATCCTTTAATATGTCGATAGAAATACATCTCAGCACTTTGATAAACGCGCATAGAACACATGATTCTTCTTCGTACGCTGTCAGACATCAACTTGAATTTGTTCAAAGAAAGCAGCTGTCATCCTGAGGCTGTTGACACTGCCATAGAGCTTGTCTAGTGTTGGCACTGGTGATGGCCACGTGTGCTTTCTCTGGTCCTTGTATGTTGGGCAATTTTGCAGCAGATATTCAGCGGTCATTTTCCCTGTGCCACAGGTACATTCGGCAGTGCCCCCTATCTTCATTTTATTGAATAGATGGTACCTCACTCTGTTGTGGCCTGTGCGGAGTCTAAAGACCACGACCTGCTCTCTTCTGTTCAACTGGTAATTGGCATCATTTTTTTGTGTAGCCAGTATGCTATGTTTCCCATTTGGCCATGTATCTGTCCCTAATAAACCTTTTGGACTCTTCGTAGGTCACACTAGAATCTGGTTGTGGTAATTTTGCACCTTCTTTTGCCAGTCTGTCTGCCGCCTCGTTGCCTTGAATGTTACAGTGGGATGGAACCCACTGTACCACTACTCTTTTTGGTGCGGACTGCTGGCATAGTTGACAGAGTACTGCTCTTAAATCATTAAGTTCTGTATTTTTCTGGCTTTTTAGTGCTGTAACCACAGACAGGGCATCTGTAAACAGGACTATCTGGCTTTCATTGCTTTCGCATGTCAGCATTGCTTCTATTGCAGCCTTCAATGCCTCTGCCTCCGCTTTGAAATTGTTTGAGAATTTTCCAGTTGCCACTGACAGAAACACATGATTCAGGAGCGAATCAGATCAGCAACCATGTTGCGCTCGACCAGGAAGAACAGCCAATTTTTTTTTTAAATGTAAAATTCTGTTTCTACAATTTTATTTCCGGGTGTACAAGATCACCTTTGTCGTCTTTGGCTCTTTCCTTTGTGTCCACACTGCTCCATACCTGTACATGGCTTTCATGAGCCTCTTTGATGTAGCATCCTGGTTTTTTTTTCACTTGGCCCACAATATTTTAATGTTGCTATTTTAGCTGGGATCAAGATGCTGAGCCGCGCATGAGCTGCAGTGGTCAGCGACCCATAGCTGAATGCTAACGTCAGGGCCAGTGAACCAGAGCTGCCAAGACCCTTCTACACCTCCACACGATGATCCTGGATAACAGGCTGCAGCAGGGCAGACTGGCTAAGGAGAAGGGATCGAAGAGGGAATGCTAACCCGGTACTCAAAAAATGCTTGCTGAAGTCGGACTGTTGGACCGAAAGGTGCAAATATCGCAGCCAAGCTGTAAACTACGACACAACGCATTCCGTTCTCTGGACTTCATTCTGCTACTTAACCTTTCAGGGTTTGGTAGTGGGAGATTTAGAACGAACGAAGAAGAAACACTGCGATATCTGCGTCTTTCAACCCGACATATCCAATTTCAGCATGACGTTTTTAGGACCCGGTTTGTCCTCCCTACTCTATCCCTATCTTAAGCAGTCTGTTTCCAGGTCTGCCACTTGGGGGCAGAATAGAATCTTGGTCAGTTATGGGTCAATGGCTGTTGTCAGTTCTCATCAAACACTGACTCATCTGTCAAGTCACAAAGCAAGGATTACATTGCCTGTTAAGCCATCTGTCTTATCAACACCTGATCAAAAATTAAATCCCTAATTGATGTCCCGGTACTTTCTTATAAAGTGTGAAGTCTGACACTATTTTTTACCACATCTTTTTTCAGAAAAACCTCTGGCGATACGGAGACTTCCGAGAAGACGATGCCCGGGAGTTCGGATACACCCGCTAATGACAGCACCTGCTACGCTAACATGAGTTCACTATAGTTTTAAAATAGCTCACATCTTCGACCGTTTCCTGTACCTTTTGACCAATCTTCTAGCAAGAGAATCAAAAAAGTGATACTGATTATTTCGAGTATATACAGAAACACTTCAAGTCAAACTATTTTACAGTGCGACTATACTTCCTACAAACTTGGTGAAACAATTTATATCTAAACCTTTTCCGGATATGTACAGGGTGACCAATAAATCTGAAAGCATAGATCAATATACATAATAAATGGTTCCTTGGTACTACATTATAGTACACAATCGAGGCTTTCTGTAACACAAGAATGATGGCCCTGTCATAAAAGATATTGCCACTTTAAAGATTCGATATGGTGACGACCAACTCACAACAATGAGCCAGCCTTACATCAATAAAAATAATAAGTTCAGGCCTTTTGTATCAATAGGCCATATCCACTACTCCAGGGAAGGCTGCTATCTGCTGAAGCCATACTGTGCAGGGGGTGCAGGTTTTCCTGCGTCTCCAGCATCAGCTGCCAAGATACATGGGGAATTTTATCAACAGAAAGCATATGTTTATGGCATTACACACATCTGTCCAACATACATCCCACATGACGATGTCAAATCTAGTTTTGGACATTATTATTTGTTGTTCCCAGACTTATGACCACCCTGTATGAGGAAACTGTCTGCAATTGTTTTCTTCTTTGAAAAAACATTTTGTTGCTTTACCTAAAAAAAATTCCCGGTTGTCTTCGATCTTTCGGGACTACCAGACATGGACGTCTCGCTCTTACGCGGCTTTCTGACATTTAATGTTTCAATTGAAGATCACGGAATTAAAACCAAGTGAATGGATTTCACACATAATGTACATGGACTACATCTTAGGTTGGGCTGATTACTCCTACACAAGTGCTCATTAGGCAATTTTACATTTTAAAAAGATTAAACTATATACGCGAATGCAGTCAGAAAAAATGTGATATTTATTTGTTTGTGCCCTAAGAGTCTCAAGGTAGTTCCGTTTATTTGTTTTTGTTGTATACATGGTATGTCTTCAGGCCTTGACCACAGGGCATGCGTCTCCACCACTACATAATTAGTGTAATAACAAACACAGATCTGTGATAAAGGATTATGCATCAATTGTTATAGCTGGAAATTCGAAAAATGACTCTACAGTAGAAAATCTTAACAGAAATAGTTTCGGCTGGAGCCTGTGCCATTCATGTTCTGACAGCTACCTGGTCTTGCCAGTGGAGTCGTTTGTTTGTATCAAAGATTAAGACATGCGTGACCTCTGGTCTGTTAGATCCACTGCTTGCATTGCACGACGGGGCAATTTTACTGGTTTCTGCCCATAGACTCCCCTGCCACATATATCTTCCCTAACTATATGTCACGTGCAAATTTCCTGAGTTCACTGGAGAAAGTAGGGGATTGGACATTGTCTCTGCTGTTCAAACTGGATGTTTACTCTGAGGAAGTATCTCATGCCCAAGGACAAATAGTCAGTTTGACTGGTTAGTAACCAAATGGACATGTATCTTTTATAAAGATATGTAAGCTGACCAAATACAAGATACATTATGTTCATTTGGTTACATGTAAGGGTTGAAAGATAAGGTAATTGGCTCTCAAAGTGATGAACGAAGATGGTGTGGGTTCGAGTCCTACAAGTTTCAAGCGACCCCTGGTCTCAAAAGAGGGAGTGCCTGCATCCTGAATTACCTTCAGCCATCTTGTCACTGGCCCAATGTAGTTCAAGTCCAGAGAGTGAGTTTGATGACCAACGCAGCTTCTTCCTCACCATAATCCAAATACAGCACAAGTTCATCTAGTCAAAACTATCTGATGATGTTGCCGTCATAGCTTGCGGTGGGCAACAAACGTTTTAGAACTTAGTCAATCTAAGTTGCATATCCTTTGCAGAACGTAGCTTCTTACAACCCCCAACCTATTTGACCTTTACACGTTTCCTCGCAGAACTGAGAGATTACATCGAGTTAGTTTAACACACACACACACACCCCCCCACACCGTGTCATTTTTTCTGACTGCATTTGCTTTTGATGGTAACGGGAATCAAGTGTTCTGGCACAGAAAGACTTCCTCAGCATCTTCGATAATTGTTTAAATCATGCATTCAGACTGTTTTGTTTTGTTGCTCCTCGTACGAGAAAGGATTATTGACTCAAATGTTATCACTTGAATGATTGAATTTTCAAAAATGTAAACATTTATTTTGTATTGTTTTTTGGTAAGATAGCGGCCATAAAAATTTGTTGTTAAATAGTCCTGCAAAAATATCAAGAAATCTAATGCATTTATTTTGCTGGAGGAAGTCGAGGATAAAATAATGGTGAATTTGCCAAATAAATATATCTGTGCCTCCTGTTGCCTTATTTTGCTTGATTTGTGTATGTTGGTTGTTATTGAAGAAATTGTTTGTGTCATTTCATTTCTCTTCTTAACATCTTTATACTGGTTTAGAAGAATGCAGAGTCTGTATAGAACCCGTTTCATATACATTTCCTTCATCCTTCTTCTTCATATGCAGTCAGACGTCCACCTGTATTTTTTCGAAAAAAGCAGCGGTCATCCTGAGGCTGTCGACACTGCAATAGAGCTTGTCTGGTGATGGCCACATCTGCTTTCTCTTATCCTCGTATGTCGGGCAGTTTTGCAGCAGATGTTCAGCGGTCATTTTCTCAGTACGGCACATGCATTCGTCAGTGCCACCTATCTTCAATTTATTGAATAGGTGGTACCTCAGTCTATTGTGGCCAGTGTGAAGTCTGAAGACCACGACCTGCTCTCTTCTGTTCAACTGGTGATAGGCATCGTTTTTTTGTGTAGCCAGTATGTTCTGTTTCCCATTTGGTCATGTATCTAGCTCTAATAAGCCTTTTTGACTCTTCGTATGTCACACTAGTATCTGGTTGTGGTAGTCTTGCACCTTCTTTTGCCAGTCTGTCTGCCTCCTCGTTGCCTTGGGTGTTACAATGGGATGGAACCCACTGTACCACTACTCTTTTTGGTGCGGACTGCTGGCATAGTGGACAGAGTACTGCTTTTAGTTCAGTATTTTTCTGGCTTTTTAGTGCTGTGACTACGGCCAGGGCATCTGTAAGCAGGGCTATATGTATTTCATTTCTTTTGCATGTCCCCATTTCTTCTACTGCAGCCCTCAGTGTCTCTGCCTCCGCTTTGAAATTGCTTGAATATTTTCCAGTTGCCACTGATAGTGTTGTTTTTCTACCATTTGGTAGGCTCAGGAATACCCCTGCCCCTCCGTTCTGTTGTGTTTGTTACAGAGCCGTCGGTGTATGCATGGGTCGTTTTTCATTATGTACCTGAGGGTTGTGTCTCTTCTTTCTTTTCCAGTCTGGCTGTTCTTTTATCCAATGCCTGGTATATTTTCTATCACCTCTCGAAATATATGCTGCCTCCAGGTAGGTTTGCGTGCAGTAGGGGTGGGTTTTGGTGTTGTTAATGCGTTCATGGGGTCTACGTTCATCTTTGCTTTGGCTATTTCTGCAAAGTTTCTCCGCTTTAGTTTCCCATTTCCAAAATTATTTAGTCTCTTATGCATTGGATGGTCAGTCAGTCTTTTAAGTTTTTCCGCTTGCTGCTGGGCTTTGCAGTCTCTTCTGTCGGTCATGGATTGCAAATTTGTAATCTTTTCCAGTTCTACAATTGGCGTTGACTTCATGCCTCCTGTTATATCTCTCATGGCTTGGTTTTGAAATTTGCTAATTATTATCAAAGTTCGCCTTTACTGCTGTTGTCCATGCCGCAATGCCATACTCAAGAACTGGTCTCCAAAAGCTATGCGTATCAAATCTATGCATTAATTGTTCCTGCCTCCACTACTTTGTGTGGCGATGCATTCACTACTCTCTGACAAAACAAATATTTCTCAATGTCCAATGTGGACCTTTCTTTAGCTAATTTGTAGCTGTGCTTTCATGTAGCTGGTTGTATTTTGAGAAACTTGTTATAGTCTAATTTATCAGTTCCTTTGATTACCTTATAAACCTGTATTGTCACCTTGAATTTTCTTTTCTTTTATAGACACTGTAGGCCAGTTTATCCGAGTCTTTCCTTATAACTGTAATTCTGTACTTGATTTTGAACATCCTACCGAACATCCTGGGCAATTAGAAAGCAGTCAAGGAGACCTGGGCTAGCTTGCTGGGATGTTTGTGTATGACATATCGTGTCAATGGCATTATCTACTCTTATCTAAAACTAAACGATCTAATCAAGAGATGTCAGCATGAGCTGGATTGTAACCTCTGTATCTAACACCCAGTTCTATCATTTGTTAACTAACAATTTCACCCAGACTTAAACTATTATCTGATCTCATGGTCACTTCGCGATGTGACTGCACTTCTGTCGTCTGAACTGCGCTGTGTGTCAAAAGTTTCTCAACAAGGTTTGTGAGTGTGCTCACCGATGGAGACTTGGGTACACCTCACTTTTGATCAGGAGCTCTACAACAAATTATGCATAACGGACACACTTACAGCAAAAAATGAGGTACCCATGGATTATAATAGGTCAAATTTAATAGAATGTAGCCACACGAAGCACCATACTTTTCAATTCGCGCTGTAAACCTATGTCCATGTCATTTTCAGATCTAACATCGTATGTGGAAGATGGTTTTATTGCAGTTGTCAGACTTGACACGCAAGAAAATAAATTGTGTGCAGTTTTTGCAGGAAAGATGAATTATACACACCATCCGGCGGTGTGCTAAAAATCATGTTATGACTTTGTCTCGCACAGTTCGCCAAGATCGTTAGAGATGTCGCACATGTCAGCAGGACATTCCTGTTCGTTCTGGCACATGGTTAGAGGGCGCTTAACCCTAACCAAAACGGAACACACAGACACATGATAGATTCCTACATGTGCGAGTTTCTGTGGCGACATCGGAATAAAGTCCGTCAGTTAGACCCGTTCGACAATATTCTGCAGGACATCACAGAATTTTGGCCTCCTCTTTAAATTGTGCAGCTACGAACGAACATGTGTATGTCCTGATATGTGCATAGCCCTTTTCAGGGCCCACAAACCAGCATCAAGGTCCTTTTTAGGGCCCACAAAAAAAAAAAAAACAGCACCCTGATAGCTAGACACGTATAATTATTTTTTTACGGAAACCTGTGATCATTGAATGGTATAAAATTTCAGAATGGGTCAATTAATGCACAAGAACCAAAAATGGTGAATCACACGACCTAAAGGACAATGGTACGAGGGACTGGAAGCAGAAGAAGTCAGTGATAGACGTAAGAACAATAACTGAAAACCAGAAAAATGCAGAGCAACACAATGGTACGAGGGACTGGAAGCAGAAGGAGAATAAGTCAGGGATAGACGTAAGAACAATAACTGATAACCAGAAAAATGCAGAGCAACACAATGGTACGAGGGACTCGAAGCAGAAGGAGAATAAGTCAGTGATAGACGTAAGAACAATAACTGATAACCAGAAAAATGCAGAGCAACACAATGGTACGAGGGACTGGAAGGAGAAGAAGTCAGTGATAGACGTAAGAACAATAACTGATAACCAGAAAAATGCAGAGCAACACAATGGTACGAGGGACTGGAAGCAGGAGAAGAAGTCAGTGATAGACGTATGCAGAGCACTTCATCCAGTACTTTGCCTCTGTGAACAGAGCAGGAAAACTTTCTGATTTGGACAAGGAATGTCAAGAGAAAGCCCCAACTGCTAGTGTCTCCATATTTGAAGCTAACTTTAGTATGCAAAAATTTCAACAAGATCTGAAGAAATTGAAACCGTCTCCAGACAGGATCCATCTGGGCCCATTGGGGAAAGAAACAGTCCTCACGTTAATCAACATGACTTGGAGAAATGGACAACTGTCCAAAGACTGGAAGAGTGCGCATGTTATCTTCATCCTGAAAGGCAACAAACCTCCAGATGAACTGAAAAGCTACTGTCCCATCCCATCATGCCTTGGACAATTAGAATAAAGAATGGTAAATCAACGCCTTTTCTGGTTCAGAAATCCTTTGCCTCAGGCTTCAGAAAAGGTAGTTGCACAGAAGTTCATGCTAACAGAAAATTCACGATGGGCTCCAAAATAAGAAACATACAGTAGTCATCTTCTTTGACTTACAACAGGCCCATGATCCAGTATGGAGAAAAGGGCTCTTGATGAAGATGGACAGACGTGGGGATTAGCGGAAAGTGGTAAAGTAAAGTATCCCATAGCATTACTGCCGTAGGAGTGTTAGCGATCTCACATTTCAAAGGCTCGGCTATATGAGGGCGGTAGCCATCTCCTCTCCCTCGCTGCTTTTACTTCCCGGACTGAACCGGTACCCATTTAAGGTTGGGTCGACCCGGGAGCCATTGCGGTCTGAAAAAAACATTACCGCCTCAACTGGGGAATGAACCCAGGACCACTCAGATGCAAAGCCAGCGCGCTAACCACTGCACTACGCGGCTCCACTAGTGGAAAGTGGTACAACTGGATAAAATATTTACTCATTGATCGAATAATCCAGACAAAGATGAATAATCCAGTCTCAAAAGGGAGGCTTACCACAGAGCTCTGCTTTGAGCTGCACTCTTTTTCTCTACATCAATGACCCAGCACACCAAACCTGAAAAAGCCATGTATGGTGAGCATCTGGCAATATGGCAGAGCCACAAGGATGAAATGGAGACCTAGGAAGACTTCTTGAGAATTGCCAAATGAGGAAACTGAAGATACTGCAAAGGTTATGTCACATGATGTATTAAAAACATCCGAAATACACATGGACTCCTGATATTCAAACAGGTATGTCTTTTGCCAGGTAGCCGAATGCTTTGGCTATATGTAGTAGGCATTTTTACAACTTCCTGCAGCTTACTAGACATTGGGGGAAGATACAAACCCTCACGTATCAAAGTGGGGGCCAAGTACAAAAAAGGTTGACAAGCCCTAATTTAGACCATACTCATAGTCGTCGACTCGTAAATGTTTTCATTGCACATATTCTCATCTCCATCACAAACAACCACTCTGGTCCGTGTGTTCTGATGAAAGTACCGTTTACACCCTAAGCCTTAAAACAGAAAATAAGAGTAGGATCATGCTTCTTTGTATGCTATTTATTTACTTACGAGATTGAAATACTATTCACTGCCAAAGACGGTTGTGTCGGATTGAAAGGTGCAAATATCACAGCCAAGCTGTAAACTAGCGACACAACGCATTCCATTCTCCGAAGTACATCCTGCTACTTGCAAAGCCCTGTTCAGGGCTTGGTAGGCGGAGATTGAGAACAAAAGCAAGAAGAAGGAATACTATTCTAGTACAGAATAAGTGTGAATGATATATATAATCCCTTTAGCTGTGAGCGCAATGCCTCCCGGACAAAAGCACACGCCCTCTTCAATTGTCGTAGTGATGTATGGCGGGAGCAGCAGGTTTCACAGATCAGCCAACCTCGGGCACAAAGTCAGGCGGTGCTCGACCGACTCGTCGTGGCAGAATCTGCAGTTTGGTTCACGTACTGAACTACGGTGTTTGTTGAGGGGTGCATGGCATGTTCTCAGCTTGGAGATTGTTTCAGCTCCTGAGGATTTGGTTTTGCTTGTTTGAAATATACTCGGGCTGTCTGGGATGTGGCTGACTGGTCTAGCCACTCCTATAGGTATTAAACATAAAAGTAGTTACGGTTTACACACATAATAGCTGAATAGAGACAACATTTTAAAATACAGCACCAAAAACAAATGACAAATTTATTCATAAATACAACAAAAAATATTCATTACAATGTCAAATCTATTTATTTTCTATGCGAAGCGGACCCTGGTCATATTGTCCAAGTTCTTTTCAGACCCGCAGTCACCTTTCTGTAGACTAACCTCAGACCCGCAGCCACCTTTCCGTAGCCTGACCTCAGACGCAGTCACCTTTCCGTAGACACCTCAGACCCGCATTCACCTATCTATAGACTAACTTAACGGGGGGCTCTGTGACAATGTGGTCAACCTGTTTGCCTTATGTTCAGATGGTCTGGGTTTGAATTCGAGCTGCGTCTGTCGGTTTATGATGGTAATTTTTTTCAGACATCCCTGAAGCTACAGAGTTCATGCGATGCTCTCAGCATACCATTCTGTGGAAAGTGACTGAGCCACATTGGAATAACCGCTGCGATGAAGCCGAGGCCTCGCCTTTAACCTAACATATTTTAAAAAAACAGAGAATGATTATTTCTGACTGCCTTCTAACCATCAGATCTGTTCTTTATATTTTCCACCAGATCTTAGCTAAAAGTCATGTCTGAAAACAACTAGTTTCTTCCACTTCTTCTCTTTCCTGTAACTCCAAGAGGTCGTAGGGCCATCAGTCAGCGTGTGAGCGATGTCTTGGGCCACTCCAAGAGGTCGTAGGGCCATCAGTCAGCGTGTGAGCGATGTCTTGGGCCACTCCAAGAGGCCGTAGGGCCATCAGTCAGCGTGTTAGCGATGTCTTGGGCCACTCCAAGAGGCCGTAGGGCCATCAGTCAGCGTGTGAGCGATGTCTTGGGCCACTCCAAGAGGTCGTAGGGCCATCAGTCAGCGTGTGAGCGATGTCTTGGGCTACTAAAAGTGGCGTAAGGCCATCAGTCAGCGTGTGAGCGATGTCTTGGGCCACTCCAAGAGGCCATAGGGCCATCAGTCAGCGATGTCTTGGGCCACTCCAAGAGGCCGTAGGGCCATCAGTCAGCGTGTGAGCGATGTCTTGGGCCACTCCAAGAGGTCGTAGGGCCATCAGTCAGCGTGTGAGCGATGTCTTGGGCCACTCCAAGAGGTCATAGGGCCATCAGTCAGCGATGTCTTGGGCCACTCCAAGAGGTCGTAGGGCCATCCGTCAGCGTGTGAGCGATGTCTTGGGCCACTCCAAGAGGCCGTAGGGCCATCAGTCAGCGTGTGAGCGATGTCTTGGGCCACTCCAAGTGGTCGTAGGGCCATCAGTCAGCGTGTGAGCGATGTCTTGGGCCACTCCAAGTGGTTGTAGGGCCATCAGTCAGCGTGTGAGCGATGTCTTGGGCCACTCCAAGAGGTCGTAGGGCCATCAGTCAGCATGTGAGCGATGTCTTGGGCCACTCCAAGAGGTCGTAGGGCCATCAGTCAGCGTGTGAGGGATGTCTTGGGCCACTCCAAGAGGCCGTAGGGCCATCAGTAAGCGTGTGAGCGATGTCTTCGGCCACTCCAAGAGGCCGTAGGGCCATCAGTCAGCGTGTGAGCGATGTCTTGGGCCACTCCAAGAGGCCGTAGGGCCATCAGTCAACGCATGAGCGGTGTCTTAGACATGTTGCTAACTGGACGATGTATTAGTCCATTATTGACCCATGTGTACATTTCCTAACCACGCCAAATCCGGCACTGCCAGCAGACAGGATGAAGGACACAAAGTTCAGACGTGTAGTTAGTGTAATCAATGAAACATGTGTACAGGTTTAAATTAAACTCTCTACATTTTTCATAGATATTCTTTAAATTGAATATGTGGTCCCGGGTCCCTCTGTCTTTCCTAAAACCTGCCTGGACTACGTGAATTTCAGATTCAAACCTTTTCTCTATCCTTCTTAATAGGATTCGCAAGAGTATCATGCTAGCATGGCTGATCAGTGCGATAGTTCGTGCACAGCTTCAGGTTGCCTTTTTTGGGGAGGGGAATATAAATTGATTTCTTCCATGCTTCTGGCCACTCTGCACTGTGCCATATCTGTTTACACAGCTTGTGATAGACTCGAGCACATGCCTCTCCTCCTGCTTGTATTAGCTCTGCTGGGATATCATCGCATCCTGGGGACTTTCCCTTTTTCGGGCTTTTAATTGCAGAACATACTTCTTCCAATGTTGGTTCAGGTTCTTTCTCATCCTTTGGTAGGATTGAAACTGAGCGCTTTGTGCTATCTCCATACATGGTTCTGCAGTACTCTCTCCATCTATTTAGTATGTCTTTGGTTTCTGTTAATGTGTTATCCTCTTCGTCATTTATGACATGAGGAACCGGACGGAATTCCCTTGTCAGTGTTCTTATTGCTTTAAAGGATCCCTCTCTCTGCCTTGTTACTGTAGGTTTTCTATATCCTTACACGTTTCTACTATGTATCTTCTTTTATCTTTTCTTATTTCTCTTTTAACTTTTCTTGCGCAGTTTTTATATGCTGTGTTGGTCCCCATACTTCCCATTTGTTTTAATTGTTGCCTTTCTGTGTTTCCTCTGTTATATAGCTCTGTGTCTTGACAGAGTACTGCTCTTAAATCATTAAGTTCAGTATTTTTCTGGCTTTTTAGTGCTGTAACCACGGCCAGGGCATCTGTAAACAGGACTATCTAGCTTTCATTGCTTTCGCCTATCAGCATTGCTTTTACTGCAGCCTTCAGTGCCTCTGCCTCCGCTCTGAAATTGCTTGAGAATTTTCCAGTTGCCACTGACAGTGTTATTTTTCTACCATTTGTTAGGCTCAGGAATACTCCTCCCCCTCCATTCTGTGTTGTGTTTGTTACAGAACTGTTGGTGTATGCATGGGTCCAGTCCATGCTTGGGTAGTTTTTCCGCTATGTACCTCAGGTTTATGTCTCTTCTTTCTTTTTCAGTCTGGCTGTTCTTGTTTCCAATAACTGGTATGAAATACTATTTCAAATCGCGAAGACCATGCTGGGATAACTGGTGGGGAAAATACCACAAAAATGAACTAACTAATCCACATGGAATACAATGACTAGTGTGAATTCCAGATATTTCCGTGGCCAGTTAAATTTCATGATGAACTAAAACACTATAGCAAAATTAAATGTATATACCTCACAGATCTTACCTCTGACTGCCTTGTAACCTTCAGATCTGTTTTCTATATACCTCACAGATCCTATCTTTGACTGCCTTCTAACCTTCAGATCTGTTTTCTATATACCTCACAGATCTTACCTCTGACTGCCTTGTAACCTTCAGATCTGTTTTCTATATACCTCACAGATCCTATCTTTGACTGCCTTCTAACCTTCAGATCTGTTTTCTATATACCTCACAGATCTTACCTCTGACTGCCTTCTAACCTTCAGATCTGTTTTCTATATACCTCACAGATCCTATCTCAAACTGCCTTCTAACCTTCAGATCTGTGTTCTATATACCTCACAGATCTTACCTATGACTGCCTTCTAATATTCAGCACTAATTTCTGGCTGCACAACTTCACTGTAGGAGGGCTTAAAATGTGTCAATGATACCTCCAGCCCCTACTTTACGCCTGCCAGCATCACCGTTTATTGAGACAGGTGCGGCAATACCCTCACCCATTACAGAAGCTTCCCTCTGCAAAAGGTCATGAGAAAGAACCCTGGCATCCCATCCACATGTGTAGAATTGTGATTCACTGGACCAGGCCAGACCATGAACAAAGTCCTGGTGGGTGCTGTCTGCATATCTGAAGAAAAACAAGACATTTGGAGTCATAAAGATATTGGGCGGTAGTCTACCCATTATCTCTGGTATATTGTGAATGAAGATTATCTTGTATGAAAGCAGATGTTGAAAAGTATGACCAGTTAGCAGGCTAGTCTATTTCCGCCAGCCTGGAGCATTTTGCAGTGATTCGTCCAGTCTAGGAGATTTGTCGGACTTGAGGTGTTGGGTCGCGTGCAGGTTGCTATCTATATCGGGTAGTGACTTAGATTGATAGATTCCATCCATCCACTCCTATCCTAATCTAATCTTATCTCTCTCTCTCTCTCTATATATATATATAGAGATAAGATAAGATTAGATTAGGATAGGAGTGGATGGATGGAATCTATCTATCTAAGTCACTACCTGGTATATATATATATATATCACAGAGGTATTTCCCTTCTTAGTATCCCCGGGAAAGTCTACCTAACAACAGACAACCTTACCCCATTGAACACCAGGATTAAAGTAACTAAGAAATATTACTACCGTAGCATTTTCTATACACAGCCTATTCTCATGCTGAAAATTTATGAAAACCACATTCCAACATACTCTTTAGTGCACTTCTCCAAGGGCAGCCAATTTACAATTATACATGGATGGACAGAAGTAGTGAAACCAACGACCCTGATCAGTACTGGCCCTTTGATCAAGAAAGAGATGGCCAATGACAACTCCAGCACCAACATGGCTGCACCGGGAAGGAACATTCCAACTGTCCGCTGGTCACATTGTTGAAACTACACGACTGGAATGAGAAGCTGGTTTGTCTACAGATTCTTCTGAGAGCCGATGTGGCCGAGAGCTAAGGCACTGCTCTCTCAAAATGATGAAAGGAAATGGTGGTTGATTGAATCCCACAAGTTTTCAAGTGATCCCTAGTCTCACGAGTTCCTGCATACTGATTTACATACTGTCATATTGACGTATATCTTGCAAATGGTCCAAGGTAGCTCGGGACCAGAGGGTGAAGTTGTTGACCAACACAGTTTCTTTCTCACAATAATCCACATATACAAGGGGCTTGTAATAAGTCGACCCTGACCAAGAAGGAGTAGAAGGAAAAAGTTTAAATTTGGCATCGTGCTTACTCCTCAATGTAGCCACCACTTGAATTTATATATTTCCGCCATCTCTACGTGACCTTGAAAAGACCTTCAGAATACAGTAACCTATTTTTCAATCTAAACCAGTTATCACAAGCTAGTATGACATTTTCGTAACTGTCAAAATGATTTGCTTTCAGCTGTTTTTTAAGTTTTGGGAAAAGAAAAAAATCTGGGTCATAATGGTGAACTCAAGTCTCATCTACTGTCACGATGGTCGGCAATATGTTTTTCGACCGACACATTTTGAGCAACTGGCCACAGCAATCAACCCTTTTTTGTTTCTGTTCACATGTCAGCAGACGCGGGACCCAGCGGGCACACACTTTGCTCATGTTCAGTCTGTTGGGTAAAATTCTAAAAACTGTACTTCCATTCAGTTTTGCTGACCTAGATATCTCTGCAGTTGTCATTTTCCTATCCTGGTCAATGATTTTCTTCACTCTTACAGCTGGTCTCATCTCGGCTTCCAGTTCATTCTGTCTCGGGCACAGGTTTTCCAGTGGATGGCTAACATGTTTGTTCTAGGATCGCAAGTATTGTGCAGCTTGAGCGAATCTTGCCATCTAGTGTGGGGGTCTGCCAGTTGATCTTTTTTTGCCTCGCGGATACCTCAGAGTGGTCGCTGTGTTCCAGCGCTCATCTTTCCTTCTGACTACACGGCCAGCCCAGCGGTGCTTGGAGTTGTTGGCATGCTGTATAACATCCTTGACATGTGACAATGCCCAGATGTCACCGTTGTGTAAGCCCATCTACTGCTGTTGCCTAGTTGATAGGCCCACGATGTGGCGCTCAAGCGAGGCATGTGTTGTCCTTAGCTGTTTCTCCATGGCTTTTGTCAGAGACCAGGTTTCACATCCATACCATAGCACTGGTAGGACCACTAAGTCGAAGACGCATCTCATCTCTCCAGTGAGCAAAGGAAATTTTGCTGCACACTTTGGATATTTCACATAACATGCACACGTTTTGTTTAGAGCTGCTATAGATGGCGCCTAACTGGCTGCAGGTCTACTTAGCTCTAGTATTTGAGTCCATTAAGATGGACTCACACATTGGTTAAAAACAACTCTCCAAGAAACTGGTTGTATACAGACAAACTGGTTGTATACAGACTCTGTAGAGTCTTTTGAACTAGTATAAAGACATTAAGTTACAGCTGTGAGTCTATGCTTCATAAGAAGACAAGAAGAAGACACAAACAACAGTCAAGCTCAGAATACATACACCAGTTGTAAGCCATCCTCGTCTACCGCTGTAACGGCTGTTGTGCTGTCCTCGCTCACTGATGCTAGCAAAGATGGTCTACAACAATAAAAGAAAAAAGACTTGGACAAATTGAGCTAAAATTATGATCTACAGCTCTTAAGACACATAATGTAACTATTTATGATGCAAAGTATTTGTAACAAAAATATCTTTCTCTTCTTTGTTCGTTATCAAACTTCCGCTACCAAGCCCTGAAAGAGCGGAATGCAATGATTTATAGTTTGCAGCTTTACATCAATATTTGCACCTTTCGGTCCGACACATCCAACTTCAGCAAGGCATTTTTTATTCCTCTTCTCCTTAGTTAGTCTGCCCTGTTGCAGCCTGTAATTCAGGATCACCATGTGGAGGTGTAGAAGGGTCCTGGCAGTAAGGTTTTGGTCGCTGACTGCTAGAGCTCATGCACTGCTCATCATCTTGATCCCGTCCGTGAATTCAAACACATACCAGTATGGTCGGTGAGCCATAACACTAACCACTTCATTATGCCGGCCCAGAAACCTAACTTAAAGATCTAGATCTGGTCAACAGACCGCCACAGATTGGAAAACACTGGTTCACATCATTCTCTTACTTGATGGGACAAAACTCCAGCCTGTAGACAGATCGGGAATGTGGGGTACTAGTGAGATAGTTGTCAATGCCGGCTCTTGTATCAAGAATAGTTATCTGTCCGCTCTCTGAGCCTACAGCCATTTTGTAGAGGTCTTCTGGATGCCATTGAACACAAGTCGGAGTGTGTCCGAGGGAAGATTTATCTAGTGAAGACAAATAATAGGGCGAGTTATGATTGTAATACACCAAATGTTACCTCCCTTCTACTTAATCAGGGAGCAAAGAGTAATCAGCGGCAGGCGAAACATGCTGATCTAACATCCTTGCTTGTGCTCCTGGAAACTGGCTGTGTTACAGCAGTCTGACCAAAGAGGTGGGTATCGACACTGTAATCCCCATAGTGGCATGATTACTGAAAAGCCTCGCATTTCACTACAGCTTTGAACAACATTGAAAAAGATTTACTGTTAGTAATGACTTCATGAAATAGATTTACTGTTAGTAATGACTTCCTGAAATAGATCTATTGCAGGTAATGACTGAGTAACATATCTACTGTTAGTAATGACTTTGAGTAACATATCTACTGTTAGTAATGACTTTGAGTAACATATCTACTGTTCTTGAGATATATATATATATAAACGATTCGGACATTGATATGGGATCCATGATTGCAATATTCGCTGATGACACAAAACTATGCAGTAGTGTCTCACACTTTTCTCATGTTGAGTCTATTGTGTAAAATTCTTTAAAAATGTACTTTCATTCAGTTTTGCTGACCTAGATATCCATGCAATTGTCATTTTGCTATCCTGGTCAATGATTTTCTTCACTCTTGCAGCATTTTCATCGCTGCACTCTGAGGATGGTCTTCCTGATCTTGGAAGATCAGTAACATGGGAACAGCCACACTTAAACTACCTACACCAGTATTTTACATAAGCTTTTGAAGGACCGAAATCCTCAAACACTGGTTTCATCTCCATGTGTAATTCTATAGGTGTTTTACCCTGCAATATCAAGAATATTATCACAGTTCTGGCCTCTGATTTCTCCACTGTTCTTTCGAACCGTTAGAGTATCCGATCCGGTCAATTAGGTGTGTTGCACCATACCGGGTAAACCCATCGAGGAGGGAAATTCATACTTCTCAAGTCCAGTACAAATTGAATGAGCTACATATGTGCCGAATTTCAACTTTCTCCTCCAACTCAGTACCTAAAATTGTCATGCTCAAGTCGGATCAAAAGGTGCAAATACGACTGTCAAGCTGTAAACTACGACACAGTGCATTTCCTTCTACGGAATACATCCTGCTAAGACCTTTTCATGGGTTGGCAACGAGATTTTGAGAACGAACGACAAAGAAGATATATTTATTTCATTTTATTCATTATTCAATTAGAATATTTTAGTATATGTGGCACGTTAATTAAACATTAATGAAGATAAATTGTTCTCAAGTGAGCGATATCGTGCTGCAGTATTATGGCGGGGGAAAAAATGATAGAGTGAATGAGTTAACATCCTTAGATCACGGTTTCACCTACCCCATCATTAATTAATTTTACTTTGTAAAAAACATATTTGTCGTACATTTGAGCACTTGCTCTGGACTGAAAAACACAAATCAAAAAACACATTCAGGACTAGAAAATGGTAATGACATTTAGCCCTTTCATGTAGTTCTTGGTCGACCTGTACTTCTACAGGGCAGATGCCGCTGTGCAGTTTCCAGCTCTGGTATGAAGTAGCTGGCAGAAGGTTTTCCTGCTTAGCGGGCTAGGCTCGAGCAGCTTAATACTCCGCTGTGTTGGGACAAGCGCTTATGAAGGGTGGTTAACCGATGTGCGAATCCATCTTAATAGACTCAAGCACTAGTGCAAAGTAGACCCGCAGCCTGTTAGACGCCATCTATGCTGCTCTAAACAAACCACCTAACCATGGCCGGTGTTATGCCATGTCCCATAGTTAGTCGCCCCTTACGATATACTCTCTGTGAAGCAGCGGTACTATTCTTGTCCTTGTCATACACAAAGACCCTGACAGACCACTCGGGCATGTAGTAGACAATTAAATTATGTGTTTTTAGATCTAACCATAATTTTAGCTCAATTTATTTGTTATTAATTTATTTATTTTGAAGAAAAAACACACTATTTGACATAAAAATTTGCAGCACTTGCCTCGGACGATAAGACACAAATCTGCTAAATTTGGCCACACTGTAAAGGGTTCAGGTAATTAAATCATTAGACCCAAGGAAAGAAAATGTTCATGGGCAGTGACGAAGGACATTTGAAGACATATACAAAAAAAACACAGAAGACATTTTTCTCTTACTGAGAATACTCGCCGGTCGACTTTTGCGTCGGTCCCATAAAAATATCTTGTTGTCCTGTCAACAACAAAAATACCACATAGTGAGTACATACAAACAAGATTTCCATCACATACTTAATAATAACTTGACAACGTACTGACAAATATTTTCATATTTAGAAAATTTGTTATGGAATAAATTGACTTAAACATAGAGAGAAACTTGCAACGAACAAGTGGTGAGCGTGGTGTTCTGGTGGAGTGGTGAGTGTGGTGTTCCGAAGAAGTGGTGAGCATGGTGTTCTGGTGGAGTGGTATTCTGGTGAGCATGGTGTTCAGTTGGAGTGATGAGATGAGCATGGTGTTCTGGTGGAGTGGTGAGCATGGTGTTCTGGTGGAGTGGTGAGTGTGGTGTTATGGTGAGTTGAGCATGGTGTTCTGGTGGAGTAAATGTTGGAGTACATTTATTGATTTGACAAAGGCATTTGATACAGCTAACAGAGGAGGGCTGTGGATGATAATGTCTAAGTTTGGCTGCCCCGACAAGTTCATAACAATGGTAAAACAGCTACACGAAGGCATGTGTGCTCGTGTACTGGACAGCGGTGCAATCTCTAAAACGTTTCTAGTATCAAACGGAGTAAAACAAGGATGTGTACTCGCCCCGACTTTGTTCAGCATGATGTTCGCGGCCACGATGACAGACGCCTTCAGATCATTGTAGCTTGGAATATCCATAAAGTACCACACAGATGGCAAATTACTCAATTCCAGAAGAATGAAGGCCAAAACCAAAGTGGCTGGCGACATAATCAGGCAACTTGTATTTGCTGACGACTGCGCTCTAATGAGCAGCTCAGAACTGCACATGCAGGTTGGAATGGACCAGTTCTCTGCCGAATGCAACAATTTTGGCCTGACCATAAATGCAAAAAAAACAGACATGCCGTACACAAAACCAGAGACTACAGTCAGCGGGCAGACGTTGAATGCCGTAGACAAATTCACATATCTGGGCAGCACGCTGTCGAGATCTGTCAGCCTAGACGATGAGGTGGCAAGAAGAATAGCAAAGGCCAGCACAGCCTTTGGTAGAATGCGCTCGATGGTCTGGGCACGTCGTGGCATCAGCGTCAAGACCAAACTCAAAGTCTACCGTACAACCATCATTCCAACCCTACTATACGCTTGCGAAAGCTGGACTGTATACTCTGGACATGCAAGGAGGTTAAACCACTTCCACACAGGTTGCCTGAGGCGAATATTCCACATCCGATGGCAAGATCGCGTCACTGACATCGAGGTTCTCTCGAGGGCTAACATGCCCAGCATCCATGCACTGCTAGAAAAACCACGACTAGGATGGGCCGGACACCTCGTCCGTATGTCAGACGAGCGGCTCCCAAAGAAGCTTCTCTACGGCGAGCTGAGAGAGGGATGGCGCGAGAGAGGGCGCCCAAAGAAACGTTTTAAAGACGGTCTGAAGGACTCACTAAAAAGTTGCCAGATAGACATCGACACCTGGGAATGTCTTGCGCAAAACAGATCTGACTGGAGAAGCGCAGTCAAATCGGGTGTAGCTGCCGGTGAAGACGACCGTGTTGTGAAAGCCCAGAGCAGACGCGAGACGCGGAAATCCCGAGTAGCAGGAACACCATCCCCTTCTACAAACCTCATGTGCCCGATATGTAGCAGATGTTTTCGTGCTCGCATTGGCCTGTTCAGCCACATGCGCACCCACACCCAACAGGGAAATCTGTGACAAGGATGATGTCGGCGGTCCTCATCGACAATGATGGACAGCTATTATTATTATTATCTGGTGGAGTGATGAGATGAGCATGGTGTTCTGGTGGAGTGGTGAGCATGGTGGAGTGGTGAGATGAGCATGGTGTTCTGGTGGAGTGGTGAGATGAGCATGGTGTTCTGGTGGAGTGGTGAGCATGGTGTTCTGGTGGAGTGGTGAGCATGGTGTTCTGGTGGAGTGGTGAGCATGGTGTTCTGGTGGAGTGGTGGGCATGGTGTTCTGGTGGAGTGGTGAGCATGGTGTTCTGGTGGAGTGGTGAGCATGGTGTTCTGGTGGAGTGGTGAGCATGGTGTTCTGGTGGAGTGGTGAGCATGGTGTTCTGGTGGAGTGGTGAACACGGTGTTCTGGTGAGCGTGGTGTTCTTGAGGAGTCGTGAGCATGGTGTTCAGTTGGAGTGATGAGATGAGTGTGGTGTTCTGGTGGAGTGGTGAACAAGGTGTTCAGCTGGAGTGATGAGATTAGCGTGGTGTTCTGGTGAACATGGTGTTTTGGAGGAGTGGTAATCGTGGTGTTCTGGAGGAGTGGTGAGATGAGCATAGTGTTCTGGTGGAGTGGTGAGCATGGTGTTCTGGTGGAGTGGTGAGCGTGGTGTTCTGGTGGAGTGGTGAGCATGGTGGAGTGGTGGGCATGGTGTTCTGGTGGAGTGGTGTTCTGGTGAGCATGGTGTTCTGGTGGAGTGGTGAGCATGGTGTTTTGGTGGAGTGGTGAACATGGTGTTCTGGTGAGCGTGGTGTTCTTGAGGAGTGGTGAGCATGGTGTTCAGTTGGAGTGATGAGATGAGTGTGGTGTTCTGGTGGAGTGGTGAACATGGTGTTCAGTTGGAGTGATGAGATTAGCGTGGTGTTCTGGTGAGCATGGTGTTTTGGAGGAGTGGTGATCGTGGTGTTCTGGAGGAGTTCAAAATGGCGTAGTTTTTTTTAACTTTTGGGAGAAGTAAAAACAGAGCCTGCCCACTGCATGGGTAAGCAACCTTTATTCCTCAGCCATATACATTCTTCTAGTGTGTTCAAACAATGAATAGAAATGCTGTGATGATAGCATTTTATTTAGTTTATGAAGAAGTGGTTAGCACAGTGTTCTGAGTGGTTTTGATGCCTGCCTGCTGACAAGGAGGGCAGTGGATCAAATCCCTGGTAAGGCATATGTTATTTTTCTGTTGGGGGTGAAATAAACAAACACAACCAGCAAACAACGTGGCGACAGCAGTGGTGAAGCGGCCAGTAGTCCTCAGCTTAAAAACCCTCCCGTGTAGTTCTTCTTTTTCTTGTCTTCTTTTGTTCTACTGCCCTTGCCATGAGGCATCGCAGAGAGGAGGGATGTGTAGATTTCCTGTTGTCGCCTGGTTGTGCTGTCATTAGGTGTAACTGTCTGAGTATGTCAGAGACACCCTTGATCCACCGACATCGAGGTCGTCTCATTGCTTGTGGACCATAGACGTGTATATGATATGCTCACGCTGCAGGCTGGTCATAAAACGTCCTGACTAAATAACCAAACCATTTGATTTGTTGAGAGTCAATGTAGGCCCTAACTGGGTTTGTTGAGCGTCAATGTAGGCACTAACTGGGTTTGTTGAGCGTCAATGTAGGCACTAACTGGGTTTGTTGAGCGTCAATGTAGGCACTAACTGGGTTTGTTGAGCGTCAATGTAGGCACTAACTGGGTTTGTTGAGCGTCAATGTAGGCACTAACTGGGTTTGTTGAGCGTCAATGTAGGCACTAACTGGGTTTGTTGAGCGTCAATGTAGGCACTAACTGGGTTTGTTGAGCGTCAATGTAGGCACTAACTGGGTTTGTTGAGCGTCAATGTAGGCACTAACTGGGTTTGTTGAGCGTCAATGTAGGCACTAACTGGGTTTGTTGAGCGTCAATGTAGGCACTAACTGGGTTTGTCCCCACTGTCTGCCTCAGCGTGGTGTTATGGATTTGGTCACGGATTGTCTTACCGGCTGCGCTTCTCACACAGTACATATTGCAACTCTGGATCTTACTGATACGTGTTTCTACTAAGAACCAAGATTGACATTGGTAACACAATGTAGGAATCAACAATGCATTTATCAGCCTCCTCTTAGTTGAAGGAAGCGCTCTAGGGTGTTTCATAACTGGTGCAATTTGATAGCGGACACTGTTTGTCTTCTGAATTCTATGTGCCCTCTCTCTGTCCATTCTGCCGTTATCAGTGAACCTAGGTATTTCTTCTTCTTCTTCGTACGCAGTCAGACAGTAACCATTATTTTTTCGAAAAAAGCGGCGGTCATCCTGAGGCTGTCGCCACTGCCATAGAGCTTGTCTTGCAGTTCCACTGGTGATGGCCACATCTGCTCTTTCTGATCCTCGTATGTCGGGCAGTTCTGGAGCAGATGTTCAGCGGTCATTTTACCGGTACCGCACGGGCATTCGTCGGTACCACCTATCTTCAATTTGTTGAATAGAACCTAGGTATTTGAACTCCTGTACTCTCTTGATACTTTTGTCACTCCCGTGGAACCTTCTCTGCAATTGTTCACATGACATCAACATAGTCTCTGTCTTGTCTGCGTTGATCTTCATGTCATATTTGGTACAAGCAAAATTGAAATAGGTTAGATAGTGTTGTAGGTCTCCATTCTGGTAAAAGATGACCTAACCAGCAGCAAACAACAGTTCATTTAGGAACTCCTCATGAAGTAGTTGATATGGTGTTATGAAGGCAAGGTGTTATGAAGGTATGGTGCTGTAATTAAAAGGTGTTATAATGGAATAGTGAATGTGATGTTATAATGGAAAAGTGTTATGATGGCATAGCTATAGACTAACATGATTCTATGATGGAGTGTCTAACATTGTATTATTAGTTATGATGGAGTGGCTAACATAGTGTTATTAGTTATGATGGAGCGTCAAACATGGTGTTATTAGTTATGATGGAGTGTCTAACATGGTGTTATTAGTTATGATGGAGTGCCTAACATGGTGTTATTAGTTATGATGGAGTGTCTAACATGGTGTTATTAGTTATGATGGAGCGCCTAACCTGTCCACTTGACACAAATATATTTGGTTCAGAAGGATGGCAGTCCACACAAGACACCAAGTCACTGTGAGCTGAGGATTAAGCCCAAGAGAAAAATGAGATTAATTTCAGTATGTAACTAATATACTCCTGGATTTCTGGGACCTTGCATCATAGAGCCACACTCAATCCTCTACCACGAGTAGGTCAGGACACAAGTATGAACTTGTACACACAAGTACAGATTTGTACACTTTAACTTCTTTTTCGGCATTTATCCTGAAAAGGATATTGAGACGCTGTGTCATAGTTTACAAAGATGTGATATATACGTTTTTCGGCCCGACACATCCGATTTCAGCTGGGTTCTTTTGGTACTTGGTTTGTCTTCCCACTGCGATCTCTATCCCTTGGCCAGGCTGTTTCCAGGGCAGCTACGTGAAGTCGGAATTGGGTCTTGGTCAGTTGTGGTACGGTGACCCTGATGCAAACAGCCAGCGACTCATCACTGGCTGATGTCAACTCATTCACCGTTGCATCTCGGCCACAGATTTGTACACAAACTAGCTCTAGACATGAACATGCTTAATCTTCATTTTCTTCAATAAGAGCATCTTGATGTGCCAGCAGGGCCTAAAATTGAAGCAAAGAATAGTTACACTGCAACCTGCCAGGCATGTTTTAAGTGGCGACTAAGGGTGGTTGGATTCGGGGGCTGACCACCTCCGTCCTGCAGAATCTATAACTTCCCCTTCCTACACCCCCAATTGTCGAAGCATAGGTTCAGTTCAGTATTAGCTTTCAGGAAAGCCAGGTTCCAGTTATTTGCAGTGCTGTTTGATAACAATGGTTTCGGCATGGCGAGATTGCTAACCTCGTGCACAGTTTTCTTCTTTTTCTGCGTTAGTCATGAAAAGGACATTGTGGTTGTGCCTTTTCAACTGACACATTCAGTTTCAGCTGGCTTTTTGGGGCGCCAGGTATGTTCCTGCTGTGGTGTTTTTATTCTCTAAGCCAGACTAAATTAGTGCAGTCTGTTTCCAGGACCGCCACTTGGAAGCGGAAAAGGGGCTTGGTCAGCTATGACTAAGTCGATGTCAGTGTTGCATCTTCGGCCCCGCTGCTTTGTCTGGCATTGGTTAACAGTTCGAGAAGATACAAAAAGGCAACAATTGCTACCTTTTCTCGTATAAGAGTTGTTGTTGTTTGTGAATGCCCACAAAGAGGTTACTCTTTTGTGCGCCCTGAAAAGAACGTTACGTGGCGTGTTTCAGTAGCTTTCCTCACATCCTGAGCGTGCTGATGAAGGTGGACTGTGGTACTCCAGGCGGTTGTGCTATGCTTGGCTCCATCTGCGTATCACTCACTACTACAGGGATCATGTCGATCCCTCACCTCATTAGCCCAGCTGCTACGAAAGCAGCCTGTTTACAGGGAGGGCTACTAGGAAGCCAAGATGAGGGTCCTGGCCAGTATGTTTTGCCCAACCAACATGTCTGAATGGTATATTTTGCCTAACCTTGACCAACATGTCTGATCAGTATGTTTTCTTTGACAAGACATTGGTCTTCCTCCCGCATCGTCTAAGAGAATATTCTTTCCTTCACGGGACCAAAAGAATAATAACACTGTAACCTGCCCGACATGTAATACTTCTTCTTCTTCTTCTTCGTTCGTTCTCAATCTCGCACTACCAAACTCTGAAAGGGCTCAAGTAGCAGAATGTAGTCCAGAGAACGGAATGCGTTGTGTTGTAGTTTACAGCTTGGCTGCGATATTTGCACCTTTCGGTCCAAAACATCCGACTTCAGCAAGCATTTTTTTAGTACCAGGTTAGCATTCCCTCTTTGATCCCTTCTCCTTAGCCAGTCTGCCCTGATGCAGCCTGTTATCCAGGATCACCGCGTAGAGGTGTAGAAGGGTCTTGGCAGCTATGGTTCGCTGGCCCTGACGCTAGCAGTCAGCTATGGGTCGCTGACCACTGCAGCTCTTGTGCTGCTCAGCATCTTGATCCCATGTTGTAATACATGACTACTAAAAAGGATTAGGCACGGGGATGGCTAGCCCATCAACCAACTCTTCAGCTCCCTGCGGAGCAATGCACATCATTTCCCGCTCCCCCTCGTCTTTCTTACTGTTTTTAGGTTTGTCTCGACTTCTCTTCCCTGTTAGTGTTTAGATCTGCCTCTACTTCATTTGCCCTGAGGATTCCAGAACAGTGTAATGCTATCAGCTGGTTTCCGTAATGTGTGCCCTATCCATCGCCTCCTCTTTACGTCTAGCCCCAGTGGCATCTGACCAGTTCTTTCCCAGTTTTATATTAGTAACTTTATCATACCTTTTTATTCCCTGAATGAAAGCTTGGACCTTTTTTAATTATAAATGTTCTGTGTTCCCCCAGTCACAGATCCATACATTAGAAAGGACTTGACATTGGAGTTGAAGATCTATATTTTTGTTGGGGACTGAATTTCTTTCAATTTTCACAAATTCTTTGAAGTAATAAAAGCCTATCTCTCCTTTTATATTCTTAATTTAATTTTTTACCCCAATTTTTTTTTGCGTTCGCCTTATTTCTCTAATCCCCAAGGCGGTGTGTGTTGCACTGTTGTTTTTATTTTGCGTCTGTCGACCCAGTGCATCTGACTTCAGCATGCATTTTATGTAAGGGTCTGCTTCTTCCTGCATTTTCTAAAGGTTTGCTTCCCCGGGGTAACAGCCAGTGCTGTGATGGGAATCGAATTCCAGCACCGTCGGGCTGTGAGCCGTGCCACTTAACCACTAGGCCACGCCGTCCCCTTCTTAATTTCATATAACTTAACGACTTTGTACTGGTTTAGAAGAGTCTGTATACAGTCAGTTTCATTTACATTTCCTTGTTCTAAAAGCTACAATATTTCCTAATATCTAATCTGGACCTTTCTTTAGTTAATTTGTAGCTATGCCCTCTTGTTCTTGTAGGTGGCTGTATTTTGAAAAACCTGATATGGTCAAATTTATCCGTTCCTGTGATTACCTTGTAAATATGTATTGTCACCTCGAATTCTTCTCTCTTCTAGACACTGTAGACCAGTTTTTCTGAGGCTATTCTCGTAACTGTAATTCTTTATTCCCACTATCAGCTTTGTCACTCTTTCTATCCTTTCCAGCATGTTTATATCCCCTCTACTATAAGGACTCCACACCTGTACACAGTACTATAATCTAGGTCTAACTAATGCTTTAAAGAATTACTTCCTTGCTCCTATGTTTAATATTTCCTTTTATCATACCTAACATTGCATTCACCTTTTTTCACTGCCACCTGAACTTGCTCACTCACTTTACCTGTATGCTCTATTATAATCCTTATGTCCCTTTCCTTTTCTCTAATTCGAATATTGTTCTCATCCATTCTGTAATAATGTTCCATATTGTACCTACCCAATGACTGTACATTTATCTATATTAGACCCCATTTGACAGATCAAAGATCATTCTCAAATTTTATCTAAATTCACCTCAATATGTCCACTTCTGCTTTAGATGAAACACTACTGCATAGTTTTGTCTCTATCAGTAACTCCGACCTTGTCTATATTGCTACCAAGAAGTATGCATGAATCTACCTATTGTACAATCTCACTGCTGTTTGGTGCTTTTATTCACATAATCTGCATTATTTTATTCCCATAGCTGACCCTGTAGAAACTGTAAGCTACACGATAGAAAAGAAGATATCTACAAAGTAGGATAGAAGAGGAATGATCAAGTCAAGGCAGTCCAATATAGGTCCTACCTTGTGATACATACAACAATGCTGTACTGGATAAATCCCAGAGTTTTATACTGTGGATGAGGAAAAATAAAAAATTAGAACACTACTTAAGAAAACTACCATGTCAATAACAATTTTAACTACCACTGGAACAACAATTTTAACTACCATGGCAATAACAATTTTAACTATCACTGGAACAACAATTTTAACTACCATGGCAATAACAATTTTAACTACCACTTGAACAACAATTTTAACTACCATGGCAATAACAATTTTAACTGTCATGGCAATAATAATTTTAACTACCACTGGAACAACAATTTTAACTACCATGGCAATAACAATTTTAACTACCACTGGAACAACAATTTTAACTACCATGGCAATAACAATTTTAACTGTCATGGCAATAATAATTATAACTACCATTCGAACAACAATTTTAACTGCCATGGCAATAATAATTTTAACTACCATTACAACAAAAATGTTAATTGACTACCATAACAACAACAATTATAATTACCATGGCAATAACAATTTTAACTACCATGGCAACAACAACTTCAATTACCATCTGTCATGACCACTGGAAGCTGCTAATGTCTTGTCACAAACCACTGACACACTGGTGACAACACCATCATGGCCGGCAGCACTGTGCGCCTGAACGAATGTGTGGTAATCATCTTCCAAGTTCCACACTGCTATACCACCTGTGGGTGAGACATCAAGATCCATATGTTTATATTATCTGCTATATACTCAACACAATCTCGCAGAATTTGGAACTGAAGGTTCTTAGCAATAAGACATGCTGTTGAATGAATGGTCACAATGAGTAAGATTACTCCTTTGTGCGCCCTGAAAAGGGCATTAAGTGGCGAGTTGTAGTAACTTTCCTTTCCTGAGCATGCTGATGAAGGTGGACCAGGGTCCGCTCACTGCTATGGGGATCGCACAGATCCTCCACCTCATTAGCCAGACTTCCATGAAACAGGCTGTTTCCACGGAGAACTGTGTAGAAGTGAAATGGGGAATCTGACCGGTATATTTTGCCTGATCCTGGCTAATATGTCCTATCAGTATGTTTCACCTGACCCTGACTAACACGGTCTGATCAGTATGTTTCACCTGACCCTGACTAACACGGTCTGATCAGTATGTTTAACCTGACCATGACTAACATAGTCTGATCAGTATATTTAATCCAAACAGACGGCTCGAACTCATGCCGTTTCCATTCATCGCTTTGAGATGTGAGTGCCTTACCTCCTCGACCACAACAGCGGCCCCCAATTAGAAATAAACACAATAGTGAACACACACATACAAGAGCAGGCTATCAAACACAGACCCCCCCCCCCCCCCCCCCCAAAGTTTAGACCCCTCACCTGTATCAAGACCAACAACAATGTGTGTCCTATCCACCCATTCGGCATCACAGATGCCTGCCTCCAGCTGAACTCTAGCTGTACACCTGTCCACATTCGGTGCTGCCTCTGGAGTCTGAAAAAACCACAAGGACCCCTGCCAGTACTTTCCTGTCATGCACGATGTTCCAAGCAATAAACCACCATCTGAAACAGAATGCAATATACAATTAGTACATGATTTGAAATAAATAATATATATATGTGGCAGTGATACGTTGAGTTTCTAATTAATGCAGTGGGCAAGCAGAGGTGATGGGTTTTTTTGCTTTTGTATATTGTGTCCACCTTATCTTTTGTATATTGTGTTCACCTTATCTTTCTATTCCCCAAAGTGGGGTGCGTCGCACTACATCTTTATTTTACTCCTGTCGTTACAGTGCATCCGACTTCAGCATGCATTTTGTGTCTGCTTCCTCCTGCATTTTCTAAGGGTTTGCTTTCCCGGGGTAACGGTTGGTGCTGTGATGGGGATCGAACTCAGCACCTTTGGTTTGTGAGCCGTGTGCCTTAACCACTAGCCCACGCCGTCCCCTCAAAGATTTTAATTCCCCGGGGTAACGCGGCCAGTGCTGTGATTGGGGAGCGAACACACCACCTTCGGGTTGCAAGCCGTGTCACCCATCCACAGGGCATGGGTTTCAACTCCAGTTACAGGCACTAATTATTGGTGCAGAAATGATTTGCAACACAGCAAGCCAATGCCAGTTCTGCAAGTCCTTACAGATGACAAACTGCTGCAGAGCTTTAAAAAGTCTAAGACAGACTAAAGGCCAAGAGATAAGCAGCGCTACATTGAATACCATCACACTGTGACATACAAGGAAATGAGATAGCAAAAGTAGGTGCAACGAGAGAGCAAAAATAACAATCACTTTCTAAGAAAAGAAGATCCTTATCCAAGCCATAAGGAAAGTCGACCAAACTAGAGACAACTATCACTGTCATGATCAACTGGACCACTTGAACCTATTTCGGATGAGAACAGGACATAACAGATTGAATGGCAACCTACACAGGGTTCTTCTTCTTCTGCATTCATTCTGAATTTCCCAAACCCTGAACAGGGCTTTACAAGTACCAGTCAGGAGAACAGAATGTGTTGTGTTGATAGTTTACAACTTGACTGCGATATTTGCACCTTTTACGGTCCGACACATACGTCTTCGGCAGCTCCTACACAGGCTAATATGGACTCCCTCATCCATGCGTACGTGCAGACAAGCAGCACAGATAGCCGAACATATCCTGCTTGACTGTTGTATGTTTAGCCAATTGCGTACTGAGCACTGGCCCACTAAGACGAATCTCCACATTAAACTGTTTGAAAACCTTGAGAAATTTTTAACTATAGCAACTTTTATCCAGAGAACTGGAGTTCATGTGTAGACAAACTTTTCAAACAGCATTACGAATGAGAAGAAGACTCCTCTTACCAGTACATCCTGTTCTAAATAGATACCTGGCTTACTGTACTGTTAGGGACAGAATTGCAGCAAAGAAGGTAATTGATTAATGGTCTCTTGCAATGAAGTCTCTACTTCATCCCCGACAGCAGTGTGAAACTACATTTACCTCTATGAGGTCTTCTTGATCTTGATGACCCGTTTGTCAGCGTAGCTGCAGGTTCCAACTTCGTTCCAGCGGACCCAGTCTTGGGCCACGGAAGTCCAGTCCATGGTAAGCCCTCCTCCAGAGGCATCTCAGATGTTGTGTACAGAAAGGGAGTCTGACCAATGCATTGGAGGTCTTCCCCACAGCCTCTTTTTACCTTGGGGTACCAGATTGCTATCGCCCTGCTCCATCAACCATCTCTAAGAGATAGCTAGACTTAATGTATGTATCTTCTTCTTTATCTTACCCCGTGGCAAATGAGTTACTCACTATTTCATTACTATTTCACACACAGGGTGAGGAACACATGCAGTCTGATATAACTAATGCATACTAGTCCTTACCAAGAAGTGACAATATTCTGATTGGGAACAGGTTACTGCACACTGAGACACCATCTGTTCAAAAAATGAACAATCTAAAACGCAGGGACAGGGGGTCAACAGATCAGAGTTGACCAACATGACCCTACTCCACCTCCAAGTGGTGGCCCTGGAAACAGACTGCACCCATGCAGCCTGGCTGACAGAATAGGGATCAAAGAGGGAAAACAAATCTGGCCCCAAAAATGTCTTGCTGAAACCGGATGTATTGGGCCAATAAGTGTATATATCACAACCTCGCTGTAAACTACAACACAATTTAACAATACATCCTTTTCAGGATGAACCCTGGAAGCCTTGCCCTACAATAGATTCTCATTAAAGGGTTTAAGTATTTTAGTAGACCCATTCCAATTATGGAGTCTCGAAAGAGTTCTGTATTGTTATTTGTTGTCACTATCTCCCTGCTGGCAATACACAGGGGGATGTATGTTTAATAATGCTTACTGTCATTGATATTGATGTATAGCACTGAGTGAGTGGTGACAGGTCAACTGCATAGGAGGGCGGGGCAGACCTGGGGTGATGCCACCCAGTCCATGACATAACCAGTCTTTACATTCATGGCAGATAATACTTGCCACATATACCCTTGACTGTGTCAGCAGAATGAAGGTGGTGGAGAATGGCACATGAAACATCTCAAGCCCTATTTGACTCCCTTAACCAGCTTTTAATTAAGCCTGATTCCACTCATTGCGTGGTGCCCTGTAAGTTTTGTCCAGCTCTGTCTCCTGTATTTTGACAGTGTCTACTATGACTGTAAAGGCAGATCCGCAAGTCACAGTCCCTGCCACAGATCATACAACCATACCGAGGAGGCTAACTTGCCTGGCTGTTCCTTGATCTCTTCAGTCTTTCTCTTTTCTCTGCAGACAGAAGACCTCTACGAGCGTCAGCAGTCACTATGCCCCCTGCAACTGACTGTCTCCAGATATCTCAAATTTTTTCCAAGCCCTTGGATGGGAGGTTGCATGACTTCATGTCTCTCTTGCATACGTCCTTGAATCACAGCGTGGGATGGCCGATTTTTCTAAAACCAATGGCTAGCTGTCCGTAAAGAATATCCTTTGGCAGCCTCCTGTCTTCCATGCGATAAACATGTCCCAACCACGGTAGACGCTGATGGATCAATATCGAGTACATGCTGTGAGTGTTTGCTCTCTGCAAAACCGTATTATGTGACACACTCTCTTGCCACCCAATCCCCAATATATGCCGTAGACACCTCATGTTTAGTGTACGTGCTCCAAGTCTCTCTACCATACATGAGAGTGCCAAGAACGCAGGTCTGATAGACCCGGACCTTGGTGTAGTGAGACAGTGCAGTGTTCTCCCAGACTCTCTTCGTCAGGCAAGACATGATGGTACTTGCCCTGCCAAGCCTACTGTCTATCTCCTTCTCGAGCGAGTGTTGCTGATTACAGACCCCAGATAAGTGAAACTGTTGAAGACCTCCAGAGTGATGCCATCAATCTTTACTCATTTACATCGCAGTTTTACAGCAATGCTTTTTACATGCCGAGGTTGCCAACCCATGCACAAATTTCTTTAAGACTAACGACTTGTAAGTGAAAACGGTGGTCCAATTCTGTTTTACATCAGTTTTCACTCACATTCTCAGTCAGCTAATGAACGTAGGTCTGTTCTTAAGACATTTGACACCGTCAACAGGGACGGACTAGATTACAAAACTCTGAAATCAAATGAGGGCCAAGTGTATTTTGCCACATGACAGTATGGAGAAGTATTCAGTATTTTCAACCAACAAGATACACCCATAAAGGACAGTTGCTATGACTAAGTATCCGTGACCACAGCCTTCGTATTTTTACTGAGAGAGACTGAGCACATATGTGATATACTCATTATGATATAGATATGCCCAATACCTGTAGACCTACACAATTAGTTTTCTTACTTGAATCCTGGTATTCAATCAGGCAAGGTTGCCTGATGTCGGGTAGCTAAAGAAAGGCTGCCTGAATCTGTGTCTATCCTTTATTCAACTTTGCCCTGGAGTACATCATCTCTCTATCTCACTGGTGGAGGGCCATGACGGCATTTGTAGTTGTATCATGTATGGACACTAAAAAGGCACCCTCTCCATCCATCTATCATCAGTTGTGTGGACCACACGGCCGGCTCATCTGTATTTTCGCATTGACGCAGTCTACAACATTTTACAAATTTTGGAACTCTGGTCACGATTGTCGGTTGTGCTCTATTAGTACTAACTGTGAGAGATATTATTTAGGACTCTCTGCTCCATTGCTATTTCAGTAACGCAAAACTTCTTTGCATAGACTCCAAATCTCACACCCATATTGATATACCATTGATGGTCCCTTGAACATTTTTAATGTTTTACAAACGAGGCCGAGACGAGTAGGAGGGCCGTCGGGGTGAGCGTGGAACTGGAAGCCTGGGGAGCGATCCTGGGTGGAGCCGTCCGGTTGCAGATCTTAGTGGTAGTAGCAAATATTCAAACGAGAACTTTGGTGTATTAATTATGAGTAGTTGACTTCCCCTTACAATTTTCAAATTTCCATTTTGACAGTGACAGACTGAGAGCGAGTTCAGTAGTGTCTACTCAAGTCTACTACTAGTAGTACTGACTAGTACTTAGTAGTCTACTCAGTCTACTGTCAAACAGTGACGTGACTCAACTCACTGCAGCAGCCAGGAAAACACAAAGTGAAACAACACCTACCAGCGTGACAGCGTACGACATCTAGCTGTCTGTCCATGACACGAGGTGCCTGATCCATGCTTCGAGCTGTAGGCATAGGGATTCTTGGTTTTGTCAAACTTTGTGGACTACACGGGGTGTTTCCTAATTCGCAGGGGAGAGTGTGCAGCGTGGGTGAATCAACTTAACACAGATAACTTCCTTAAGTAATTAAATTGATCTAGTAAATAAGATCGAAGACTGATCTCCGACAGATATAACTAGTGGTTAATACCACTTTTGATAAATTGAAACGCTGCTTATTTCGGTAGTAATATTATCATCACATGTATCGACCACATTGTTCTAAGCCGCATAACAACAAAACAGAACTTGAAGGGAAGCAATCCTTTTCCGGTTGTACTTAATTTAGGGGTTGTCTCCTTTTTTAAGATGCCCGTCCGCAAAGTTTAAACAGAAAACATAACTTATCTTAACGTCTTATTACTGGTTTAGAAGACTGCAGTCTGTATACACTTGGAAGGTGGTTAACCGATGTCCGAGTCCATCTTTATAGACTCAAAAACTAGAGCAAATTTAATCCACGGTCTGTTAGGCGCCATCTATGCTGGCCAAAGCAAACCACCTAACCACGGCCATCTTTAAAGGTCATAATCTAGCCATGGCCGGTGTAATGCCATGTCACACAGTCGTCTCAGACTGTATCCATGCAAGCTATCTAAAAGATTAGAGATCGAAAAGGGAAGGCAAACCCCGTCCCCAAAATGCTTTGCTGAAATCGGATGAAAGAAGAAGTAGTCGTAGAAAAAGAAGATAATATTAAAACAGGTTCAGTACAGTTGTTATCTCCCCATCGAAGGTCGACTGCAGTGGATCCACAATGTCCTCTGTAGTTTTGCAAAGATGACACAAACTCATACGTTGTTACCTGCCCATCTTCTAATGTCCTCCTCCAGCTTATTGTGAAGTTACCTGCTTATCTTTTAATGTTCTCTAGCTTATTGTGAAGTTACCTTCTTATCTTTTAATGTCGGAATGAAGACTAACGTCTGGTTAAAAAAAATATACTTATCAGACATGTTAGGGCCAGGCAAAACATACTGGTCAAGATCCTCACCTTGGCTTCCTCGTAGCCATTCCTGGAAACGGGCTGTTTTCATGGCAGCCTGGCTAACAAGGTGAGGGATTGACGTGTTACCAGTAGTAGTGAGCGACACGCAGATGAAGCCATGCATAGTACAACCTCCTGGATGACCTTGGTCCCCCTTCATCAGCACGCTCGAGATGAGGGGAAAGCTTCTGCAACCCGTCACTTAACGTCCCTTTCAGGACGCACAAAACAGTAAACCTACGCATAGTGGGCATTCGAAACAACAATACAAGATCATAATCAAGATCGCGGATCAAGATGCTGAGCAGCGCATGAGCTGCAGTGGTTAGTGACCCATAGCTGACTGCTAGCTGCAGGGCCAGCGAACCATAGCTGCCAAGACCCTTCTGCACCTCCACGCGGTGATCCTGGATAACAGGCTGCAGCAGGGCAGATTGGCTAAGGAGAAGGGATCGAAGAGGGAATTCTAACCTGGTACTAAAAAAATACTTGCTGAAGTCAGATGTGTTGGACCGAAAGATGCAAATATCGCAGTCAAGCTGTAAACTACGACACAACGCATTCCGTTCTCTGGACTACATTCTGCTACTTAAGCCCTTTCAGGGTTTGGTAGTAGGAGATTGAGAACGAACGAAGCCAAGCCAAGCCAAACCAAGCCAAGCCAAGCCAAGCCAAACCAAACCAAACCAAGCCAAGCCAAACCAAACCAAGCCAAGCCAAACCAAACCAAGCCAAGCCAAGCCAAGCCATAATCAAGATCAAGCTTAAGAATGAGATCAAGATCAAGAGGACGGTACAAACAGCTATTGAAAAGGTATGTCTTAACAATAAGATCAGATCATACCAGTATATAGACATTCTTACTGTTATGAAATAGGTACATTCTGGGGACGGGGTGAGCTAGTGATTAAGTAACATGGCTCGCAATCCAAAGGTGCTGGGTTCGCCCCCCCCCCCCCCCCACCACAGCACCGGCCGTTATCCCGGGGAAGCAAACCCTTAGAAAATGTAGGAGGAAGGAGACCCTTACATAAAATGATTGCCGAAGCCGGATCACTGGGCCGACATCGCAAAATAAAAACATAGTGCAACGCACGCCGTCTTGGGAGAATAGAAGTAAGGCAAAGGAAAACAAAATTTTAAAATGCAGATTCCAATGTTACACTCATATATTTGAGATGTTGTCGTCGTTGTTATTATTGATGTTGTTGTTGTTCCTGTTGTTGTTGTTAATGCCATTCGTACATCAGTTAGGTACTCTTGACAGCTTTCTTTGGTGGCGAGTTACAGTGGCTTTCCTCACATACCGAGGCGTACTTAAGAACGTGGTCTAGGATCCTCCTGGCAGCAGTGCAATGCGAAGCTCCTCATCAAGCTCACCACTATGGGGATCACAATTCCAATCCCCACTCCATGCAGTCAGACTGCGATGAAACATTCTGTTTCTACGGAGAACTGCTTGGAAATGATGTGCGATCTTGTTCAGAATGTTTCACCCGACCCTAACTAACATGTTCTAGTCAGTGTGTTGTTATGCCTAACCGCCCTTAGTCTTCTACCCTAGTGTGCTGGAGAACAAATTGACTTAATTGGTACAAAAAACGATACAAAAATACTATAACAGTTTCTTTGAATAGTTTCTACATTTATGTCGCTGACTAGGAGCTGCTTACTTCGAGCCGCTCAGTCCAGCACACTGCCGTCACACATGGTACTCGTATCATTGTGCAGAGAACTATTACTGGGGTGCAGGGAAAGCGAGCAGCACGAAAGGACAAAATACAAAAACTCCCTATGACTAATGATGTTTGCGTGTGCCCAAAGGTCTATGGAGGCTGTTTAGTCACATGCGACCATATCAGATTTTAAACATGTCTGACGTTGTCGCCATCTTTGCTTGCGATGGACATCTGACTACCGGAATGACTGACTAACTGACTAACTGAATGACTGACTAACTGAATGACTGAGTAGCTGAATGACTGAATGACTGACTGACTAACTAACTTACTAGCTAACCAACTAACTAAATAACTAACTAATCAACTAGCTACTAAGGTCGTGTTGTCTCGCAAATATGGTTGGGCTGGTCATGTGTCGCGCAAGTTGGGCGACTGTTAGACGTTTTTGTGGCTATACCATTCTACACGTCACCAATGTGATGGCGAAATGGTTTACCGAGAGACCTGGGACAGAAATGGTACGCCATAGTTTCATTTAAATTCATGTATTTTGTACAAAGGACCTTAGGTGAACTATGCAATGTGGGTATGTCAATTTTATTTTGCTTCAAAAGTCCAACAAAACCAATAATAGTCCCAGCTATAGATTTGCAACCCTTGGTACGCACCTAAAAGAAAATGTTTCAAACCCACAATGCACTTCTATAACATTTTGAAGTGCAGAAAATGTACCATCTCGTTCACTTGAACCATCAAAGGAGCAAACTTTCAATAATTCTTCAAGAGCAGACAGGTCTTCCTGGATTAAGTCAAGTCATCCCATAACCGGTGAGGTCGTTGGGCACACATGAAGACACATCCACAACCCCACGCTAAGCCCTCTCTGTGTGCTACCGCTGACTGTGTCTCGTCTGATCGGATATTGGTCCATTCTTTTATGGTGTCCTCCCATCTCATTTTGGTACGACCTCTTCGTCGTCTGCCTTGCACCTTTCCGTACAGGATCGTATTTGCAAGACCATTTGATCTCGATATGTGACGAGTTTCCGTCTTACGACAGTTGTCAATAGATCTGCAAAAGGCCCTATTGCTGTTTTAATTCTTTCTTGTATTTCCTCATTTGTAACTCGGTCTTTGTATGTGACGTTTAGAAGTCTTCGGACACATCTAATCTTCAAGACCTGTATTCTCCCCTGCAGGTCACTTGTAAGTGTCCATGTTTCACAAACATAGAAGAATATTGACAATACAAATGTACGCATTAATCTGGTCTTCGTGCATAGTGCTAACCGTTTGTCGTACCAGATTTTATTCAGCCGTGCAAGCGCCGCTATTGTCTGTGCTATTCTGGCCTACACCTCACATTTTGATCCTTCATCACTGACAATTAAGCCCAAATATTTAGAACGGTCGACCACTTCGTGTTTCTGGCCACTAGTTTTTACCCCACTGTTGAAACCCTCGGCGTTGTTGTTCGTTCATTTTCATTGATCTCTTTTTAACTTACTTACTTTCCTTGTCATAGGCACTACGTCACACTTCATTATTCCAGTATTCAGCCACGTGCATTGCTCTGTCACTGGCACTCAGCAGGTCATCTATGCTACAAGTCTCCGGGAGGTTTGGGCAGATTATCAGATGGTCCTGGTCTTGTGTTACACCACATTCGCATGTTCCATTCTCCCTATATCCCCATCTATTCAGGGTTTTCCTGCATCGTGATACACCAGTTCGAAGTCTATTTAGTGACAGGAGATGTCCAGGCGCAGGCTCCTCCGGTAACTCGATCAGGGGGACCTGTGACAGCTGTTTCCAACTTTCGATGCGTCGTTTTCCTGGACTAGTCTGTAGGGGCTGGGTTGATTGTAAGAAACTTCGTCTTGACTTTAGTCTTGCGCGCTAGCTGTACATGATGTCCGAACATAGAGTGTCTTGGGTCATTTACCTATTTCTCTCTTTCTATCTCTGACACGACAGTTCTTCGTATGTGTGACGCTTTCCGATTATTATCCCTTTAACAAAAATAAGAAACTAGCAAGTATCTGTTATATCTGTGTATTCATGATCATCATTGGCGTCTCAGTCTCTGCCAACCATGCGCGTGGCGTCCTGTGAGTGCTGTACAGCTATGTCTCCTATATTTCGACAATCATCGGCATTCAAGTGTAAGGACATCTTTCAATTAAATATTTCAAGTTCTGAGTCAAAATCAAAGTACAAAACGGGTTCAAATGACACCGACCATAGTGGATTTATTACAAACACATAAAAGGAACACCAGCAGGTGTAGCAGAATTCAACAAAGCTATTGTTATGAAGTAAGCAGGCTCCTGGGTTCGTTAGAAAAGTCGCCATATACATTCAAGCACGCATCCCACTGATTGGGTAGACGTCGCGTGCCGTTCGAGAAGTCTGCCAATAGAAGCCCTTCATGGGGGAAAAAATGCGGCCAGTATAACCTTACCTGCAGAAATCTGTGATTTGAATTTCTTGTGTTTTGGTGATCCAGAAGGCTTCCATTGCATACTTGCTGTTTAGCTGCGCGGCTCAAAGTTGTGGCACCACGACTCATCACCTGTCACTATACCCAACAGAAACGCACCCCCTCCACTTCGTAACGCAGCAAGTGGTTCAAACTCCACACCATAATTGCTTCCTTATGGTGGTTGGCCAGCATCCTTGGGGCCCATTGGGAACACGCCTTCCGATACTTCAGTTTCTTCCAAATGTTGCTTTATACTACTGTAGACACTTCTTTATTTGGACATCTGATTTACATTGCGTACAACTGTGTTTTTTTCGTTTGAAATCGAAGAGGCCCAGTGAGGATCTGCACAAGCGGCACCCCCCCCCCCCCCCCATCTCTGCCTACACTCCTTTGTAATTGAGTACAACTTACTGTACCCATATTAACTTGATTAAACTTCCCAGATTTCCCTTGGATGTTGGTAAATTGTCCAGTAATCCTTAGACTGTTAGTAAATAGTTATGCGAGGATGGACACTGGCCGCCACAGCTAAGCTGTGGTTTAGTACAATGAAGAATCTAACACTTCATCCCTGACTGCAATTTCTGCTATAAGATTGTTTAAATATAATATAAATATTCATGTACCCTCTGGGTTTATAATAAAACTTCGATGGCACTCTTGTTTTCATTAAACCTCCCAGTATTCTTTAGACATTTATGAACGCAGATGAACGCATTTGCACACCAACAACTATTCGCAAACCTTTGCGTATCGCTCTGAGTATCAGTAAACCTTCTCTGCGCCGTTGCTGTTTCCACAAAATCTCCTTCCAAGCAATGCCTGAATTAGTTCTAGGCTAAATAAGCCATGGCTTAGGGCCTTACAATACGCTGTGGTCTAAAACTACATTTTTTTATAAACGTGTAATCAATAAATGCATTAATTTGAAAATAAATGGTATTTTAATTTAAATGTCCTGTTATTAAATAATTAAAATGTATACCAGTGTGCAAATATGTTTCCAAGATTTTATTTTAGACTTGCTGATGTCTTTTTAAAAAAAAACATGGGGCCTCCAAGCTTTATATAGATTAAGGCCACATCAGATCTAAACCCATCACGGCTTGCATCTAGCTTGGTTCTTTAGCAAGTCTTCCTGCACCCCCTTGAAAAACTTTTCTTATCAAATAGAGGAACTCATACTATAAGTTGAGAACCCCTGGACAATAATTTGATTTTGACAAACTCGACAGGGCTACTTATAATTTTTAGAAAATAATAAAAACACAATTACTAAGTCCTTGTACAACGGTAAACATGCTCAGCCCCCTTTTAAACGATAAACCAAAATTCCTACGATTTGTCTGCATAAATATTTATGTAAATAAAGCATTTCAAAATGTAATCTTATGATCTTTTTTTTTTAATCCATCCCGTCCCCCTACGTGTTGAACCCTTGGCCAGGAAGCACCAACCTGTGAAATCAAATAAGAAGAATGTATAAACGTCTTAATTTATTCTATGCTGTATTGATTGCCACAGGAGGAGCAGACGTAACTAGACAAGCGGTTCCTTGTTGATGTTTACAATTTCTAGCTCTTCTTTCTCCAGTAAAAGCGCTGCATAACAATACAAATTGAAGCAGGTATTGTGAGTAATAAAATTTGCAGAATAATTGACACTATAGGTAATCAAGACTCGCATTATTTCCTCGTTTATTGAAATATAAATCCGGTTCACACAGGCAACGTTAATCGTTAGTCCAGATTATGAATTATGAATTATTAATAACAGAAGACGGCGAGCATTTATAGATTTTTGTGTGTGACATGAAAATGCAGATTCTTGGCTATATTTGGAGAGACGTTTACTTGTATATGTTCTGGGCTATATGCACGTTATGTTGGTGTTACTAATCTGGAAATATATTATTTTAGTTAGACTATCTACCTGGTCTACCAGATTTGGCGGGGTATATTAATTATTATTTCCATATCCAGACCATACTAATGATGCAAGTGTCAGTGCTTAGTAATTAGTAATACCGTAATTAAATACCATATAGTGTATACATACTGTATAGTGTATACTACTATACAGCTATTATATTATCCTCATCTAATAATTTTTTTAAACTAAGAAAAACTTTTACTCATTATGGAAAAGGACTGAAACATTCTTTTTTTTTTCTAGCTTCAAATGAAGTGTCTCTTAATTTTAAATCTTCATAGAGGATATAGTGTTATATACTTGTATTAGACCTCCAACCTTTGAAGTGTGGTGAACTGTTCCCTTCTTAGCAGACCTTACCTTTCCTAACTCATAAGCATAAGCCATGTATTACACACCCAGAAACCTATTGAGTATCAACATCTTTCAAATATTTCAGGTATGAAAAATGCAGCAATTTAATTTGTTAACTGTCAGATTAAAAAAACACCACATGGCCACATTAATTTTATTGTTTATAGTTTTTCAACTAGATGTGTGTCTGTAATTTCAACTGTAGTTTTATCAATTTTCAACAGATTAACAAAAAATAATATATTATTTAACATTTATTTTCTATTCGTTAAAGGTTTGCCTCCAGATTGTAGTCTTTTTGGGTAATATCAGGATGTATTAACCAGTGCTTTGATGCATGTGTGCGTCTGTATAGCCTATGATAGTTGGTGCGATCTCAGAGGTCAACCCAACCGAAGTGCATTAGAAGGGCCTCACTCTGAGGGCGTGTGTTAGCATTATTTTAAAGATAAATGAATGTGCTGTTTAAATAACTAAATATATTGACATATTTATATGGTTGTCTAGATATAATAATTATGACAATGTGATTGGAAAAAAACAAACTATTAAAAATAATATAAAAATTACAACTTACAGTAAAATCCTAGTGTTCTAAAGCATTTTATGTCTTGTTATTGTTAGTTCCCATATAGTGTATCCAATTATTAGTGGACATCATGCAAGAACATGCACATATTCTAACATTTATACTTGTTTTCATTGATTTAGCTACTTCACCTTCTCTGTGCACCATTTGCTTTTTGCCATGTTAAACTATTTCACACAACATAACAAATGTATTGCAATAACATTGATTTTAAAGCATCGTTATGATTGGACAGGTCATTTGCTGTGGTATTTCAAAAATTTGGATTGGATTTTGTTATTAGTCTTTATTTTAGATTAGTTTTCTAACTATAGGAGGGTCAAAAGATAGTGAGTGACCTTATCATCATACAAAGACACAAGATATCAATCACCTGTTTGTCTACACTTGACTGCATATACATAAAATATGGCGCCCTACCGCCTGCGGGTCTACATTGCTCTGGTGTTTTAGTTCAATATGGATGTTGCCAGGTAATGGATTTGCCTTGAATTCACACTAGTCGACGACTTACACTTGTGTTCACGGAAACGTGTTGTTGTTTTCCATTTAGCTGGTTAATTCGTTCATTTTTTGTGTTTTCTTCCTTCTGATTATCCTGCCCTGGACATCGTCTATATGAATTAGCACTACGCTTAAACCTGTGTTGTATTTTCACGGTCTAGTTCACACGGCTGAACTTCACGAGATTGGCGCCCTTTGCCCTAGCTGAATACAGCGTTGGTTTTAGTGTGACTGTGTAATTTAGACACGACTATGATGGACTAGAACACAACCTAAGAGAGATGCCCAACATATGAATCATATGCCGAGTGATGTCCCTACGACCTCTTGCGGTTATGGAAAAGGCACCACACACAATGATAGATGTCTTCCCCCTCCACAGCTTTGCGGATACCTGTTAACGGGAAAGGCTTAGAAAGTAAACCCTGAGGAAATATTTGCATCATATGCTATCTCCAATCGTCTCGATAAAATCTTGTCATTGGCCAAAGACAGCTCAGGACGAGAGAGAGAGAGAGTGAGGTTGACAAAAGGCGCAGTTTCTTCCTCACTTTGAATCCAAATCACAGCGCAAGTCACCCATTTCAGCGGACACATCAAGAGAAAAGACTGTACCCACAGCTGAACAAAGAGAGTGATCTTTATCAAATGTGATGGATGAACATCGTATACATAAAATAACAACCTCTACATCCCAAGGAGTAAAACAGAAATGACTAAGAAGAAGGAATAGATTTCCAATAGAGGATTTCATGTGTAACAGATCTTTTTCTTATTTGTCTTTCATCCTGAAAAGGACATTGTTTCGTAGTTTACAGCACAGCTGCAATATTCCGTCTTTTGGCCCAATACTTCTGATTTCAGTTCTTTTTTGGGTATTGGGTTTACCTTCCCATTTGAATTTCTATTCTCTTAGCCAAATTACACTGGTGCAGACTGTTTAAAGGGCCGCCTATTGGAGATGGAATAGGGTCTTGGTCAGCTCTGGTTTACTGATCCTAATGCAAGAAGCCACGTAAAGTTGCTGGCTGCTGTTAGCTCATTCACTGTGCTGCATCTTCAGCCCTGACTTTGTTCTGAAATCTTGTCCCATTGGGTGGCACCTTGATTCTTGGAAAAAGTCAAAAGTTGCAGTGTGTCATGTCTGGAAAGGGCTGAACCTGTCTAATGTCGTGTTTCAGCAAAAAATCCTTGATTACGTGGGCTGGAGGATCCAACTTGACAGTGCAGCGGCTCACACTTCACACCTCATCCAGGATTTTTTTACTGAAACTCCGCCAGGTTTAGCACTCCCCCAACTTCCCAGACAAGGCTCCTTTCGACTTTTGGTTCTTGTCATCGCCAGTAAAACCAGACTGCAAACAAATGGATCTAAGATTCCTTATAAACTGGATAGGGTAAATCCAAATATAGTGTTGAGCCTATGTTCCATCAATTGGAGTAATGAGTTTAATTAATAATAATGATCTTCAACAGCTACCAAACCAAGTCAGCAACTGAAGTAAAAACATCTGGACATCTGGTTCGGTCTTAGTAACTGATCATTTGCCATGGAACCTGGATTTATTCCTGGCACTGCTGTTGTCCCCTGCACGAAAGTTGAAATCAGCGTATCATGCCGGTGAGTGAAGTTTGTTCTTTTACGAGACGTGTTCAAATGAAACCGGACCTAACTGCATCAAGTGAACATACGTACGATGCTCATGATGTCATCAATTCTGGTGTAAAGAGCACATACCAACCGTCAAGTTTGCAAAATTTCATTATCCTCCAACTCATAGTTTCTTCAGCAGATCATTTAAAACATGATGGGTGTGATACAGAATCCGTCCAGAGTTGATCAGTGAGTGGTGATTTGGTTTCTAACAACTGAAGGATTTCGACCAATTGACATTCATTGCGTCATTACATCATCATGCGCATCGTACGTATGTTCACTTGGTGCAGTTAGGGCCGGTTTCATTTGAACACGCCTCGTACATTGTCTTATACTGTGCTCAGGTGTGGAGTCCTTATCGTAGAGGGAATATGAACATGCTTGAAAGAATACAAAGAAGAGCAACAAAACTAATAGTGGGATTTCAGAATTATAGTTATGAGGAAAGACTTAGAAAAACTGACCTACAGAGTTTAGAAACGAGAAGAATTCGAGGTGATTTATATAAGGTTTATAAGATAATCAGCGGAAAGGATGGTTTTGCCCTTTGGTTGCATTGCCATATAGTAGTTAGTATCTGCAAGTGTTTGTACTATAACAAGTTTTTCAAAATACAGCCGCCTACAAGAACAAGAGGGCACAGCCACAAATTAATTAAAAAAAGGTCCAGATTAGATACCAGGAAATATTTTTTTAGTCAAAGAGTGGTGAATGCTTTGAATGCATTACCACAGAAAATAGTGAAGTCAGTCAATTAATGCATTCAAGAATAGATTGAATGCACATAGTTTTTTTTAAAATAGATCAAATGAAAGTAAAAGTAACTATTTGAATACATAATCTGCAGTCTTCTAAACCAGTATAAAGAAGTTAAGCTAAGTTAACTCATTCACTACATGGAGCCAATACATCAGCTTGGTGATTTGTTCAGAAAACCGGCGATCTGACATATCAGCATTGGCAACAAAATGTGTTTCGTGGTGGAAGTTTATAAATTTTACTTTTCATTTCAAGAAGAGGAAGAGTTTCTACAGATGTCATGGGTCTTCATGAAAATATGTGGTATTTTCATTTTTGGATCTTCTTCTTGTTCATTCGTTCTCAACATACCAATGTCTTGAACTGGGCTTTATAAGTAATAGGATGCAGTCCGGAGAACGAAATGCGTTTTGTCGTGGTTTGTGGCTTGACTCTGATATTGCACCTTTCGGTCTGACACATCCGACTTCAGCAGACATTTTTTAATTACAGGTTGAATTCCCTCTTTGGTCACTTCTACTTATCCAGTCTGCTCTAATGCACCCTGTTATCCAGGATCACCGCGTGGAGGCCCTGACGCTAGCAATCAGCTATGGGCCGCTGGCTGCCGCAACTCATGCGCTGATCAGCGTCTTGATCCCCATTTTTGGATTATATTGTCGATAACAACAGTCTGGCTAACAAGGTGATGTTCGACGTGATCTCCGTAGTAGTGAGCGACACGCAGATGAGGCCAAGCATAGCACAACCGCCTGGAGGATCCCGGTCCACCTTCATCAGCACACTCGGGATGTGAGGAAAGCTACTAGAACACGCTACTTAACGCCCTTTTCAGTTAGCAAATAAGAGTAACCTCCTCATTGTGGGCATTTGAAACAACAGCAACTTCACCTACATTCAGTAAAATGTGGAAATTGTGAAAACTACAGCACCTAATTATGTGAAATAATTCGAGCATGTTCCCATGTAAATTACCTTAAAGCCACTGCTGTATTCATACATTCTTATAACGCTGAATAATTAACTGATGAGTAAAAAAAACAACTAAATTTGACTCACATAAATGTTCATCCCTACACATTAAATGTCCGATTCCTTTTTCTTCTTCTTCTGCGTTCGAGCTCAATCTCCCGCTACAAAGCCCTGAACAGGACTTTGCAACTAGCAGGATGTAGTCTAGAGAACGAAATGCGTTGTATCGCTACTCGATATTTACACCTTTCAGTCCGACATCCGTATTCGGCAGCAGGCATTTTTCGAGTACCGGGTTAGCCATCTGTCTGCGGTCTCTTTTCCTTAGCCAGTCTGCTCTGTTGCAGCCTGTTATCCAGGATCATCGCATGGAGATGTAGAAGGGTCTTGGCAGCTCTGGTTTGCTGGCCCTGACGGTAGCAGTCAGCTTTGGGTCGCTCGCTGACCGCTGCAGCTCATGTGCTGCTGAACGTCTTGATCTCATTCTGCATTCAAATCTGCACATTTTGCTATGTAAGGTGTGGTATTTCAAAAAACCTTTAGCAAAGATAGATTGGTGATAACTACGCAATGCTGTGTTTGAGTTTTTACATAAGGAAAAAAGTGCATCCAGAGGTACAATATTTTCCAGAGTGAATAAGTTGATTTGCGTTTTCTTTCAAAGACTGAGAATAGGGCTAGGAAGCCTTATCATGTTATTGTTGTTAAATACCTACAATGAGTAAGTTTGTACCTGTGTACTTCCTGAATGATTGACAAGTAAGATGGATGTGCCTGACTGGCTGCGCTCTCGACTCACTGCAGTGTTTGTGTCGTTATATTCTTTTTGCTAATTCCTGTTCATATTATAATTTACAACTCCTTAACTAGGTGGTATCAAGGACTTTATTCTGTGGAATTTATGTGCTTTCGACCAGTTATCCTGTTTGTTATGCTGCATCCTACTGGGGCTGTGTCCTGGCTTAAGCCGTGGGAAACTGGTCCATGATGGCGTTCAACATTCCGCTTGACTGCACCCCAGAATTTAGCCCAAGTTATCACTACTCAAGGGTCTTCCTGTTTGTACTGAAACCGCCTTCCTCCTAACCCCCTTCACTGGAGGTCATATTATACCTCTCTCAACTTTGTATCTTCACCACAGCAAGGGTCTCGCTAACCCAAAGGTGGACACAATCCAGAGGACTCAGGGGCGGAACATGAAAAAATATGAAGTCAAAAACCGACAAAGAAAGCCTGACACAAACATTGGTCCAACACACAATTCTCGCCGCCCTCATCCTGAGACAGCGGAGTACTCGGTTCCATCAGGGAAGTCTTTAGGGATTTCGGTCGACACACTACACATGAACAAGCCTCAGCAGTTGGACATGGTAGTGGTCGTTCGATGCAACGAGCCTTAAAAGCCTATGCAAACATTATTATTACTCCCTGAAAAGGACATTAAGTGGCATGATATAGTAGCTTTCCTCACATCTGAACTATGCTAATGTTGACTGCTGTGGTGTGCTTGGCTTCATCTGCAGGTCACTCACTACTACTGGGATCATGTTGAATCCTACCTTGTCAGCCAGGCTGCCATGAAACAGCCTGTTTCCAGGGAGAACTGCATGGAAGTGAGATGGGGTCTTGGTTAGCATGTTCACCCGCCCTGACTAACATAGTCTGATCAGTATGTTTTAACTGACCGGACGTTAGTCTAATCTCCCCACCTTGTCATGTAAAATAAACAGCTATGCTATGTGCAACTGCACATGAAGTACTTGATGATTCTTTCTACAAAGTACCTTCTTCATCGTCTTCTCCTTCTTGTGTTCACTGATTGATTTTTACATCATCAGGCGAGTTCCTGTGATGAGCGCGATCGTTGTCGAAGCTCCTCTTTAGCTCGGTACAACTTTAAGTTTAGTGTTGAGTTATTTGGCCAGTGAGTTCTCCTTAACTAGCAATTCAGAGGGCAGTCCTGTAAAACATGCTCTTCTGTTTGTTCGCTCAGTATACATGTGCCCAGTGTTGAAAAAAGACAGACGAAGCATATACATGTGCTTAGTTAGTCTTTTATGACCTGTCATTGTTGATTAGGTGCTTTTCTACAGGGGTCTGCTATCTAATGAATATTGGGAAACATTGTTTTGTAGCGCAAATTTACAGGGGTCTGCTATGTAAAGAATGTTTGGAACTATTGTTTGGTAGGGCTAATTTAGAGGGGTCTGCTATCTAGAGAATGTTGGAGACTATTGTTCAGTAAGGCTAATTTACAGGGGTCTGCTATTTAAAGAATGTTGGAGACTAGTGTTCGGAAGGGCTAATTTACAGGGGTCTGCTATCTAAAGAAAGTTGGCAACCATTGTTCTGTAGGGCTAATTTACAGGGATCTGCTATATAATGAATGTTTGGAATAATTATTCGGTAGCGCTAATTTACAGGGGTCTGCTATGTAGAGAATGTTGGAAGCGATTGTTTGGTAGGGCTAATTTATAGAGGTCTTTAATGAATATTGGGAACTGTTGTTCGGTAGGACTAATTTACAGGGGTCTGTTATCAGAACCATTGTTGATTAGGGCTAATATACAGGGGTCTGCTATCTAGAGAATGTTGGGTACCATTGTTAGGTAGGGCTAATTTACCGGTGGACGGCAATCTCAGAAAGGTTGGTAACTACTGTACAGCGGGGCTAATTTACAGGTGGGCTGCAATCTCAGAAAGGTTGGTAACTATTGTACAGCTGGGCTAATTTACAGGTGGGCTGCATCTCAGGAAGGTTGGTAACTACTGTACAGCGGGGCTAATTTACAGGTGGGCTGCAATCTCAGAAATGTTGGTAAGTATTGTACAGCAGAGCTAATTTACAGGTGGGCTGCAATCTCACAAAGGTTGGTAACTACTGTGCAACGGAGATAATTTAAAAGTAAACTGCAATATCAAGAATTCTGGATATGCTGTACAAAAGGGCTAATTTAAACTTTACCTATCCTAAAATGTTTTTTCAGAAGCCTGGTAGATGGCGATGTGTTTTCCAAGTCTGATCCTATGTGTGTTTTGAAAGTCAGTGACCCAAGGACAGGAAAGACATATGAGGTATTTTGCTTAATATTTATAGGCAAACAAGTTCTGTTCTGTCTGCTTATTGACAGTGGATCTGTTGCCAAGAATGCAAAAATGAATACAAATGTCCTGAATGGTGTCATGGCCAGTTGTGGAATTGAGGATGTGGTCCCAATTATAACTACATTCTCCCTAGTCATTAATTAATTAATCAATTTATGTCGCTCTTTTTCGGGGAATAGGTCATTAACAACCCTCCTCCAGCAAGTTTGATCTTGAACTGCTCTTTCTGCTTGATCAAGGTGAGGTCCAGGAACATAAGTTCATTTTCACATTCTGTTCTCCAGGTGTTTCTTTGTCTACCTCTCTTTCTCTTACCTTGTGGATTCCATGTCAGAGTCTGTCTGGCCACATTTTGTGGTTCTTTCCATAGCTTGTATCAACCCCAATTTTCTACATTTTTTGTTGTTGCCCCACTGGTCTGTTGTTGGCTCCTTTCCCATAAGTCTTCATTCTTCTCCATGTCCTGGCAGCCTATACCCATTATCCTCTGCAGACATTTATTGACGAACGACTGAAATTTCTTCTGTATTGTCTTTGTTCTCAAAGTTTCTGCTCCGTGCAAGATTACTCACTTGACATTGGAATTCAACAATTTAGATTTGGTATTAGTCTTTACTTCCCTGAATCTCCATATATTTTTTTAGCAAAATAGGAATAAAAAAGGGATTGTAAATCCATTCCCAACAATGTGCCATCCTAAAACTGGATTGGTATTTGTTGTGTAAAGGGGTGCATAACTGGGTCATTAAATTTTCTCAAAGACGCTAAAAATTTGCTGATGAAGTCCAACCATGTCATCCTGTTCAGATTGCAACATGCGATGGGTAGCGGAGATGATTTGAGTTGACACACAAGTAAAAATAGACAGTAAGACAGTGTAGCAACTGCAATAAAGTGTTTACGGGGTTTAGCCTACAGCATAATGCATGGTCAATTGAATTTCCGGCCATAGTTAAAAGCCAACCAGGGAAAAATTGATTGATCAACACCCCCACTTTAGAAAAGAAGACAGCTACTTTAATTTAACTAGAGAAGAGCAAGTCATCATCTTCAGACTGAGAGCTAGGCATAACAGACTCAAGGGTCATCTTTACAACAAAATGATAATTGGGAAAGATGACAGGATGCTCAGAGGATCAAGACTGACAGTAAAAGCTTCTTCTCTTATGTTAGAAATAAACAAAGAACGAAAGACAAAGTAGGCCCTCTCATAGACAATACAGGGAAAATAATAAGTGAGAATAGGGAGGCAGCTAATCTGCTCAATCAGTACTTTGGCACAGTCTTCACAAAAGAGGACTGTTCCAAGATCCCAGAGCCTATAGATATTTTTCAAAGAGACATGGATACAGCGGGATTAAGATCAATCTGTATTACAGAGGAAATGGTTTTTAAAAAATTGGAGGGGTTGAAAGTGAATAAATGTCCAGGTCAAGATGGTATTCATCCAAAATTGCTGTATGAAATTAGAGACCAACTAGCAAAACCATTGGCTATATTATGTTCTCAATCACTGACAAAAGGGATTGTTCCCTGGGATTGGAAAGATGCAGGAGTGATCCCCTTATTAAAAAAAGGCAAAAAATCAGATCCAGCAAATTATAGACCGGTGAGTTTAATGAGCATAGTCTGTAAATTGTTAGAGTCAATAATCAAAGAAAAAATTGTAATGCATTTAGACAAATTTAATCTAATTAGAAATAGTCAGCATGGGTTTACTAGAGGGAGATCATGCTTAACAAATCTATTAGAATTCATGGAGGAGGTTACTAAAATCATAGATAAAGGGGAGCCAGTGGATGTTATTTATCTAGACTTTGCAAAGGCCTTTGATAGAGTACCTCATCAAAGATTATTTTGAAAGTTAAAATCACATGGAATAGGTGGGGAAGTTGCCAAATGGATTGAAAATTGGTTAACGGGAAGAAGGCAGAGGGTGGGCATAAATAAGGAGTACTCTGAGTGGTGTGAAGTGAAAAGTGGTGTGCCACAGGGCTCGGTTTTGGGACCAATTTGGTTCTTGATATATATAAATGATTTGGACATTGATATGAGATCCATGATTGCAAAATTTGCTGATGACACAAACTATGCAGCAGTGTCTCATCTAAAGTGGAAGTGGATATATTGATGTCGGATTTAGATAAAATTCGAGAATGGTCTGTAAGCTGGCAAATGGAGTTTAATGTAGATAAATGTACAGTCATCCACATGGGTAGATCCAATATGAAACATAATTACAGAATGGGAGAAAACAATATTAGAAAGATAGATAAGGAAAGGAACCTAGGGGTTATAATAGATCATACAGGAAAGGTGAGTGAGCAAGTTAAGGTAGCAGTGAAAAAGGCAAATGCAATGTTAGGTATGATAAAAAGAAATAGGGAAAGGCAGGGAAAGTTAATGCATTTAAGAATAAACTGGATGCGCATAGCTTTTAGAGCAAGGTGATGTAAATGTAACTGGTTGTATACAGACTCTGCAGGGTCTTCTAAACCAGTAAAAAAACGTTAAGTTAAGTTAAGTGGACCACATCCTACAAAGCTGCATGCTCATGTGGAAAGCTGTACGGAGATAAAACAGCATTACAAACAATGGTGGCCTTTGTAAGAGAAACCGGGACCTAAATTTGAGGATGATCGAAGAAGAAGAATTTAAGGAAAGTGTCCTTATTGTGGGTATCAAGACAACTGACTGACCAACTCAAAATGAACGAAATGGGCCTCTGCTTCATTTCCTTGCACTGATGGAGTGATGGGATATGTGTATTTTCTTCTTCTTCTTTGTTCTCAAACTCCCTCTACCAAGCCTAAAAACGGCTTTGCAAGTAGCAGGATGTAGTCCTGAGAATGGATTACGTTGTGTCATAGTTTACAGCTTGACTGCGATATTTGCACCTTTTGGTCTGACACATCCGACTTCAGCATAGCATTTTGGGTACCAACTAAGCCTTCCCTCTTTGATCCTTTCTCCTTATCCAGTCTGCCCTGTTGCAGTCTGTTATCCAGGATCACCACATGAAGGTGAAGAAGGGTCTTAACAGCCCCTGATCCCTGATGCTAGCAGTCAGCTATGGGTCACTGACCGCTGCAGCTCATGCACTGCTCAGCATCTTGATCCGGATAAGTGTACCAATGTTGGTGGAAATTATGAGGGACAATGTAAGTGCAATAATAAATGGTTTTCAAATTTGTATCTCATTTAGCATTTAAAAAAATAACTGTTTGTCATATATTTACTGACTTTTCTCGTATTTCATCTCCAGATCTTTTATTTTAAATTATGCTTGTTCTTTTCATCACATTTAGGTTGGCAGAACAGAAGTTGTACAAAACAACTTGAATCCAGACTTTGTGAAGAAATTTCTTATTGACTATTTCTTTGAGGAGCGACAGATGTTTAAATTTGAGATGTAAGTTTTCATGAAAACAACTATACAAATTATTTTTAAATTTTGTATGATTAGCGTAGTTTTACACGATAAAGGTATGGGGCTCAGGTCCTGTTACTGGTATGTTCTGGTCGGGCTTGCTGTAAATGGATACCTGACTTACTATTAGGGAAGGAAAGGCAGGAACCTGGCCAACACCCCGCTTCATAAACAAGCTGTGGCTTAGTACAATGAAGTCATTCTCACACTTGTCTGCTATTATGGAACTACCTGAAGCTTTATTAACAGGGCTTGACAAAAGCGCTCGTCTGTGACGAGTAACAATCTTTGCTTGACGAGTAAAAAAAATATGTTTGTAATCGTTACAATATAATGACTCTCGCACAATTATTAATGATATTACGATTCAAATAGATTGTACATAAGCTAGTTTATGATGGTGGATATAAATGGACCTCCACTCCTACAATTTAAGCTTACTAAAGCCATCGATAAATGGTACTGCAGTGCTAAAACAACGAAGAATGTTCAAGGACCCACACTCCACATCGCATTTTTTTTAAAAGAAGAAATATACTAATACTGTGTAAGTAATACAATAAATTTTGGTTTTGTACGCATTTTTGGTAGAAATAAAGGTGAATTAGTGCCTATTCCCTGCCGAAGACGGATGAGTCGGACCGAAAGGTGCAAATATCACAGTCAAGCTGTAAACTAGCAACACAACGCATTTCATTCTTTGGACTACATCCTGCTACTTGCAAAACCCTGTTCAGGGCTTGGTAGCAGGAGATTGAGAACGAACGCAGAAGAAGAAGAAGTAGTGCCTAGTTAACATAAATTGCATGCATGACTGTGAGCCGACCATGCTGACTGGTGAGCCACCCAAACTTTTGTCACGCCCTACTTATTATCCTTTACTGCACTCTCGGCGTACCGTTTCCACTGTACTCGGCTTTCATTTTTTATTCCCAAGCACGGAGACCTTAGAAATAGACACTTTTTTATGCGACTACATCACGTCTATTCACGCAGGTTTCTTGCTGGTTAAAGTATTATATGTTTGATTACAAATGGATTTTTAACGATTTATCTTCGAATCACATGGATTGGAGCCAGTCCATTTTTTAGAATAGTGAAGTAAGTTGTTGTAAAAGATCTTTATGGGTAGATCTGTTTATTTAGTTTAGTTAGATGTAATAACTGCATTTGAAGTGGAAACTAACAGTTGTGTTGATATTATAAACAATATTTTGTTGTGATTTCAATGGATTTATACAGGAGCAATGTCCACTGCACGGTGAGCTCAAATTTGTGTGCTTTGTTTCACAATTTTTCACATTCATCTTCTTGAATCTCAGAAACTAACAAACATACAATAAAAACATTAACACCAACAAGTTCTTTATTCATTTATGTCTCTACGCACAGCAAAATCATATTTATTTACCAACAAACATAAATGTTACAGGCTAATATATAATTATGAAAAATTGTGCTGGCGTGGAAAAGTTTAACTAGACAATACAGAATTTAAAATGTTTGATAGAACAGCTTCATTGCATCTGGACTCAGTCCCTTTCACTACTCATCAGGTACCAATGTGCAGCTGGGTCAACTAGGAAAAGCAGTCAAACCAGGAAAAAAACCAAGTTGTGTCGTTCCTTTGCCCACTTGTTTTCATTAACTTAATATCTTTATACTGGTTTAGAAGACCATACAGAGTCTGTATCCAACCAGTTTTCTTGGAGAGTGGTTTTTACAGATGTGCAGTCCATCTTAATAGACTCAAACAATATAGCTGGTAGACCCACCGCCAGTTGAACGCCATCTATAACTGCTCTTAACAAACCAACTGGAGAAAGGTACAAATAACTTGGGTAGATTTTTTATTTGAATTTTGTCAGTGCAGTGGCCGTTAAGCCTACTCTTTTCGATTTCCAACTGCCAATGAATTTTTAACGTGCTCGACACTGAGCACAGAAGTCCGATCTCACTAACCAGAGACCAGGGGAATTCTTACCAGAAGATTCAAGTAAACAAAATCCTGGTCACACCATGATTCGAACAAGCGACCTCCGGCACCCGAGGCGGACACTTTCTCTTGAGACCACTGAGTCCCCCTTTGACAGTCAAAACAGATGATGTGAGATGAAGTGAAGAAAAGAATAAGAATGCTTTTGCTGTTACATCAATGTGTATCGACCTGTCGCTCCCTTGGATACACCATCTGCGTGGAGAGGGGGGAATCTGTTGCCCTAGCACCAGCGATCCTCCATATCATCATCATGCCCAGGCAGGCATTTGAGAGATATGTCCGTTTCGCTTCAGGGAGTCGGCACACCATGACATGCTGGCGGACTTGCAGGCTAGGAAAACCAAGCTTTAGCCTATTGAAGACTCTTCATCTTCTTCTTCTGCAGTCATTCTCAATCTCCCGCTACCAAGCCATTAACGTGGCTTTGCAAGCAGGAAGATATAGTCCGGAGAGCGGAATGCATTGTGGCGCTAGTTTACAGCTTGACTAGGATATTTGCACCTTTCGGTCCGACACATCCGTCTTCGGCAGCATTGGAGACTCAAAACATGTGCAAAAGCATTACTTGGGCACTAAAATCAATTATCTCTCCAGACTGATAGGATGCCCCCAAAAATAACAACGGGCATTGGTTCCATATTTCTAGTGTTATAGAATACTGTTTTGAAATTAGGAATTGGTGTTTGATTTTGTAATAGTTCCTGCAGTTAAAAGCAATTTGTGACCTCATGTTACAGATATGATGTGGACAGCACAAGCAAGCAGCTAGCAGATCATGTAAGTCAACATCTTCATTCTTCTTTTTTTCACTCCAATCGGAGTGATGTCAACCAAAACACTTCACAATGGCCACCAAAACACTTCACAAAGGCCACCAAAACACTTCACGATGTCAACCAAAACACTTCACAATGGCCACCAAAACACTTCACAAAGGCCACCAAAACACTTCACGATGGCAACCAAAACACTTCACAAAGGCCACCAAAATACTTCACAATGGCCACCAGAACACTTCACAAAGGCCACCAAAACACTTCACGATGGCAACCAAAACACTTCACAAAGGCCACCAAAATACTTCACAAAGGCCACTAGAACACTTCACAAAGGCCACCAAAACACTTCACAAAGGCCACCAGAACACTTCACAAAGGCCACCAAAACACTTCACAAAGGCCACCAGAACACTTCACAATGGCCACCAAAACACTTCACAAAGGCCACCAAAACACTTCACGATGTCAACCAAAACACTTCACAATGGCCACCAAAACACTTCACCAAGGCCACCAAAACACTTCACGAGGCAACGAAAACACTTCACAAAGGCCACCAAAATACTTCACAATGGCCACCAGAACACTTCACAAAGGCCACCAAAACACTTCACGATGGCAACCAAAACACTTCACAAAGGCCACCAAAATACTTCACAAAGGCCACTAGAACACTTCACAAAGGCCACCAAAACACTTCACAAAGGCCACCAGAACACTTCACAAAGGCCACCAAAACACTTCACAAAGGCCACCAGAACACTTCACAAAGGCCACCAAAACACTTCACGATGGCAACCAAAACACTTCACAATGGCCACCAGAACACTTCACAAAGGCCACTAAAATACTTCACAAAGGCCACTAAAACACTTCACAAAGGCCACCAAAAGACTTCACAAAGGCCACCAAAACACTTCATGATGGCCACTGAAACACTTCACAATTGTTGAATTACTGTGTCCAAATGTACAGTTTCTTCCAGTGGACATAGCCTCGATTGTGGGCCATCACTGGAATAAGTTGAGCAGTAAAGTTACAGTGAAATCATCAATCAAAATATTATTAATAGAGAACACAGTCTACTAACTGCACACAAACATACAAAACTGCTTGGTCTCTAGCTACATATGCCAGCTTATATTGTATTCTGTCATGACCTCTTGATAAGCCCCAAAATAGATTTCAGCCATGATCTCTCATGGAAACCCTCTGCCTTCAGTCATAATCTCCAGATGAACCCCTAAATACCTTTCAGTCATAATCTCCAGATGAACTCCTAAATACCTTTCAGTCATGATCTCTAGACGAACCTATATATACATTTCAGTCATGATTTCTAGATGAACCCCTAAATACCTTTCAGTCATGATCTCTCATAGAACCCCTAAATAACTTTCATTCATGATCTCTAGATAAACCCCTAAATATCTTTCAGTCATGATCTCTCATAGAACCCCTAAATAACTTTCATTCATGATCTCTAGATAAACCCCTAAATATCTTTCAGTCATGATCTCTCATAGAACCCCTAAATAACTTTCAGTCATGATCTCTCATAGAACCCCTAAATACCTTTCAGTCATGATCTCTCATAGAACCCCTAAATTCCTTTCAGTCATGATCTCTAGATGAACCCCTAAATATCTTTCAGTCATGATCTCTTATAGAACCCCTAAATACCTTTCAGTCATGATCTCTAGATGAACCACTAAATACCTTTCAGTCATGATCTCTCATAGAGAACCCCTAAATACCTTTCAGTCATGATCTCTAGATGAACCCCTAAATATCTTTCAGTCATGATCTCTTATAGAACCCCTAAATACCTTTCAGTCATGATCTCTAGATGAACCACTAAATACCTTTCAGTCATGATCTCTCATAGAGAACCCCTAAATACCTTTCAGTCATGATCTCTAGATGAACCAATAAATATCTTTCAGTCATGATCTCTCATAGAACCCCTAAATACCTTTCAGCCATGATCTCTAGATTAACCCTAAATACCTTCTGCAAACGCAATCATTCTAAGGAAAACCATTTGAGAAGCTCTGGTTGTTGTTATTGAATGTCTATAATGAGTAAGATTATTCTAGTGTGTTCACTGCAAAAGTCGTTAGTGGTGGGTTGCAATAACTTTACGCACATCTTGAGCATGCTGATGAAGGTGGACCGGGTTCCTGCAGGTAGTTGTGCTATCTATATGCTTTACTTCATCTGCGTGTCATTCACTACTACTGGGATCATGTTGATCCCCCACCTCGGTAGCCAATCTGCCATGAAAACAGCCTGTTGCCAGAGTGAACTGCGTGGAAGTAAATTGGTGGGTCTTGGTCCGCATATTTTACCTGACCCTGACTAACATTGTCCAATCAGCATGTCTTGCCTGACCAGCGTTCGTCTCCTTCCCTAGAAAACCTCTGGTGTAAATGATTAATTTCCCAATCCAAACTTGCTGGGCTTAGACTCTTGACACAACAAAGTTGCCTCTCTCATGCAGTGAAGCCTCTAACACTTCATCTCCAGCAGAAGTGTCCGTTATCAAGATACCTTTGTTCTTTAAACAAAAACTGTACTTCCACTTTTATTTTGCTGTGTTGTAGTATTAATGATATTGTGTTAATGATATTGGTAATGAAGAAATTATGTGTGCACAATACTAATAAAGAATTAAGATTGAAGATCCTCAAAACATGTGTATTCCCGGGTGGCAATGTACGGATGCGAGACATGGACCATCACACAAATATTAAGAAAGAAGATCGGGGTCTTTCGAGACAAAATGCTACAGGAGAATCCTCAAAATACCTTGAGTAAAGAAAATAACAAATAAAGCCATCCTGCAAGATGTGAGTGTCGAAGAGAACTGGCTTATAAAGCATGTTATGTCTTGGAAACTGAGGTTTTTTGACCACATCAAGCGCCATGACAGACTGGGAAAGCAGTTCTGGAGGACATTGTTCCAGGAAGACGAGACAGAGGTAGGATACACTAAACATGAACATGGAGCAGGCGAGTAGACTGACTGCTGATGGAGATTCCTATAGAATGGCGGTGATGAGAGTGGCGTTCTGATGAGGACATGCTACATGATGATGATGATAATTAATGATATTGCATTAATGATATTGTATTAATGATATTGTATTAATGATATTGTATTGTGTTTACCTCAGGACTTTCTAGGTTTCATTGAATGCTCCCTAGGTGAGCTCGTCAGTGCTCCAAATTCCTGCTACGAAAGAAATTTACAGTAAGCTGTATGTGCCGCAATGTAAAACTTTGCTACTATTATTACTTCTACTACTACTACTGCTGCTATTACTTTGACTGCTGCGACTACTACTATTACTGCTGCTGCTATCACTTTGACTACTACGACTACTAATATTACTACTGCTGCTATTACTTCTATTACTATGACTACTACTTTTACTGCTGCTGCATCTACTACTATTACTACTACCACTACTGTCACTACTACTACTACTACTACTGCAGCTGCTACTATTACTGCTACTACTACAACTTCTACTACTATTACTACTGCTGCCACTATATTACTACTGTCAATACTAGGTGCAAGTCAAACTGAATAAAACATTAGTTAGACCTAGATTGGAGTACTGTGTACAGGTGTAGAGTCCTTATCATAGAGGGAATATAAACATGCTGGAAAGGATACAACAAAGAGTCACAAAGCTGATAGTGGGATTCCAGAATTACAGTTGTGAGGAAAGACTCAGAAAAACCGACCTGTGTCTAGAAAAGAGAAGAATTCGAGGTGACTTAATACAGGTTTATAAGATAATCACAGGAAAGGATAAATTAGACTATAACACGTTTTTCAAAATACAACCACCTACAAGAACAAGAGGGCATAGCTACAAATTAACTAAAGAAAGGTCCAGATTAGATATTAGGAAATATTTTTGTAGTCAAAGAGTGGTGAATGCTTGGAATGCATTGCCATAGGAAATAGTGGAGGCAGGGACAATTAATGCTTTTAAGAATAGATTGGATGTGCACAGCTTTTAAAGCAAGGAAATGTAAAAGAAACTGGTTGTTTACAGACTGCATAGGAAAGTTAAGTTACTACTGCTGCTGCCACTGCTCCTACTACAACTACTACTACTAATACTACCACTACTGCCACTACTACTACTGCTGCTACTACTACTACAGCTACCACCACCACTACTACTACTGCTACCAACACCACTACTGCTACCAACACCACTACTACTACTATTACTACTAATACTACTACTAATACTATTACCACCACCACTACTACTGCCACCACTACCATTACTACTACAACTACTACTACTACTACTAATACTACTACTACCACCACCACTATTACTGCCACCACCATCACTATCACTACCACTTCTACTACAACTACTACTGCTACTACCACTACTATTACTACTACTACTACTACTACAACTACAATAACTAGTACCACTACTTCTACTACTACTACCACCACCACCACCATCACTACTACTATTACTGCTACTACTATTACTTCTACTACTGCTACCACCACCACCACACCATCACTACTACAACCACCACACCACTACTACAATAACTATTACCACAACTACTACTGCCACGACCACTACTATCACTCCTACTACTACTACTACTAGTATAACTACTGTCACAGCTAACTAATACTACTACTACTAATACTACTACTACTACTACTACTACTACTACTAATACTAATACTACTACTACTACTACTGTTTCTACTACCATTGTCACTGCCACTAATCCTACCAGTACACTTCTGTGATTAAAGTAAAGTAAAGTAACAAGTAGCATTACTGCCGTAGGGGTGTGAGGTGTTAGCGATCTCACATTTCAAGGGCTCGGCATTATGAGAGCGGTAGCCATCTCCTCTCCCTCGCCGCTTTTACTTCCTGGACTGAACCTGTTCCCATTTAAGGCTGGGACGACCCGGAAGCCATTGCGGTCTGAAAAATAGCTTCTGGTATTTCTACTATTTTAACTATCTCCACCTTAAGCATTTATATTTATTAGACTTGTCTGTGGTGTCCTCTATCACCGACACAGATCTTAGTATCAACACGGATCTTAGTGTCAATACAGATCTTAGTATCAACACAGATCTTAGTGTCAACACAGGTCTTAGTATCAACACAGATCTTAGTGTCAACACAGATCTTAGTGTCAACACAGGTCTTAGTATCAACACAGATCTTAGTGTCAACACAGATCTTAGTGTCAACACAGATCTTAGTGTCAATACAGGTCTTAGTGTCAACACAGATCTTAGTGTCAACACAGGTCTTAGTGTCAACACAGATCTTAGTGTCAACACAGATCTTAGTGTCAACACAGGTCTTAGTATCAACACAGATCTTAGTGTCAACACAGATCTTAGTGTCAACACAGATCTTAGTGTCAACACAGGTCTTAGTGTCAACACAGGTCTTAGTGTCAACACAGATCTTAGTGTCAATACAGATCTTAGTATCAATACAGGTATTAGTGTCAACACAGATCTTAGTGTCAACACAGATCTTAGTGTCAACACAGGTCTTAGTGTCAACACAGATCTTAGTGTCAACACAGGTCTTAGTGTCAACACAGATCTTAGTGTCAACACAGGTCTTAGTGTCAACACAGATCTTAGTGCAAACATAGATCTTAGTGTCAACATAGGTCTTAGTGTCAACAGAGATCTTAGTGTCAACACAGGTCTTAGTGTCAACACAGATCTTAGTGTCAACACAGATCTTAGTGTCAACACAGATCTTAGTGTCAACACAGGTCTTAGTGTCAACACAGATCTTAGTGTCAATACAGATCTTAGTATCAACACAGGTCTTAGTGTCATAATCCCATCTTTGAATGTTGTGTTTCTGTATGGATAGCAGCCTCGTCATTTTAAAAAAAAGAGTACCACAGAAACCACCACTGCAACAACAGGGCCTCGAGACACTACTGGTCCCACTGCAGTAGTGTCTATTTCTCTGAACCATACAAGAGGATGGAGAGGGCACAGGAGGTGTAGATACGGAGCCTGGTCTCCAGGGACAGCCTCCGATGGGACCAGACTTTGCGAAGAGAGTGCAAAGATGAAGCCGCTCAGCCCATCCTGTGGGAGATGATGTGACTGCTGCATATGACAGATGAGTGTCTACTGCCCAGGTAGAGGAAGTTCGGAAGTCCTCGATTTCTGCAACAGAGTTGTCATTCATGGTGATGCTCGACGCAAGAATTGGGGCCTGGTATGAGAATGTTGTTGGCGTAGACGAGATCGGTTACCAGGGAGTTGCCAACAAAGACCTCTGAGTTTAGTGTAGCTGGCTGTGAGAATCCTGAGTACTACCTTTATCGTTTTTTCTAGTTAGCGATCTTCACATGTATATTAATGGATCAGTTTTGAAATGTGATGTGTTTCTTTTTCTGCAGATGGAGTGCAGTGCAACAACGAGGCAAAATTATAGGTACGTAATGCTGAAGTGTGTCCTAAAATGTGAGCAACAGTAGTAACACTGTAACCTGCCAGGCAGGTTGTAATAGTCAGATAAGATGGTGTTGGACACGGGGCTGGCTACCCTACCCGGCAGAAACGTTGAGCCAAAAAGTTCAATAGACATGGACAGGTGCCCTGAAGGCTGTCTACGACCCTCCGTCCTATCAATCATCTCCTGTTCTTAGTACTGACAGCACGGCACTATTGACAGAAAATGTCCAGATTTTGAAGTGCTGTTTAAAAGTAAACAAAAGGTAATGGAGTCAGAAGCTGAATGGAGGGGACGGCGTGGGCTAGTGGTTAAGTGGCACGGCTCCCAACCCGAAGGTGCCGGGTTCGATCCCCATCACAGCACCGGCCGTTACCCCGGGGAAGCAAACCCTTAGAAAATGCAGGAGGAAGCAGACCCTTACATAAAATGCATGCTGAAGTTGGATGCACTGGTCCGACAGGCGCAAAATAAGAACCACAGTGCAACGTTCACCGCCATGGGAATTAGAGAAATATGGCGAAAGCAAAAAAAAAAAGAAAAGGCAAATTCAGGACTTCTTGCTACTGAGCATTTTCCATCACTATCACTTAGAGGTATACCAACACACACTAAAACTTGACTTCTTTATACTGGTTTAGAAGCCTCTGCAGGGTCTTTATACAGCCAATTTCTTCTACTCCACTTGGTCTAAAAATAACAATCTATTCTTGAATGCATTAACTGACCCTGCCCCCACTATCATACCATTTTTTTGTTGCTTTTACCTTATTTCTCTAATTCCCAAGGCGGTCTGCGTTGTACTATGATTTTTATTTTGCGCCTGTTAGCCCAGTGTATCCAACTTCAGCATGCATTTTATGTAAGGATCTGCTGCCGCCTGCATTTTTTTAAGGGTTTGGTTCCCCAGGGAACAACCGGTAATGGGTATCCAACCCAGCACCTTCGATTTGTGAGCCGGATCACTTACCCACTAGCCCAGACCATCCCCTATCATACTATTAATTCTGGTTTGTCCTTGATCTGTTGATCGGGGATGGTGTGGGTTAGTGGTTAAGTGACACGGCTCACAATCCGAAGGTGCTGGGTGTACTCCCCAATCACAGCAAACCCGGTAAAGCAAACCCTTAGAAAATGCAGAAGGGAGCAGATCCTTACAAAAAATGCGTGCTGAAGTTGGATGCACTGGGCTAACAGGCACAAAATAAAAACATAGTACAATGCACACAGCCTTGGGGAATAGAGAATTAAGGCAAACACAAAAAAAAAAAAAAAAAACTTCAAAAAATCTTTTTGATCACAATAATTTGATCGGCTGATTGAATCGCTCGATTCTTTCTGGCTGTTCGAGAAAGTTCAGTGTTCTTCTTCTTCTTCGTCTTCGTTCGTTCTCAATCTCCCACTACCAAACCCTGAAAGGGCTTAAGTAGCAGAATGTAGTCCAGAGAACGGAATGCGTTGTGTCGTAGTTTACAGCTTGGCTGCGATATTTGCACCTTTCGGTCCAACACATCCGACTTCAGCAAGCATTTTTTGAGTACCGGGTTAGCATTCCCTCTTCGATCCCTTCTCCTTAGCCAGTCTGCCCTGCTACAGCCTGTTATCCAGGATCACCATGTGGAGGTGTAGAAGGATCTTGGCAGCTATGGTTCGCTGACCCTGACGCTAGCAGTCAGCTATGGGTCGATGACCACTGCAGCATCTTGATCCCGTTCAGTGTTCAAATCTTGGAAGAATCCTAATGTTATTTTCCTTTTCCTTTTTTATTGTTAAAAATCTGATCAATACATTCCATTCTATTATGGTGTCAATGAATAAATATTTGAGATTGGGAAATGGATGTGGTTTGTTTATGTTTCAGCTGTAAGCGGCACCAAATTTACATAGTCGTTTAGCAAGCTGCAATCAAGATGCTGAGCAGTGCATAACAGGAACAGCGGTCAGCGACCCAAAGCCAAGACCATTCTACACTTTCACGTGGTGATCCTGGAATACAGGCTGCAACAGGGCAGGCTGGCTAAGGAGAAGAGATTGAAGAGGGAAGGCTAACCTGGTACCCAAAAAATGCCAGCTGAAGTTTGATGTGTCGGACTGCAAGGTGTAAATATCGCAGTCAAGATGTAAACTATCACACAACACATTCTGTTCTTCGGACAAAATCCTGTCACTTGCAAAGCCCTTTATAGGGCTTGATGGTGGGAGTTTGAGGAGGAACGAACGAAGAAGAATGAAGAAGAAGAAATAGTGTATAGCGAGCTTATTTTTTTAATCAATAAAGGAAGGACATTTTTATGGACATTTTAGCTGAGCTTGTTCCCTTCTGCCTGCGTAATCAAAATAAGGCAATACTACATACTTCTTTTGCGAAACTTTCTTTCCAGACGGCATTTGGTGGTCTAGGGGTGTGATCCACACCAAGGGTGCTATAAGTCTGAAGTTCAAATCCTAGACAAGTTTTGTTATTTTTTTCCTTCTTCTCATTTTCAGTTTAAAATCTGATTTACACTGTTATCAAAAATACAGTTCCACTGGCCGGCAGATGTTCTGCACACATTTGCTAGTAGATGGATTAAGTAGGAATGACTAAGCAAGTAAAATAAATGGTAAAATATATGTTAATTCTTCCTTTTTTTTTCCATCTTTCAAATATCTAGTACGAACAGAGGAAGTAAGCACTTGTAAGGTAAGGGGAATTTTAAAAATCAAGTTCTTTATTTTAAAATATTATAATATTTTTTTAATGGATGAAGACCAGGTGTCCTCAACTTTGTTTTCCCCATGCATCCTTTTCACCATTTGCCAGAACGTCATTGCCCCTTTTCCAAGATTTTCACACACACGCATACATGCACAGACTGACACACACACACACCACAGAGAGAGAGAGAGATATTATACTTTGCATCAATCTGGTAGGTATGCCATATATGAAGAAGCCAACAGTATTTTGCATGCATCCTAACTCTGTGCAGTGTTGTACCAGTGCGAACCTAGATCTTTTGTGAAACCATTTAACCAAAGTCAAAATCTAATCTGTTTCTTAGTTTAGCAGCATGTATTTGCTAACTAGTTTTTGTTCTTCGTCAGTCTGTCTTCTGCTCGTAGCTCATCTTGCGGCCCTTCATTTTATATGTTAATTCTAGTTTTGCTGTGGAATAAAGGTCTTGGGCCATCTGAGTTTGTGGACCTAATGCAGTTGTCACTCAATTTGTTGCATGAGTATGATTATATGATCAATTGGAAGTCGGAAGTACCTATTTTTCTCTGATAGACAAGCAAAGATACTAATGTTTGGCAAAAAAATTTATATTTTTGCCTATGTTTTTTTTTCTATTATCAGGACGATGTGGTCATACAGTTGAAAGGCATGCATTTGGACAAGAAAGATTTCTTTGGAAAGTCTGACCCATTCCTGATGTTTTACAGAGTCAATGAAGACTTCAGGTTTGTTTGTTAATTGAGAAAAAAAAATCTTATCTCACTACATAAAAGTAAGAAGGGGACGGTATGGGCTAGTGGTTAAGTGACACGGCTCACAACCGGAATGTGCTGGGCTCAATCCCCATTACAGCATGGGCCATTACCCAGGGGAAGCAAACCCTTAGAAAATGCAGGAGAAAGCAGAGCCTTACATAAAATACATGCTGAAGTCGGATGCACTGGGCCGACAGGCGCAAAATAAAAACCACAGTGCAATGCACACCGCCTTGGGGATTAGAGAAATAAAGGGAACATGGAAAAAAAAAGTAAATAAATTTAGTAAGAGAATTTATATCTGGTAAATTGGGATCAAGGTGCTGAGCAGCACATGAGCTGCAGTGGTCAGCGACCCATAGCTGACTGCTAGCATCAGGGCCAGCGAACCAGAGCTGCCAAGATCCTTCTATACCTCCATGCGGTGATCCTGGATAACAGACTGCAGCAGGGCAGACTGGCTAAGGAGAAGGGATCGAAGAGGGAATGCTAACCCGGTACTCAAAAAATGCTTGCTGAAGTCGGATGTGTTGGACCGAAAGGTGCAAATATTGCAGTCAAGCTGTAAACTATGACACAACGCATTCCGTTCTCTGAACTACATTCTGCTACTTAAGCCCTTTCAAGGTTTGGTAGTGGGAGATTGAGAACGAACGAAGCCAAGCCATATCTGGGAAATTTATTGACAGAATTCAGGAAACAGGGATGGAATTAAGAACTCAAAAACAGCACTCACATCCCAGAAGAACACTGAACTGAATGAATTGAGGGCAACCATTACAAAAATGTCTCAAGTGTTCCAGAGAACAGTGATACAGTGGATACCATCAAACTATAACATCCAGGGAAATGAAGAGGTCAACAGCCTTAGAGGGAGTGAAACTGATATAGGACGAATACCTGGTCAACTACGAAGTGTGCAAAAGCCATAATAAAATAGCGATACTATGTAAAGTGGCAGGAAGAACTCCCCAGGCACCATGCAGGTGTCGAATACTACCAACTGTCCAGAAAAGACCAGGATATCATAGTATGTCTCTGAACTGGCTACAACACAGTGAGACACTGCCTGTACACTAAATTCAAGATTGGTACCGCCAGCCTGTGTTGCTGCATCCTGGCAGACATAACGGCAGCACATGAACTTCAGGACTGCCCCGTAATGGAGATCTTGAAGGATGCGACCTACGCTAATTTCTGTCAAGGAGAAACTATGTGGATGTATTGACACACTGAAAAAGACAGCGGATTTTATTGTAGAATCCCAGTCTAAATAAACAATGATTGCAAAAGAAGAACTTAAAAAAAAACCCAAATGTAATGACATACCAGCTATCACAATTATGAAAACAACAAAACATTCAAACAATCTCCCAAATAAATGAATGTCCATATGGGACAGGAGTCCATACCTCTGAACATGTACTTCAAAAATGCCCAGCCAATGAAGAACTAAGTGGTCAGACCTGGCCAGATGGAGCAGAACTGATGCAAAAACTACGGGATCACTGCTCAGACCTGGAAAGGACTGTGGACTTCATCCTGGCGAAAGGACTGAAGATTTAGAATGATCAGAAAACCCGAACACAGAAGAAAAAGAATTCTAACAGAGATGAAAAAAACCAATGATCAGCAGTATAGTCTTCCATCAATAATTCTGGTGACTGCAAAATTAAAATTGAACAAAGACTTGCAATTGTTTTAACACAAACTAATACACACGAAAAATTTACCCGAAGGCACATACAAGCAGACAAAGATGCAATTGATCAGAAGATGAATTTTTCCAAAGGCGACATACAATTGTGAGACATAGACATACATTAAACAAATCAATTGCAAAAATGATCACAGCTTTTGAAATCATGGGTTACATAAGGATGCTGAAAATGTCTTAGACAGGAAAAAAATCAAATAGAGAAATGTTTCAATTGCTGCATATTATAGAAAATTAGCTTCTAGACAACATGGCAAGAAAAAAGATTAAATATTTCAGAAATGTGAAGAGACATAACAGTCTGGAGAGAGTAATAATGGAGGGCATTGTTCCCAACGAATCTGGCATTAGACATTACAGACAGTCCTGGGATGTCGGAAGGTTTTGGCTGAATCACACTAAACCAAGATGCGTACATAGCTGCCGTGACGGAGACTATGTTCTGTAAAGATCATGTCCCATCATGATATTCTTAATAACTCTGTAATCTATATCAGCCACGGACACCGACCAAGACACATTACATGTGAAATAAGGTGCTTGCGAAAAGCAGTCAGGGTCAATAAAAGAGAGAATGAGAAATAAAGAAATCTGACAGACAGTAGGAACAGTGCCAAGAGGCATGATGTATAGCTTGCCACTTTTTTTTTATTCCAGTGGGAGTATAGGGTCACTGCTGTAGTGGAACTCAAGAAACCAGCAAAATCCACCGTTAAGAGGAGCAGGTGGCCAAGAAGTTAAGAAACCCATCTCTTAATCTAGAAAGACAAGTTCGAACCTCAGTGTTCTGTACGGACCACCAAACAGAGACCTATCGCTCTCGAGTATGGAGGTCAGAGACTCCAACTGCATAGTAGTTGGAGATTTCAACAGCCACTCGGAGAGATGGGGCTACTCTGACACAGACAGCAGAGGTGACGAAGTGGAAGATTGGGAGATAGATGCAAATCTCTCCCTAATCAATAGGCCGGAGGATAGCCCTAGCTTCTATTCAAGAACATGGCATACCACCTCGACTCCAGATTTGGCCTTCTCCACACAGGACATACACTATAAAATAGACCGCCAGGTGCTAAACCAACTGGCAGGTAGCGACCACAGGCCGATCAGGCTAACCATTGACATGGAAGTAGGCCCACAGGAAACAAAACCGCTCCCACGTTGGAATTACAAACGAGCCGACTGGGACAGATTTGCAATCCTGACAGATGGGCTGTGTGAAACCATCAACACACGAAACACCAAAATGAAGCCCATGGTAGAGAGCCTAAGCAAGGCAATAATGCAAGCCGCCACTGAAACCATCCCAAGAGGAGCTAGGAAAAACTATAAGCCCTACTGGAATGATGAGTTACAGAAAGTGGAAGATGCAGTAACAAATGCTAGGAACGTGGCAGAACGTGAAAAATCCATGGAGGCGAACATCGCCCTCAAAGCCGCCACGGCGAAGTACAAACACACTCTCAAGCAAACAGCAAGAGAAAGTTGGAAAAACAAAACGGAAAGTTTAAACCTGGACAAAGAAGGGAACAAGCTATGGAAGCTAGTCAGAGCCATGAACGACGAAACCCCGTCAAATAAACAAATTACTATCAAGCAGGGCGAGAACTTGATCACAGGTAAGAAAGCCGCAAACGCCTTTGTCGATCACTATGCCAGAGCAAACCACATCGAGGTCCCTGCAGATGAGCATACAGACATTAGCGAAGAGCTGAAGCGACACGAAAACATAAATACGGCTCCTGAAGAGCACATGATGGCCAAACTAACCATGCGTGAAATGGAAGAGGCTATGAGAACACTAAAGAAAAGGAAATCTCCCGGAAAAGACGGGATAACAAACGAAATGCTGATGGGGCTGGGCCAAACAGCGAAGAAAAAACTACTATCAGTCCTGAACCAAAGCTGGAAAAGGGGTATTGTACCCCAGGCATGGAAGGATGCAATACTGGTACCAGTACCAAAAACAGGAAAGGATAAAACAGATCCGAATGGATACAGGCCCATAAGCCTACTGAGCTGTGTCGGCAAGCTGATGGAACGGATGATAAACACCAGACTGATGTGGCATCTGGAAGAAAAACGAATTCTAATTCCACAGCAAGCCGGCTTTAGACAGCACAGATCCACTGAGGACCAGGTCATCCTCATAGCCCAGGAGATAGAAGATGCCTACCAGGCACAGAAGCACACAGTAGCTGTCTGGGTGGATCTGGAAAAGGCATTTGACAAAGTCTGGAAGGACGGACTTAGAGTCAAGCTGAGAAGAAGTGATGTCTGTGGGAAGATGTACAAGTGGATCAACCACTACCTCAAACAAAGAACGGCCAGAGTCCAAGTACAAGGGCAGATGAGCAAAAAGGTGACACTCGAGCAGGGAGTACCCCAAGGGGGAGTACTGTCACCCACACTCTTTCTGGTATATATAAACGATATTACAGAGAATATACCAAGAAGAGTCCATAGCTCAATGTTTGCAGACGATCTGGCTATGTGGACCTCTGAAAAGAATCTCACCATAGCAAGAAACCGGATGCAAACGGCCCTAACATCGCTGGAAGAGTGGGCGAACTCATGGCTGGTAAAAATAAACGAGGAGAAAACCACGTGCACAATATTCTCGCTCTCATTAAAACCCCAAAGTACCAAATTAAGCCTAAACGGCAAAATCCTGCAGCCAAACGACAACCCAACCTATCTGGGAGTCACATTTGATCGGCGCATGACATGGAAAAGTCAGATTGAGAGAAACCGAATGAAAGCCAGAGAAAGAATGGCGATCATGAGGAAACTTGCTGGCACAAGCTGGGGAGCAGACGAAAGCATACTAAAGAAACTGTACACTGGAAGAGTGAGACCAGTTCTCGAGTATGGCATTGCGGCATGGACAACAGCAGCAAAGGCGAACTTCGATAAAGTTAACAAACTTCAAAACCAAGCCATGAGAGTTATAACAGGTGGCATGAAGTCAACGCCAATTGTAGAACTTGAAAAGATTACAAGACTGCAATCCATGACCGATAGAAGAGACTGCAGAGCCCAGCTGCAGTCAGAGAAACTCCGAAGACTGACGGACCATCCAATGTACCAGAGACTAAACAATCTGGGAAATGGGAAACTGAAGCGGAGAAACTTTGCAGAAATAGCCAAAGCAAAGATGCACGAAGATCCCATAAACGCACTAACAACACCAAAACCCATCACTACTGTACGAAAACCTACTTGGAGGCAGGATATATTTCCAGAGGTGGTAGAAAATATACCAGGTATTGCAAACAAAAACTGCCAGAGTGAGAAAGAAAGGAGAGACACTACCCTAAGCTTCATAACGAAAAGCTACCCAAGCATGGACTGGACCCATGCATACACCGACGGTTCTGTAACAAACACTACACAGAACGGAGGGGCAGGAGCATTCCTGAACCTACCAAATGGCACAAATATAACACTGTCATTCGCTACTGGTAAGTACACAAGCAATTTCAGAGCAGAGGCAGAGGCACTGAGGGCGGCAGTGGAAGAAATGGCAACACACAGTGAAAATGAGAGCCATATAGTCTTGCTGACAGATGCTCTCGAAGTAGTCACAGCGCTAAAAAGCCAGAAGAACACTGAGCTTAATGACTTAAGAGCAGCACTCTGCAAACTGTGCCAGCAGTCCGCACCAAAAAGGGTGGTGATACAGTGGGTTCCGTCACACTGCAACATCCAAGGCAACGAGGAGGCCGACAGACTGGCAAAAGAAGGTGCAAGACTACCACAAACAGATACCAGTATGACGTACGAAGAGTCAAAACGGCTTATCAAAGCCAGATACATGTCCAAATGGGAAACCGAACATACTGGTTACACCAAAAACGATGCCTATTACCAGTTGAACCGAAGAGAGCAGGTCGTTGTCTTCAGACTTCGCACTGGCCACAACAGACTGAGGTACCACCTATTCAACAAACTGAAGATAGGGTGTACCGACGAATGCCCGTGCGGTACTGGTAAAATGACCACTGAACATCTGCTGCAGAACTGCCCGACATACGAGGATCAGAGAGAGCAGATGTGGCCATTGCCAGTGGAACTGCAAGACAAGCTGTATGGTAGTGTCGACAGCCTCAGGATGACGGCTGCTTTTTTCGAAAAAATAATGGTTACTGTCTGACTGTGTACGCAGAAGAAGAAGAAGAAGAAGAAGAAGAACCTCAGTGTGGCCAAAGTTTTGTTCTGTTGCGAGTAAAATGAAAACCTAACTTGCACACTGCATGGCAACCTCTGGGACAAGGAACATTTATTTCTCACCCATATGAATTTTTACTGGAGCTGAAGATGCAGTACAGTGAATGAGCTGACAGCAGCCAGTTACAGTTGGCCCCTAGTGCAATACTTGGGTTCCCCAAAGCACTGAGTTTGCATCATGTTGTGTCCAGTTTGGCAGACTCAGGTTTTTTCTCTATGTGAGGTCACGCAAGTGCCTATATCCTGAGTTACCTTCAGTTGTCTCGACTGATAGTCTTGCCACTGGTGCAAGGTAGCTCGAGACGAGAGACTGCGGTTGATGACCAGTGCAGTTTTTTCTTCGCTATAATCCAAATACAGTACAAGTTACATCATAAGGACAAAAAAAACGTCTGATGTCGTCATCAAGACCCTACTCCACCTCCTTCTGGCTTCCCTGAAAACAGGTGGCAGTAGTCACTAGGGTAATCTGGCCAAGGGATAGGGATAGCAGTGGAAGGGCAAACTCGGTACTAACAAAATCTAGCTGAAATCGGATGTGTCATGCGCAGGTATCGCAGCCTCGCTGTAAACTACGACACGTTACAATGTCCTTTTTAGAATGAATGCAGGAGAAGAAGATGATTTCGTTCATCAATCCTCTTTGCACTCCTAATATCTCTAAGACTTTCTTATTTGTTTTCTTTTCTTCCCATTAAATGCGCTAAATTCTTCTATACACCCACATGTCAAAAGTATCTACTGCTGTAGACTAGTGAGAAAAAAATGTACTGTTGTCATTAATATATGTTTCTTTCACTTTAGCTACACCCTTGTGCACAAGACGGAAGTTGTTAAGAACACACTGAACCCGACCTGGCAGTCGTTCTGTATGTCAGTTAGGCAGCTTTGTAATGGAGATTATGACAGGTAAGTAAATGCTGTGTTGAGGTGTAGCATTTTACTTTCTTCAGACAACTGCAAGCTATCTCAAGACCCAAACAAGATGACTCCAGGAGTGTACTCCAAGCTATCTCAAGACCCAAACAAGATAGACTCCAGAAGTGTACTCCAAGCTATCTCAAGACCCAAACAAGATAGACTCCAGGAGTGTACTCCAAGCTATCTCAAGCCCCAAACAAGATAGACTCGAGGAGTGTACTCCAAGTTATCTCAAGCCCCAAACAAGATAGACTCCAGGAGTGTACTCCCATCTCAAGCCCCAAACAAGATAGACTCCAGGAGTGTACTCCAAGCTATCTCAAGATCCAAACAAGATACACTCCAGGAGTGTACTCCCATCTCAAGCCACAAAGAAGATAGACTCGAGGAATGTACTCCAAGCTATCTCAAGCCCTAAACAAGATAGTGTACTCCAAGCCATCTCAAGCCCAAAACAAGGTAGACTCCAGGAGTGTACTCCAATCATCTCAAGCCACAAACAAGATAGACTCCAGGAGTGTACTCCAAGCCATCTCAAGCCCAAAACAAGGTAGACTCCAGGAGTGTACTCCAATCATCTCAAGCCACAAACAAGATAGACTCCAGGAGTGTACTCCAAGCCATCTCAAGCCCAAAACAAGGTAGACTCCAGGAGCGTACTCCAATCATCTCAAGCCACAAACAAGATAGACTCCAGGAGTGTACTCCAATCATCTCAAGCCCCAAACAAGATAGACTCCAGGAGTGTACTCCAAGCTATCTCAAGCCCCAAACAAGATAGACTCTTACAGGAAATAAAATACCAACATCAGGTTGCTATCTCCCAAAAATATATTTAGTTCTACAGTGGATTCTGTCCCACTCTTGGTACTTGAAAATGAGAAGGCAGATGAGCTCGCAAAAGCTTAAAGTGGCGGCACACGGACACGCCATCCACAGAGCTATAAAGAAGCAAAAACACTCATGAAACGATCCATCAGTATGTAATGGAGAGACCAGCACAAAGAATGCAAATCAGAAAATTGCAACATAGGTAAACTTCAAAGATCTTCAGACTCAGAACGGACCATTGGACTCTAGGCCAAAATCCACATAATAGGTCTTAGAGACACTGCCACATGTGATTGTGGAGCACCCACAAAAACACTATAACATATCCTGCAAGACTGCCCCATGCAGATCAAAGAGAGGCAGTCTGGCCCTGGTAAGCGACTATTCTTGACAAGTTCTGGGAAACATGCAAAGATCTTCTTCTTCTTCTGCGTTCGTTCTCAATCTCCCGCTACCAAACCCTGAAAGGGCTTAAGTAGCAGAATGTAGTCCAGAGAACGGAATGCGTTGTGTCGTAGTTTACAGCTTGACTGCGATATTTGCACGTTTCGGTACAACACATCCGACTTCAGCAAGCATTCACTCTTCGATCCCTTCCCCTTAACCAGTCTGCCCTGCTGCAGCCTGTTATCCAGGATCACCGCGTGGAGGTGTACAAGGGTTTTGGCAGCTTTGGTTCACTGGCCCTGACGCTAGCAGTCAGCTATGAGTCGCTGACCGCTGCAGCTCATGCGCTGCTCAGCATCTTGATCCCATGCAAAGATCTTGTTCTTCTTCTTCTTCGTACGCTGTCAGACGTCAACTTGAATTTGTTCGAAGAAAGCAGCTGTCATCCTGAGGCTGTCAACACTGCCATAGAGCTTGTCTAGTGTTGCCACTGGTGATGGCCACATGTGCTTTCTCTGGTCCTCGTATGTCGAGCAATTTTGCAGCAGATGTTCAGCGGTCATTATCCCTGTACTACAGGTGCATTCGTCAGTGCCACCTATATTCAGTTTATTCAATAGATGGTACCTCAGTCTGTTGTGGCCTGTGCGGAGTCTGAAGACCACGACCTGCTCTCTTTTGTTCAGCTGGTAATAGGCATCATTTTTGTGTGTAGCCAGTATGTTGTGTTTCCCATTTGGCCATGTATCTGGCCCTAATAAACCTTTTGGACTCTTAGTAGGTCACACTAGAATTTGGTTGTGGTAGTCTTGCACCATCTTTTGCCAGTCTGTCTGCCTCGTTGCCTTGGATGTTACAGTGGGATGGAATCCACTGTACCACTACTCTTTTTGGTGCGGACTGCTGGCATAGTTGACAGAGTACTGCTCTTAAATCATTAAGTTAAGTATTTTTCTGTCTTTTTAGTGCTGTAACCACAGCCAGGGCATCTGTAAACAGGACTATCTGGCTTTCATCTGTCAGCATTGCTTCTACTGCAGCCTTCAGTGCCTCTGCCTCCGCTCTGAAATTTCCAGTTGCCACTGACAGTGTTATTTTTCTACCATTTGTTAGGTATGGAATACCCCTCCCTCTCCATTCTGTGTTGTGTTTGTTACAGAACCGTCAGTGTATGCATGGGTCCAGTCCAAAGATCTGAAATGCTGCATAGACTCCCTCGTGAACCTCACCAGACTAAAAGCATAGCATCAGCTGATCAAAGAAGAAGAAGAACTTTCTTCAGGTGGAAGAAATACCTATGTAGCAGAAGAGGCATGGCCGTGAAGACTCATGCTGAGCTGAAGATGGCTGCAGATGACAGACAGAATCATGAGCTTGCAAACAAGTCCCAGAACTGAATGACTTGACGATTAAGTGGAAGCCAAAATGAACCAGGTCAAAGGAAACATTCTGACAAAGAGGCCCACCCCTGTCCACCTTCTCTGGTATGCCACAGGGTGTAAGAAGAGCCATGATAACTCGCTACTGAAGAAAAATTGTCAAGAGAAGAGTTAACCCAACTCAGTACTAGTAGCTTTGAACAACACCAGCAGCAGCAACAACAACAACATCAACTACAACACTTTGTTTATGTGGGAGCCAAAACAAACAGGTTATGAAAAATATTTTGATCACGACCTCACCACACATCCACATCATGCTCCTGCAAACAGCAGCCTCGCTAATGAGGTGGGGGATCCACACTCTGACAGACACAACCCCACCCACTTCCCTCCAACCTCTTTCATCACTATATTTCATAACTGGCAAGTCATGTCTCACACTATCCTGGCACATCCAATAATGGCCATGAACTTAAACCGGTCAATTTGCATCATGTTTTTTTGTTGTGATTTGTTAATTGTTTTTTATTGTTGTCCCTGATAAAGACTGTGGCTGTAATGCAGGTATGTTTTTGATTTTGTCCTGGTGTAGTCACTGAGCCATTACCTGTATACGTTTGTATTGACCCTTGAAATATGTAATTAACCATTGATATCAACATACCTACTAGGGATAATGGTGGGAAATGTCCAGTTACAAGACTTCACACAATGACAGTTTAATGGTTATCAGTTATCGGCACTGCCAGAGTACATACCCTATACGGGATCAAGATGCTGAGTAGCACATGAGCTGCAGTGGTCAGCGACCCATAACTGCCAAGACCCTTCTACACCTCCACGCAGTGATCCTGGATAACAGGCTGCAGCAGGGTAGACTGGCTAAGGAGAAGGGATCGAAGAGGGAATGCTAACCCGGTACTCAAAAAATGCTTGCTGAAGTCGGATGTGTTGGACCGAAAGGTGCAAATATCGCAACCAAGCTGTAAACTACGACACAACGAATTCCGTTCTCTGGACTACATTCTGCTACTTAAGCCCTTTCAGGGTTGGGTAATGGGAGATTGAGAACGAACGAAGAAGAAGAAGAAGACATACCCTATACTGCTGGGTAGGCTAAATGTCAACAAGTTTGAAGGCTTGAATCTCTAAAGCCGGTCCATCCTCAGGCCTAGTAAGCTGCAGGAATGAAACCGTCCACAAACTTTCTGTTTCTATTTCTAAGAATCGACGTCATTGAACTCCGGGCACACCCATAGGTGCTCAGTCTCTCTCATCAAATGGCGTAAAGTATGGATACTGATGGTCCCTGTAGCTCGCTGGTGGTACACTCTCCTGCTCCGTCCTCTCATGCGCCCCACTCCACTCGAACCTCGTTTAATGTTGAAACTTTGCAGCCTGTGGATTACTGCTTCATCTATTGCAGTGTCCTTATCCAGCAGGCGGTCATTGATTGATTTCAAAATGCCACGTCTATCCATCACTAATGTACCCATGATGAGAGCTTGTGAAGCCATGATGTCAGCTCTTTTATTGTCCTGAACCCCAGCATGAGCAGGACGGTAGATCCATATCAACCCCTGGAGGTTTGAGGCCTCAACAGCTGCAATCCACTTGTACCTAAGCGAACCCTTCTGTACTTTATGAAGTACGGCTTGCGCGTGTGTCACGATGACTGCCTTTGTTATAGAAGTCCCAGATATCCATTTCAATGCTGAGGTCACTGCTTCCGTCTCCATTCTCATACTGGAGGTTGTTGACATGTATGCCCTACTGCGATCAGCAACAACCTCTCCTCTAACTCTAGCCGAGAAACCTCAGCCTGATGTCCGACGGTGCACGACTGATCCGTCGGTGTATATGACAGCGTCACTCTCCTGGGTGTTCTCAATTATCAGCTGATTTACCTCATGCTCTGCTCTTCCGTTGCTCCGTTCTCTGCTCACAAACTTACTGCTAATATCCAAGTGAAAGTGCGAAAGGCAACCAGTGAAGACGTGGGATATCACCTTCTAAGACCAATCAAAAGGATTTATAGAACAGAGGGATGATGATATAATCCCTTTAGCTGTGAGCTTGTAGCTCTTGACAGCTCAATCTCTCCTGGACAAAAGCACACATCCTCCTCAGTTGTTGTGGTGATGTGCAGAGTATGTTGTTTTTTAATGGGGTGTGGTGGGACCAGCCAGTTTTACAGACTAACTAGCCCTGTAGAGTGTGTAGCATATTGACAGTGATTTGGTTTACTAGACTGGGATTACCGCGTGCTACGGGTTTAAGTTCATGGACAGATAGAGAAAAAAATCTGGGCCGTGGTTTGTGCCTGGTACGACGTCTCCTCCAGTCGACCCAGCTGTAAATGGGTACCTGACATATGAGTTAGGGATGGTAAAAACAGCGAGGAAGGGAACTGGCCACCTCACCTCACATAGGCTGTGGCTTAGTGCATGAATAGTTATCTTCATCCTCAACGGCAATTGTTGTCATGGGAATAATTTAATTTTTTTTTGGCGTTCACCTTATTTCTCTAATTCCCAAGGCGCGTGTGCGTTGCACTGTAGTTTTTATTTTGCGCCTGTCGGCCCAGTGCATCTGACTTCAGCATGCATTTTATGTAAGGGTCTGCTTCCTCCTGCAGTTTATAAGGATTTGCTTCCCCAGGGTAACGGTTGGTGCCGTGATGGGGATCGAACCCAGCGCCTTTGGTTGTGAGCCGTGTCACTTAACCACTAGCCCATGCCGTCCCCTTCAATATATACAAATATATATATATTATGATTATTTAGTTTAGATATACTTTGTTTTTTTGGTGTTAACATTGTTTTGTTTTAATGAATAATAAATGATAAAGTTATGTTTCCATTCAGGATAATGTTTACTGCGTTTTCCTGTGTGAAGTCAATTAATGGTGTGGATACATGTTGTAACTCTTTAGATAAGTAAACTTCTCAGCTAAACCTAGACTCTACCACATATCTTATTTTGGTCCGAGTGACCAGGATATCTTTGATAGGATAAGTACTACGCATCTCAAAATGCCTTTCCTTGTCACACTAATAATATCTACAGCAATAGTTAGTGCCTGTACTTCAGCCGAATAGTTTGAACAGAATTTACCAGTTGGTCAATTATTTTGTAGATGCTATTTACATTCGGAGATGTTCTATTTTCCAAGACTTGAAGTGCAGAATTTGAGTCTGAGAATGGAACAATTTTCTTTGAAGATGGCGTGGGCCAGTAGTTATGTGACACGGCTTACACCCCGAAGGTGCTGGGTTCGCTCTCCATCACAAATCCTTAGAAAATGCAAGGAGCGAGCATACCCTTATATAAAATGCATGCTGAAGTCGGATGCACTGGGCCAACAGGCTCAAAATAAAAACATAATGCAACGCACACCACCTTGGGGAACAGAGAAATAATGTGGGGGGAAAATTTAGCAAAAAAAAAAACCGATTTCCTCAGGTTGTGGTGCCACTTCAAAATCTGAGATTATTCAGCACATAGCCTTTTCAATTGACGTTATTTCTGCTTTGTAGTTGGAACAGATAGAACTGAAGGATAGCTATTAGTTATCTGGCATAAGACTGATCTGCCTGATTGAATACCAGGATTTCAATTTCAATTATCTGGATCTCCTGGAAAGTACTTTCATTGTATTTCTATTCCATGGCAGATCTGTCAAGGTTGAATGCTACGACTGGGACTCAGATGGAGGGTAAGTGAGGCTGATTTAATTTCACTGTGAAGAGTGACTGCAGTTAAACTGAATAGAAATGATGAATTATGTATACTACTCAAAATAAGTTAAGGGTGATTTATAAAATCTTACTGTACAAAACAATCCAAAAATGAGAAGTAAATTACGAGGCATGTTCAAATGAAACCGGACCTAACTGCATCAAGTGTACATACATATGATGCGCATGATGACGCAAATTTTTGCGTAAACAGCACATACCAACTGTTAAGTTTACAAAATTTAATTATCCTTCGACTCATAGTTTCCTCAGCAGACCGTTGAAAACATGACAAGTGTGATACGGAATCTATCCAGAGTTGATCAGCAAGTGGTGATTTGGTTTCTAACAGCTGAAGGATGTCGACCAGTTCACAGAATGCAGACTTGGTGCAGTTAGGTCCGGTTTGATTTGAACATGCCTCGTATATATATTAATCAAATTGTTCTTCAGTTCTTCTTCTTCTTCTTCGATCAACTGTTGCTATGCTTCTAGTCCGGTAAGGATCACGAAGGAGACTAAGCGTTTCAGGTCTTCGCCGGTCCCCCACAGCTTTTTGAGCATGGTCGCTCCCCCAGGCCAGACTGCCTCTCTTAGTTCTGTATAAGTAGGACAGTCCTTCAGAATATGTTCTGGTGTTTGCTTGGGTGCTCCACAATCGCACGTGGTAGTGTCTCTGAGACCCATTCTGTGGAGGTGAACCTTGAGTCTACAATGTCCCTTTTCTGAGTCTGAAGATTTTTGTCTGCCCATCTCTGCTAAGTTTGTCTATGCTGTCATTTTCTGGCTTGTATTCTTTGTGATGTTCTCTCCATTCTGTTCTCATGGATCATTTGATGAGTGTCTTTGCTTCTTTATAGCTCTGTGGATGGGAAATCTGCGTGCCGCCACTTCCGACTTTTACGAGCTCATCTGCTTTCTCGTTTCCAGGGATCCCACAGTGGGTCGGATAAAATCTGTTTTTTGAGACAGCAATCCTATGTTGTATTTTATTTCATATAAGAGTCTATCTTGTTTGGGGCTTGAGATGGCTTGGAGTACACTCCTGGAGTCTTTCCAGAATGGTCGTTGTCCTTGTAGTTATGTCTTGGCTGATAAGAATTTGAGTTGCTGCATGAACAGTTCTTGCTTCAGCTCTGAAATTGGTACAAATGCGTTTTTTCTATCCTTTAGAGGCCTGTTTTCCTCACAAAATGGAGGTGCCTCTGATAGTGGTTTCACTTGAGGTCCTGTGCGAGGCATTCTCATGATTTTGCATTGATTTTAAAGCGTGTCCGAGGTACTTTGAGGGAGTCTTTGTAGCGCTTCTTTTGGCCACCAACCAGACGCAGGCCCTCTTTCAGCCAACCATACATTAGTTGTTTGGGGATGTGGTTGTCTAGCATGTGCGCAATATGGCCGGCCCACTTAATCTGGGTCTTCTGCAATAGTGTATGGATGCTCAGCATCCCAGAGATGCTTGTGTTGTTAATGACTTCCTCCAGCCGGAACATATCACCAGAATAGACTGGCCAGATTCCTCACCTGATCTCAAACCTGTTTAGCATCTCTGTGACATCCAAGGATGATCAACAAGAGCTAACCATCCACCAGGAACCAATTGGAAACAAAACCGATTCATCAGTGTAAATGATGGCATCACTATCTTGTGAGTTCTCAGTTATTAACTGATTTACCGGGATCAAGATGCTGCAGTGGTCAGCGACCCATAGCTGACTGCTAGCGTCAGGGCCAGCGAACCATAGCTGCCAAGACCCTTCTACACCTCCACATGGTGATCCTGGATAACAGGCTGCAGCAGGGCAGACTGGCTAAGGAGAAGGGATTGAAGAGGGAATGAGATTGAGAACGAACGAAGAAGAAGAAGAAACTGATTTACCTTGAGCTCTCCTCTCTCATTGCTCCATCCTCTGCATTCCTTGCCTAAGGTTATGATGACTCTCTGGTACACTATCATTCTATCACCATTATGGAGCCATTCTCCCCCCTTGGCTATTGCCTTAAGTGGGCTGACTTCATTGTGATAACAAACAATTAAACAATTATTTCGAATTTCATATTTAAATAAGGAAGTGAGAAATTCAACTATTTGTATAATTACATACTGCGATGGGGAGAAAGACTAACGTCTGGTCAGACAAAATATACTGATCAGACATGTTAGTCATGGTCAGGCAAAACTTGCTAGCCAAGACTCTCACCTCGGCTTCCTAGAAGCCCTCCCTGGAAATGGGCTGTTTTCATGGCAGCCTGGCTAACGAGGTGAGGGATGGACGTGATCCCCGTAGTAGTTAGCGACATGCAGATGAAGTCAAGCATAGCGCAACCGTCTGAAGGACCCCAGGCCACCTTCATCAGCACGATTGGGATGTGATGAAAGCTACTGCAACTTGCCACTTAATGTTCTTTTCAGGGCCTGCAAAAGAGTAACCTACTCATTGTGGGCATTCACAAACAACAAACAACAACGTACTGCGATGACGAACCATGAAAATAGTTATTGTGAATTTTATCTTAAAATAATGAAGTAACCTACAGAACATATATGTCTTACATATAACATTTATATCTATTGCTGCTAGCCATGATTTCATTGGAGAGTTTTCCACCAACCTTCGAGAGTTACTCCAAGCAAGTGGATGTTCTAGAAATTTTGAGGTATACTATACTTTTTACATTACTGTCTGTCATACCATTTATGGGGTCATTATAGCTGAGAGGTACAGTGCTCACCTCTCAAGAAATGAACAGGTGGGCGTTCGTATCCTGCAAGTTTCTAGTGTCCCTTGCTCTCAAGGGAAGTGAGATCAGACTCTTTGTCCTATCGGAGATGTGCGATAAATTCAGAGGTCCAGTGTACATGCTGGGTCTGTAAAACAACCCCTAATAATGTTTGCTTAGGCGTCAAATGCCCGTTGCGTCGAACGACCTCTACCATGTCCAACTGCTGAAGCTATGTTCATGCATAGAATATTGACCAAAATCCCTACAGACTCCCCAGGTGGAGCAGAGTACTCCGCTGCCTATGGATGAGGGCCACAAGGAGTATGTGTTAGACCAATGTTTGTGTCAGGCTTTCTGTGTCTGTCCGTGTTTGACTCACTTTTTTTGTGTTCTGCCCCTGAGTTCTCTGGATTGTGTCCACCTTCGGCTCAGCGTGACCATTACTGTGCTGAGAATATGAGGTTGGAAGAGGTGTCATGTGACCACCAGTAGATAGGGGTTGGAGGGAGGTGGCTTCAGTTCGAGCAGGAAGGCCCTGGATTAGTGATAATCTGGATTGAATTATGGAGGCAGTTAAGCGGAACGTTGAACGCCATGGTGAACTGATTTCCCACGGCTTAAACCAGGCATGAAATGCAGCGAAATGCAGCATAACAAACAGGATAACCGATCACATCAATTCCACAGAATAAAGTCCTTGATACCACCTGGTGAAGGAGTTGTGAATTATAATCCTCACAGGAATCAGAAAACATCAGAAAATGACACAAACACCAGAGTTAGCCGAGGGTGCGGCCATCTTACTTATCAACCCTTGGCAATTGGAAATCAAAAAGAGCAAGCTGTTAGCTGCTGTCCGGACAAAGATTATAAAGGTCATGAAATTACTACCAAATAGTGGCTTGCATGAAGGTCAAAAGGTGGCAACCCATCCATCATGTAAAGACTCAAATCATCTGTTTGTCTGCACAATCAACTGAAAGCATATACAAAAGGACACCTACTCTACCAGCTGGTAGAAAAGGAGCAGCTAAGAGAAGAAAAAGAAGAGAGTTATACCTTTTATATGTTTGCCATTAGAACTTCTACTGTAGTTTTCAACTTCTGCTTCTGCTCATAAAATGACTTTTTTTGTGTGCATTATTTCTCTCTATTATCCAAGGTGGTGTATGTTGCACTATGTTTTTAATTTGCTCCTGTCGCCTCAGTGCATCCGACTTCAGCATGCATTTTATGTAAGAATCTGCTTCCTCCTGCATCCACACTGACAGCTTTCTTTGTGTACCATTTTTAGACTCGGAAAGATTCTTCTGCCGCCATTCTTTGTTGTATTTTTGCATGTACTAAATTTTAAATTGCATTGTCGGTACTCCTGTATAGAGCAGAAACTTGGAGAGTGGCAACGGCAGTACAGAGGAAACTGCAATTGTTGATAAATAAATAACAGTGCATAAGCTGCAGCAGTCAGCGACACATAGCTGACTGCTAGCATCAGAGCTGGTGAACCAGAGGCTGTCAAGACTCTTCTACACCTTCATGCTGTGATCCTGGATAGCAGGCTGCAACATAGCAGATTGACTGAGGAGAAGGGATTGAAAGAGGGAATTCTAACCTGGTACTCAAAAATGCCTGCTGAAGTCGAATGTGTTGGATCGACAAGGTGCAAATATCGCAGTCAAGCTGATTAACTACGACACAACGCATTCTGTTCTTTGGAAAATATTCTGCTACTTGCAAAGCCTTTTTCAGAGCTTGGTAGCGGCAGATTGAAAATGAACGAAGAAGAAGATAAATAAATATCTATGAAGAATAATAGGTACAGGCTGTCAGGACGTGGTGAGGAATGAAGACCTATGGGAAAGGAGCCAACTATAACCAGTGGAGCAACAGATCAGATGTAGGTTATAGAGGAAGATGTAGGTTATAGAGGCAGATGTAGATTATAGAGGCAGATGTAGGTTATAGAGGCAGATGTAGGTTATAGAGGCAGATGTAGGTTATAGAGGCAGATGTAGGTTACAGAGGCAGATGTAGGTTATTGAGGCAGATGTAGGTTATAGAGGCAGATGTACTGCAGAAGACGAATGTGTCGGACCGAAAGATGCAAATATCGCAGTCAAGCTGTAAACTAGCGACACAATGCATTTCGTTCTTTGGACTACATCTTGCTACTTGCAAAGCCATGTTCAGGGCTTGGTGGCGGGAGATTGAAAACCAATGCAGAAGAAGAAGAAGAGGCAGATGTAAAGATCAGAATTGGAAAGGCAAGAAGGACATTCATGACATTCAGAGAAATCAAGATTCACACCAAAGTTAGAATGTTCAGCTCCAGTGTCAAGTTCGTACTGGTACATGGAGAATGATCAAGGCAATACAACAGAAACTTCAGTTCGTCGTTAACTGATGCTTATGAAGGAAAATTGGTATCTTCTTCTTCTTCATTTGTTCTCAATCTCCTGCTACCAAGCCCCGAAAAAAATGTTTGCAAGAAGCGGAACGTAGTCCAGAGAACGGAATGTTTGACTGCGATATTTGCACCTTTCGGTCCAACACATCCGACTTCAGCAAGCATTTTTGAGTACCGGGTTGCCCTCCCTCTTCGATCCATTCTACTTAGCCAGTCTGCTCTGTTGCAGCCTGTTATCCAGGATCACCACATGGAGGTGTAGAAGGGTCTTGGCAGCTCTGGTTAGCTGACCCTGATGCTAGCAGTCAGCTATGGGTAGTTGACCGCTGCAGTTTATGCGCTGCTCAGCATCTTGATCCCGGAAAATGGGTATAAAGTGGCAGGATATGGTGAGGAATGAAGGCATGTCAGAGAAATAAGCCAACACCAGCCACTGAAACAACAACTTAAGCGACTAAATTATTGGACATATGCTGAGGAAGGCAGGTGCAAAACATAGCGAGGCAAGCTCTGACATGGAATCCTCAAATGAAGAGAAAGAGAAGTAGACCTAAATATACTCGGAAAAGAAAATGTTTGAGTAGTAGAAGCCAGTTTCAGTCATTACTGACTATAGGATGATGTGACTTGGAGCGGAAAAAAACAAGCAAACAACAACACAAATGTATACTGAAAGGCCTCTCCAGGTCATACTTGAGCATCTTTCTACGGAGAAAAAACTTTCCCATGCAACAGGTCCCCCCTCTCCACGTAACTAATTGATCCAGCATTAGTCGATACAGACTGGAATCAGCGACGTCGCAGGAGTTGCCAGAATAGCAATGGAACCACCACTAGATCGCCTTAGGGACACCAGCTCCGGATTTTTCCTCATTGTTTACTCCTGAAGCCTTTGCCGTGAATAGGCAGTGTTTTGAGGGAAACTACAATTAAATGGTCATACTTGGACAGAGACAGAAATAGTAGGTCAGGACCGTGTATGCTGGTGAGTTATTGTCAATGGCCTATACACAGAGAGGAGTGAAGTATGCTTTGGTTGATTGATTGAAGAGAGGACTGCAAATGGAACAATCCCATAACATATACTGTATGTTATATCAGCGTTTGCAATAGTTTAGATGAGGTTAGATGCTGATTGTGTTCCCCATACTATTGTAGATGTTGTTGTTGTTAATGACTACATTGAGTAAGTTTACTATTTTGTGTGCCCTCAAAAGGGTGTTAAGTGGTGGGCTGCAGTAGCTTTTCTCACATTTCGAGTGTGCTGATGAAGGTAGACCAGGGTTCTGCAGGCAGTTGTACTATGCTTGGCTTCATCTTTTATATTACTCACTATTACAGGGATCACATCGATCCCCCACCTTGTTTGTCAGACTGCCATGAAACAGCATGTTTCCAGGGAGAACTGCGTGGAAGTGATATCGTGGGTCTTCGGCAGTGTATTCTGCCTGACCCTGACTAACATTGTCTGATCAGTATGCTTTACCTGACCAGACGTTAAAGTCTCCCCTCCCCATTATTGTAGATAAACTAAGAAGTAACAACAATGAAGCTATATTCCTTCTTAAAACCTACAATTATTATTTCTATGTTCCAGCTCATTAACCCAAAAAAGAAAGCAAAGAAAAAGAACTACAAAGACTCAGGGGAGGTAAAAATGACTTTCTCTTCTTCTTCGATATTCGCCCTGAAAAGGATGTTTCATTACGTTGTGTCGTTGTTGTTATTGTGGGGGTTACTCATGATGGGGGTAATTGGACCATTAATCTATACCCCATCCATTCATAGGCGTCTCAGTCTTTGCAAACCATACGAGTGGCACCCTGCGAGTAGCCTCTCAGGGCGCAAGCCTGGGAGCTGAATATGGAGACCCTGGGCTGCCCAAACTGCAGGATCCCTCTTTCGGCCTCGCTGGTGTAATCCAAAGGAATGTAAAGCATGACAATTTGGCACCAGCTCAGCTGCAGGAGCTGCCGGAATGAGTTCGCAATTTTGAAACCATCTGCCTTAGGTGCTACCACTCCGGATTTTCTGTCTGGGTTTACTCCCGTAGCCCTACCCTCTCCCAAGGTTTCTGCAAGGCAGTGAAGTCGTTGCCCGCAGATGCTAGTTACTCCAGACATTCGATGATACTCTCATCGTTCCAAGACTAGCCAGCACTCTCTGGGACTTGTAGGCTTAAAATCAGAGTTCCTCCTCTGCTAGCAGATTTGCCTGAACAGGCTTATGAGCTTCGTCTACCCGAGTTTAGAGTCAGAGTTTACCTTCTCTTAGATTGGCTGCCAACCAATGCTAATTGAGCCCAATCTGCCCACCCAGTTATACCGCCGGGTACTCGGTCGCGCCCCGCAGCAGGTTCTGTAAGAAACAGGGAACCCCTCATGAAGGTGCTGCTGGGGACACAATAATGTAGGAGAGGACATTGGCATGGAAAGTCCTGCCCTGCAAGTCGAACAGTGAATCTGGCGGCTATCTCTACTCCTGGAAAGGAGAGGCTATAACAAACGCTTCATTTTCCTTTAACGAGTGGTACGTCCAGTCCAGACCTTGCTACCCCCCAAACCTTTACCATACTTCACAAAACATTATGTTTTATTTTTATTAGTTACATCACGTCATCGTTGATGTTGACTTTGAGAGATTCTAACCTGTTTTTGTGTTAGTGTGTGTGTGTGCATGCATGGGTCTTGGGTGGGTGGGGTGAGGTATGGGGGGGGGGGGGGTAGAGAGGCATATATTAATAAAAAACTTGTTGGTGCTATTTTTTTAATTGTGTGTTTTAGTTTCTAATCTGAGATACTAGAAAATTAAGGTGATAGTGTTGAAAAACAGCACAACATATAGACTCGCCCGCTTTCGTCGTCTCTTGGTAAAAAAAAAAACCAAAAATATTTGCAAAAAATTCCCAGAATGGCTTATTGATGTTCACTGTAATTTGCTATACCTGTCACTTTAGACTATAAACGTAATTAGTGTATTTACGTAAACAAACTAAATAGATCTACCTTAACAAAACCTGTAACAGAAACTTAACTTTCCAATTCTCATTTATGGGTGAATCTTCAAATCCAAGTGAGGAACAAGAATTCTCAAATAAATTTTTAAATGGCCATGTTTATATCTAACTGTGCATGAAGGAAGTCGGTACTCTCTACAATCAAAAGAGCAGTATGTTTAACCGTTTCTATGGCATTAACTCGGAAGTTGATATATGATAAACTGACGACCCTAAAGCTGGCGGTGTAACGTGTCGTTGGAAATGGTCGTAAATCTTTTTGGACGGGTTTGCGCGTCGTTGGTGCGGTAAAGGTTAAATATGACGCTGACGCCATGACAACAATTCTAGATGCCATTACTTTCTGGTGCCTAGAATTTGTCATGCTTTGACATATGTTCATACATACATGCATACATATATGTGAACATGCATCGATGAACATGCATCTATGAACATACATGTATATGTGTATGATCATATATATATGTATGTATGTTCATACATTCATACATATTTGTTTAAACATACAAACATATTATATGTCGACATATATATATATATATAAATATACATATATATATATATATATATATATATATATATATATATATATATGTTTATGCTCACATACATACATATTCATAACTGCATACATATTATATGTTTATAACTACATACATATTTGTTCATTCATGAATATATATATATATATATATATATAGATACTCGTTGATTTGGCTTGGCTTGGCTTCGTTCATTCTCAATCTCCCACTACCAAACACTGAAAGGGCTTAAGTAGCAGAATGTAGTCCAGAGAACGGGATGCGTTGTGTCGTAGTTTACAGCGTGACTGTGATATTGGCACCTTAGCCAGTCTGCCCTGCTGCAGCCTGTTATCCAGGTTCACCGCGTGGAGGTGTAGAAGGGTCTTGGCAGCTATGGGTCGCTGACCACTGCAGCTCATGCGCTGATCAGCATCTTGATCCCTATTCGTTGATGTCATTGCCTTTGTTTATCTATGTGTGACAACCAGTCCATTTATATGAGGCTCAGGGGGAGGAAGATTAACATCTGGTCAGGCAAAATGTACTGATCAGACATCTTAGTCAGGGTCAGGCAAAACATGCTGGACAAGAACCTCACCTTGGCTTCCTCGTAGCCCTCCCTGGAAATGGACTGTTTTCATGACAGCCTGGCTGAGGTGAGGGTTCAATGTGATCCCCATAGTAGTGAGCGAGATGCAAATGAAATCAAGCATAGCACAACTGCCTGGAGGACCCCGGTCCACATTCATCAGCATGCTCGGGATGTGAGGAAAGCCACTTAACGTTCTTTTCAGGGCGCACAAAAGAGAAAACCTACTCATTGTGGGCAATCGAAACAACAACAACAGGAGACTTGTATCCAAGCGGGATCGAAGATGCAGCACAGTGAATGAGCTGACAGCAACTGGCTGCTTACATCAGGGTCAGCAAACCAGAGCTGGCCAAGACTCTATTCCGCTCCCAAGTGGCAGCCTGTAAACAAGTTGTGCTAGTGTATTCTGGCTAAAAGAATAAGGATTGCGGAGGGAAGGCAAACCTGCTACTGAAACAAATCCTGCTGAAATCAGATGTGTATGGACAAAAGCCACAGATATCACAGCCTCGCTGTAAACTACGACACAATATCACAGTGTCCTTTTCAGCTTGAACGCTGAAGAAAAAGAAGATGTATCCGAGCATTTGTAGTGTTTGAATAAAAAAAAACAATAGTTTTATTTAATGAACAACCCACTTTAGTCACCTTTTATAATTACATGTTGAAACTGCATATCTCACATACAGTTGTTGCTGGAAGACATTCGTGCTGAGTTAATTCAACTCTTGATGACATCATTTATTTGGTGGCGGGTTACAGTGGCACTTCTCACATCTTGAGGCATACATAAGAGGGTGGACTGATGTCCTTGTGGCTGTAGTGCAATGTGAGGTTCTTCAAGAAGCTCACCGCTATGGGAATTATGGAGACAATCTCCACCTTGTTGGCCAGGCTTCTGTGACACGGCCTGTTTCCATGAGCCATTTGAAGATGAAAGAAAAAATTCTAGAATTCTCTGTGAACTGGCAAATGGAGTTTAATGTAGTCATCTACATGGGTAGATCCAATATGGAACATAATTACAGAATGGGTAGAACAATATTAGAAAGACAGAAAAGGAAAGGGACCTAGGGGTTATAATAGATCATACAGGTAAAGTGAGAGAGCAAGTTAAGGTAGCAGTGAAAAAGGCAAATGAAATGTTAGGTATGATAAAAAGAAATATTAAACATAAGAGCAAGGAAGTGATAGTCAAACTGTATAAAGCATTAGTTAGACCTAGATTGGAGTACTGTGTACATGTGTCAAGTCCTTATCATAGAGGAGATATAAATATGCTGGAAAGGATACAAAGAAGAACGACAAAGCTGGTAGTGTGATTCCTGAATTACAGTTATGAGGAAAGACTCAGAAAAACTGGCCTACAGTGTCTAGAAAAGAGAAGAATTCAAGGTGACTAAATACAGGTTCATGAGGTAATCAAAAGAACGGATAAATTAGACTATAACAAGTTTTTTCAAAATACAACCATCTACAAGAACAAGAGGGCATAGCTACAAATTAATTAAAGAATGGTCCAGATTAGATATTAGGAAATATTTGTTTAGTCAGAGAGTGGGGATTGCATTGCCACAGGAAGTAGTGGAGGTAAAGACAATTAATGCACTTTAGAATAGATTGGATGTACATAGCTTTTAGAGCAAGAAAATGTAACAAACTGATTATATACAGATTCTCCAGAGTCTTCTAAACCAGTATAACAATGTTAAGTTAAAGTAAGTAGGGAGATGGTATTGATTAGACTGTTTTACCTTGATGTTACCATGTGCTCATCTCACAAACAGTAAAACCTTGTACGTTCCCTCATATTGCACTTCAGATCCAGGTTATGAGCTGTAGAATCCAGCCTCAGTACTCTTTTCTGGACTTCATCAAAGGAGGGTAAGAGATTTTCTGTGATCTGATTCTATTTCCTCTGACAGTGATGATGATTATAATGGTGGTGGTGGTGATGGGAGTGATAGGGATAATTATGGTGATGGGGTTGATTGTTGTGGCCATAATGATGCTTCTGATGATGATGATGCTGCTGTTGATGATGGTGATTGTAGTAGTTATGATGTCAACGTTGATGTCAATGATGATGATAGTGGTGGTGGTGATGGGGTGGTAGTGATAATTATGGTGATAGGGTTGATTGTTGTGGCCATAATGATGCTTCTGATGATGATGATGCTGCTGATGATGGTAATTGTAGTGGCGATGATGTCAACGATTATGTCGATGATGATGATGACGTTAGTGATGGTGGTGATAATAATACTGATTGTGATGATGATGATGTTGATGATAATTGTGGTGGTGGGGGTGATTGTTGGGGCCATAATGCTGCTTCTGATAATGATGCTACTACCTGATGATGATTGTAGAGGTGATGATGATGATGATGATGATGGTGGTGATGATGATGGTAATTATGATGATGGGGGTGGTGCTGCCGAAGACAGATGTGTCGGACCAAAAGGTGCAAATGCCGCAGTCAGGCTATAAACTAGCGATGCAATCTAACATTGTTCTCTCCCATTCTGTAATTATATTCCATAGGTGTTGCAACAAAATGGCAAAAAAAACTAAAAATCTTTTGCATTTATCAACCAGAATGCAGATGAATTTTACAGTGGCCATAGATTTTACAGCATCTAATGGGAATCCCACACAATCGACCTCTCTTCATTTTATGAACCCATACCAACCAAACCAGTACTCAACAGCTATTCAGGCAGTAGGAGAAATCATTCAGGATTATGACAGGTAAGGACGAACAAACAGACAATGTACCCCCAGTTATATATGTCACCTATATATGTGTTCACGGAAACGTGTCATTGTTTTCCATTTGGACCAGTTAACTTTTCTTCCCTCTGATTATCCTGGCCTGGATGTTGGTTTCAGCTATGTGAATTAGTACTAAGCTTAAACCTCATATTTTCACGGTCTAGTTCATACGGCTGAACTTCACGAGATTGGCGCCTTCGCCCTAGCTTCAGACAACGTCGGTTTTGATGCAACTGTGAAATTTAGACATGACTATAATTGACTAGAACACGGTCCGGGAGAGATGCCCAACACATCACTCACATGCTGAGTGATGTTCCTACGACCTCTTACGGTTATGGAAAAGGCACACAACAATAGATGTCTTCCTCCTCCGCTGCCTTGTGGGATACCTGTTTAATTGAAAGGCTTTGGGAGTAAACCCTGAGGAAAAATCTGCATCCCGTGCTATCCCCAGTCGTCTCGATAAAATTTTGCCACTGGTCAAAGGTAGCTCAGGACTAGAGAGTGAGGTTGACAAAAGGCGCAGTTTCTTCCTCACTTTAATCCAAATCACTGCACGTCACCCATTTCATCGGACACTGTAAGAGAAAGGAATGTCTATATGGCTGAACAGAGAGAGTGGTCTTCATTATATGTGATGGACGAACATCATATGTCAATATTTGTCATCCTAGTATTCAATCAGGCAAAGGAAGTGTCTGATGCCAGGTAGGTAGTTAAATGTTGTTTGACGGTGTGGCTATAACATTAGATCTTGGTTATGTGGTTAGCAGAGCAGCATAGATGGCGCCTGACAAGCTGCAGGTCTACTTGCTGTAATTTACGCTTTCACCACCACCAGTCCCAAAAATAGGCAGTCGTATATTCCAGAAGCTACCAACCTAACGTTTGGTAACAGATACTGGGATTGACCTGGCAAGTCACCAGCGGATTTTTGCCGGCCAAAAATATGAAACAAAGGAGGTCACACCTCCCCTCGTCGTCTAACGACACAGGTGGACTGAAGATAGATAGATAGATAGATAGATAGATAGATAGATAGACAGACAGACAGACAGACAGACAGACAGACAGACAGACAGACAGGACAGGACAGGACAGGACAGGACAGGACAGGACAGGACAGGACAGGACAGGACAGGACAGGACAGGACAGGACAGGACAGGACAGGACAGGACAGAGGACAGGACAGGACAGGACAGGACAGGACAGGACAGGACAGGACAGGACAGGACAAGACAGACAGACAGATAGATAGATAGATTGAAGAAGAAGTAGGTTCCATACCTTGTAGCCATAGAGCATGGCCTGAATAACCATGCTGTTTAACATTTAGGCTCCTGTCTTGAAATTTCTCATCTATTGAAGCATGGATTTCATTGAAGCCAAACCATATGTGTGTATTTATTCCAAGGGTAGTAGAACAAAGGAAGAAGCAGACCTGCTGCTCTGTATAAAACCAAATTCCTCACCCTGAACTTCATCCAAATAACAATTTGACAAACAGAGCAGCTTCTGTTGCCTTGAACTAGCAAACACAAATTTTACAGAATCAGGGTGGACTGTAAAGGGTTAATTAAACTTTTCTGATTTCAGTGACAAGATGTTTCCAGTTCTAGGATTTGGTGCTCGGATTGATAGCACTGGGGCTGCTTCACATGAATTTGCTGTTGTGAGTGACTTTGTAATTAAGAAATTTTCTTTTGCATTTGCCTTATTTCTCTATTTCCCAAGGCAATGTGTGTCGCACTGTTTTTATTTTCCACCTGTCGGCCCAGCGCATCCGAATTTGGCATGCATTTTATGTAAGGATCTTGCCTCCTCCTGCATTTTCTAAGGGTTTGCTTCACTGTGGTAAGTGGCCGCTGCTGTGATGGGGAGCAAACCCAGCACCTTCGGCTTGTGAGCCGTGTCACTTAACCACTAGCCCACGCCGTACCCGGTGAGTGATTTCAACATTGTTCATTAAATGTAAATGCTATTACTCAAATCAGTGATTTTACTTAAATGAACATAACTCAACTCAACGTCTCTATACTGGTTGAGAAGACTCAGCAGTCTGAATACAACTAGTTTCTTTTACATTTCCTCAGTGATCTTGAGGTAAAGTGTCCGTCTCGTAGGCCGGAGGCCACGGGTTCGATTCTCGGAGGGGGGGATTTTTTTCACGTGGATCTGCCGGTAAAATTACTCATCCTTGGATAACGAGATCGAACTTCTCCCGTATTCAGGCTTAACAGTCACTGTACAGACAAAATTCAAAAGTTATAGTTAAAAATCAACTCAAAGTTATTTGTACCTTACCCCAGGTGGTTTGTTAAGAGCAGCTATAGATGGCGCCTAACTTGCTGCAGGTCTACTTAGCTCTAGTGTTTGAGTCTATTAAGATGGACTCATACATCAGTTAAACCACCCTCCAAGAAACTGGTTGTAAACAGACTTTGTGGGATCTTCTAAACCAGTATAAAGACGTTAAGTTTAAGTTTAAAAACTATGTGCATCCAATCTATTCTTGAATGTATTAATTGACCCTGCCTCCACTATTTCCTGTGGCAATGCATTCCAAGCATTCACCACTCTATGACTAAAAACATATTTGCTAGTATCTAATCTGGACCTCTCATTAATTAATTTGTAGCTTTGCCCTCTTGTTCTTGCATGTGACTGAAAAATTTGTTATAGTCTAATTTATCCTTTCCGTTGATTTTTCTTATAAACTTGTATTAAATCATTGGGCACTTCCCCCATTTTATAACCAATATCGCAGATACTGATGGGATCAAGATGCTGAGCAGCACAGGAGCTGCAGTGGTCAGCGACCCATAGGTGACTATTAGCGTCAGGGCCAGCGAACCATAGCTGCTAAGACCCTTCTACACCTCCACGCTGTGATCCTGGATAACAGACTGCATCAGGGCAGACTGGCTAAGGAGAAGGCATCGAAGAGGGAATGCTAACCAGGTACTCAAAAAATGCTTGCTGAAGTCGGATGTGTTGGACTACGACACAACGCATTCTGTTCTCTGGACTACATTCTGCTTCTTAAGCCCTTTCAGGGTTTGGTAGTGGGAGATTGAGAATGAACGAAGAAGAAGAAGAAGAAGAAATCATTGTGGATTTTGTTCTATTTTCTAGACTTTTCTAGGCCGATTTTTTTAAGTTTTTTCCTCATAAGAAAATAATTAGAAAAAACAATAGTCATATGATTAAAACAGGTGAAAAATATAATGTACCTAACATAATCTCAGCAGATGACAAAGGTGACACCGAAATCCAAAACAGATGTAATAAAGCAACTGAAATCATTGGGCAAATCTACTCAATATTACAATGTCAACATGTGACAATGGATACAAAAAGAATGCTATACAACACGATATTGCTACCCACATTGTGCTATCAGTGCCAGACTTGAACATTAGCAAAGAAAGATAAAAGACACATCGTAACAACAGAGATGAAATGTCTACGACGAATGCTTGGAGCAACAAGAATGGATAGAATCAGAAATGAAGATATTAGGAGACAAGTAGGTACTACACCAGTTCTAGACATTATCAAGGGACAGCAAACAAAATGGTTTGTCCGCGTGACACGTCATACACCAGATAGTATCCCTCAGAAAGCAATTATATACAGATACAATGGATACAAAGCCAAGGGTCGATCACGCAAAAGATGGATAGCAGAAATAACAGAAGCAGTAAAGCTCCCCATGTACGAAGCACATACCAGAGCACGGTCAAGAAACTTCTTGATAACCTGACGCTCAAAGGCACAAACAGAACACAGAAAAAGCGAAAAGAAAAGAAGATCATCCCTAAACGACTATTATCCCTAAAAAGACTGATATCCCTAAGAAAGACTGTTAGCCCTCTGTAGGGCTATTGCAGAGTTAATAATAAGTATTCTTTCTTTCTTCTTCAGAATTTCAATCCATCAAACCCTTACTGCTCGGGTGTAGAAGGCATATTACAAGCCTACCATTCCGCTTTACCCAAACTCCAGCTGTATGGACCAACCAATTTTTCTCCTGTCATTAACCATGTCAAAAGGTAGGTTACCAACATTGTTTTTGATGTTGTGGGAGAAGGAGATGATGATCAGGAGATGAGTTGAGGTTGGAGATAATAAAGGAAGGTGGAATAAGGTCAGATCATGTTTCACAAGGTCTGTTCTAAAACTTCCAGAACCTTTGACATTGTGTGCCAATGCAATGTCATAGCAGCTACTGGACACTATTTCCACCTTCTGATGACTTTTTTATAACTCATTCACTCCCAAATATTTCTGGACCTCTGGACACAATTTCTTTCTTATGTAAAACTCAAACACACATCACTTAGTTGCGATCTGTTTATCTTCAAAATAAAAGTTCTCTGAAATCACACATATTAAATACCAAACTGTTCACAAATGCGGCCATAAGTCAACGGAATAAACGTATTTGACAAATGGAGGTAAACATTTGTGTACGGTGGATTATAGTTGCATAATCGTTTTTGTTTTTAAAATTAGGACAAAAATCGTTTCCCTCATCAGCACATTATTCAGCTCTAAATCAATACACAAATAATGTAATGAGTTTCTATTGACGGTAATCCACACGAGAAGATAATCTTAAAGTTAAACCTAATTTGGTGTAGTTAACAATATTCATATTTTAATGAAGGCATGTAAAGTTGAAAACGTGCTAAAAAATAAAAGCTCAATCTACATCAGCGTGATTGTGTTTACAATTTACGCACACCCAGAAAGAATGTTCCTGCCCTATTAAATATATATGTATACACATTTATATTATACACACTAGTATGGGTGTGCAGGATCTTGAACCTTTACTGAATTTGTGAATTGTTACTACCATTGCTTGAGACAAAAGAGGACACCGCTGCCTTGTCAGTAGATTTAGTTTCATTTTCATCGCTCGACTTAGAACTCAGACTAGATAAAGAAATTGAAATATCGTTATCAGAACGATCGATATAGTCATCATCACTACCGTTAGCAACAATATAATCTGACTATTACCGAGGTTGTACTGTAAAAACTATATTTGGTCTCAGCGAAGATGCATGGGCTAGATTCCAGGTTACAGAATAGTATAGTTATAGAAGATAACAGAATAGTGTTTTTGTGTGACTGCATGGAAATTTTGCAGGCCACACAAAGAGAACCACGAGATAGTATGGAAAGAACTAATATGCCAGCTAAATAAACTCTCAGACCACAATAAAATCACCCTCCAGTGGATTCCAGCTCTCTGCTGCATACCTGGGAATGAATGGGTGGACAGACTGGCCAGGGAGGGAAGACAAAGAGAACAATTCACCCACCCAGTGTCACTGCCAGAAGTATAGGCACACATCCACAAAAAATTTGGTCATGTATCTAGCTCTAATAAGCCGTTTTGACTCTTCGTATGTCATTCTAGTATCAGGTTGTGGTAGTTTTGCACCTTCTTTTGCCAGTCTGTCTGCCTCCTCGTTGCCTTGGATGTTGCAGTGAGATGGAACCCACTGCACCACTACTCTTTTTGGTGCGGACTGTTGGCATAGTTGACAGAATACTGCTCTTAAATCATTAAGTTCAGTATTTTTCTGGCTTTTCAGTGCTGTGACTACGGCCAGTGCATCTGTAAGCAGGACTATGTGGCTTTCATTCCTTTTACCTGTCACCATTTCTTTAACTGCCGCCCTCAGTGCCTCTGCCTCTGCTCTGAAATTGCTTGTGTAAATTTTCCAGTAGCGAATGACAGTGTTATTTTTCTGCCATTTGGTAGGCTCAGAAATGCTCCTGCCCCTCCGTACTGTGTTGTATTTGTTACGGAACCGTCAGTGTATGCATGGGTCCAGTCCATGCTTGGGTAGTTTTCCGTTATGTAACTCAGGGTAGTATCTCTTCTTTCTTTTTCAGACTGGCAGTTTTTGTTTCTAATACCTGGTATATTTTCTACCACCTCTGGAAATATATCCTGCCTCCAGGTAGGTTTTCGTACAGTAGGGATGGGCTTTGGTGTTGTTAGTGCGTTCATGGGGTTTTCGTGCATCTTTGCTTTGGCTTTTTCTGCAAAGTTTCTTCGCTTTAGTTTCCCACGTTTAATCTCTGGTGCATTTGATGGTCAGTCAGTCTTCGGAGTTTCTCTGATTGCAGCTGGGCTCTGCAGTCTCTTCTGTCAGCCATGGATTGCAGTTTTGTAATCTTTTCAAGTTCTACAATTGGCGTTGACTTCATGCCTCCTGTTATAACTCTCATGGCTTGGTTTTGGAGTTTGCTAACTTTATCGAAGTTCGCCTTTGCTGCTGTTGTCCATGCCACAATGCCATACTAGAGAACTGGTCTCACTCTTCCAGTGTACAGTTTCTTTAGTATACTTTCGTCTGCTCCCCAGCTTGTGCCAGCAAGTTTCCTCATGATTGCCATTCTTTCTCTGGCTCTCATTCGGTTTCTCTCGATCTGACTTTTCCATGTCATGCGCCGATCAAATGTGACTCCCAGATAGTTTGGGCTGTCGTTTGGCTGTAGGTATTTGCCGTTTAGACTTAATTTGGTGTTTTGGGGTTTGATTGATAGCGAGAATATTGTACATGTGGTCTTTTCCTCGTTTATTTTGACCAGCCATGAGTTCGCCCACTCTTCCAGCGATGTTAGGGCATGCTGCATCCGATTTCTTGCTATGGTGAGATTCTTTTCAGAGGTCCACATAGCCAGATCGTCTGCAAACATTGAGCTATGAACTCTTCTTGGTATATTCTCTGTAATGTCGTTTATATACACCAGGAAGAGTGTGGGTGACAGTACTCCCCCTTGGGGTACTCCCTGCTCAAGTGTCACCTTTTTGCTTATCTGCCCTTGTACTTGGACTCTGGCCGTTCTGTTTTTGAGGTAGTGGTTGATCCACTTGTACATTTTCCCACAAACTTCACTTCTTCTTAGCTTGACTCTAAGTCCATCTTTCCAGACTTTGTCAAATGCCTTTTCCAGGTCCACCCAAACCGCTACTGTATGCTTTTGCTCCTGGTAGGTATCTTCTATTTCCTGGGCTATGAGAATGACCTGGTCCTCAGTGGATCTGTGCTGTCTAAAGCCTGCTTGCTGTTGAATTAGTATCCGTTTTTCTTCCAGATGCCACATCAGTCTGGTGTTTATCGTACGTTCCAACAGTTTTCCGACACAGCTCTGTAGGCTGATAGGCCTGTGTCCATTTGGATCTGTTTTGTCTTTTCCTTTCTTTGGTACTGGTACAAGTACTGCGTCTTTCCATGCCTGGTGTACAATACCCCTTTTCCAGCTTTGGTTCAGGACTGATAGCAGTTTCTTCTTTGCTGTTTGGCCCAGCCCCATCAGCATTTCGTTTGTTATCCCATCTTTTCCGGGAGATTTCCTTTTCTTTAATGTTCTCATGGCCTCCTCCATTTCGTTCATTGTTAGTTTGGCCATCATGTGCTCCTCTGGTGCCGTATTGATGTTGTCGTGCTCTTCTTCATTAATGTCCGTATGCCTATCTGCAGGGACATCTATGTGGTTCGCTCTGGCATAGTGTTCGACAAAGGCGTTTGCGGCTTTTTTTCCAGTGAGCAAGTTTTCGCCCTGCTTGATGGAAATTTGTTTGTTTGACAGAGTTTTGTCGTTCATGGCTCTGACTAACTTCCATAGTTTGTTCCCTTCTTTGTCTAAGTTGAGACTTTCTGTTTTATTTTTCCAGCTTTCTCTTGCTGTTTGGTTTAGAGTGTATTTGTATTTCGCCGTGGCGGCTTTGAGGGCGATATTTGCCTCTATTGATTGTTCTCGCTCTGCCATGTTCCTAGCATTTGTGACTGCGTCTTTCACTTTCTGCAACTCATCATTCCAATAGGGCTTATAATTTTTCCTTGCCCTTCTTGGGATGGTTTCAGTGGCAGCTTGCATTATTGCTTTGCTTAGGCTTTCCACCATGGGCTTCATTTTGTTGTTCCGTGTGTTGATGGTTTTACACAGCCCATCTGTCAGGATTGCAAATCTGTCCCAGTCGGCTCATTTGTAATTCCAACTTGGGAGCGGTTTTGTTTCCTGTGGGCCTACTTCCATATCGATTTCTAGCCTAATTGGCCTGTGGTCGCTACCTGCCAATTGGTTTAGCACCTGGCGGTCTATTTTATGGTGAATGTCCTTTGTGGAGAAGGCCAAATCTGGAGTCGAGGTGGTATGCCATGTTCTAGAATAGAAGCTAGGGCTATCCTCGGCCTATTGATTAGATGGAGATTTGTGTCTATCTCCCAATCTTCCACTTCGTCACCTCTGCTGTCTGTGTCCGAGTATCCCCATCTCTCTGAGTGGCTGTTGAATTCTCCAACTACTATGCAGTTGGAGTCTCTGACTTCCATACTCGAGAGCGATAGGTCTTTGTTTGGTGGTCCGTACAGGTTGAAGATGCGGATCTTCGTCTCTTGAGCCATTATGTCAACTCCTACAATTTCTGCTTGTCCGGTATGATTGACAGCTACCGCGCTACTTGGTATGCAGTTACGGGTCAGTATCAGAACCCCTCCTTTGTGACCTTCTCTGTCCAGGTGGAAGGCCTGGTATCCTCTGATTGAGAATTTATGGTTGCTGTTGAGGTGCGTTTCTTGGATACATGCCACGTCAATCTTACCTTCATGCAAGTGATGTGTTAGGGAAAGCTTTTTGTTAATGACTCCCTCCGCATTCCACTGTAGTAGTCGTATCTAAATTTAGGTCATACCAAAACTAGCGCTGTCAGCAGCTAGTGTGAAGTGTGCCATATTGATTTTTTTCACGTGGACTTTCTGGTTTTTCCTCGATCTCTGGGTAGTACAGATTGGACATCCGTGTGCAGTGTTGCGTATGTTAAAAGCCCCTAAAAGAGTAGGCTTAACGGCCACTTCCCGGGCCAAATTCAAAATTATGTTAAAAATCTACCCAATCTGGTACGTGGCTCTCTCCGGTGCTACGTAGCTTGTGCATTGTGGTGAGATTCTCCAAGAATATGGAGAAAAACAGCATTTATGGGTTAAACCGTGTGCAATGACATTGATTCACTAAACTAATCTAAACTAAATGTTTGTAGTTTGTGTGTTTGTAGTTTTTGTGTTTGTAGTTTGCATATTTGTAGTTTTTGTGTTTGTAGTTGAGATATTTGTAGTTTTTGTGTTTGTAGTTTGCATATTTGTAGTCTGTGTGTTTGTAGTTTGCATATTTGTAGTCTGCATGTTTAAAGTTAGCATATTTGTAGTTTGGTGTTTTGAATGTTGCCTGTTTGTAGTTTGTTTGTAGTTTGCATATTTGTAGTTTGTGTGTTTGTAGTTTTTATATTTATAGTTTTCATATTTGTGGTTTTTATATTTGTAGTTTGTATGTTTGTAGTTTGCCTGTTTGTAGTTTGCATGTTATTAGCATTTTCATGGAATTCCTTTCTTGGCACCAGGTTTGCCCAGAGTTGCCAGGATGGCTCACACTACTTTGTCCTGCTGATTCTCACAGACGGCATTATCACAGACATGCAGCAGACAATCGATGCCATCGTAGAAGTGAGTACCCTTTGACAATTACTATCTGAACTTCTCATATGATTACCTGCACCATTCAAAGCTAAAAAAAAATACAAACTATCTCATGGGATGTCTTGTCTCACACAGTTCAAACCTTTGTCTAGGCTCCTCTATTTACTTCTATCCCTTCCACGTGTTTTTTCAATGTTCACTTTGTCTTATCCAGTTCGTATTTACTCTCTTTCATCCATATCTCAAACATCACAACTGTTTCCATCTATCTCTTTTATACATTTCGATCACCATGTTAGAAAATTGAAAGCAAATATATGTGACTGCATTTATCCAGTTCTTCACTTGTGATTGCACATTTGATTTTTACACCGTCAGTCGAGTTCCCGTAATGAACTTGACCATTATTTTAAGCTCTTCATTAGCTCTGAACAATTTTTGAGTCTAGTGTTGAATCGCTTTGCAGATGATCAAGTACTCATCATGGAGGCACCCATAGACGCCAATGAAATGCTAACAGCGCTCCACTGAGGCAAAGAAAACGGGACTTTAAATGAACACATCCAAGATGAAAAGCATGCATGATCATTTTTCTTCCCACGATCCAATCATCCTCAATTGCGAGAGACTGGATGACCTGAATGAGTACATTTACCTTGGACGCCTGCTCAAAATGAAGAATCACCTAAGCCCAGAGTTGACCAGATAATGTTTACGTGGGTTGGGTGGCTTTTTTGATAAAGCCTGTACTGGACAACATCCACGACTAGAGCATATGCACATTTCTCTTCAACTCTACAGTACTACCTACAATATGCTATGTAGCGGAAACATGGTCACCCACGAAGGAGATGGAGACCAAAGAGTGACCCGAGCCTTACACGAGAGGTGCATGTCTAAATGCGTTGTGTCGAAGTTTACAACTTGACTGCGATTTTTGCACCTTTCGGTCCGACACGTCCAACTTTAGCAGTCATTATTTTAGTACCAGGTTAGCCTTCACTCATCAATCCCTTCTCCTTAGCCAGTCTGCTCTGTTGCAACCCATTAACCAGAATCACCACGTGGAGGTGTACATGGGTCTTGGCAGCTCTAGTTTGCTGGCCCTGACGCTAGCATTCAGCTATGGGTCGTTGATTGCTGCTGCTCAGCGTCTTGATCCCCTCACATAACTGTGACATACATCAATTGTCCCTGGTGGAAGATGGCATTATTTATGCAGACAAGATCAAACATTGCTGGGTGGGCCACTTACTCCATCATCGATGGAGCACAGCGACAGCAATATGTTACCCTAGAGACAAGAAGCGATCACAGGAACAACCACCAATGCATTGGTCAAACTCCCTTGTATCCCGCAACAACATTCACGATGCCACAGATGGGTGACCCATTATCTACTGGTCCATCGTGGCCCTTAACAGAGACTGCTAGAAGAGAAGTCGGAACCCGCAACGGTGTAACCGCCGCTGAGGGGCGGTTCATCCAGCAATCCAGTGTTGAATCATTGAGCTAGTGTATCTCCCTTATCTGGCCATACAGAGGACAGTCCAGTAACATATGCTTAGCAGTTTGTTCATTTGATCCACATGTGCACAGTGGTGAAGTGGACAGTCGAAACTTGTACATATGTTTGTTCTATCACATGGCCCTGTTCTGAGGTCAAGCATGGTGATCCGTCCTAGCTGGCCAAATATATTGTAGTCCTGTCTAACAAGCTGAATAAGGGAGAGGAGAATAACGTCTGATCAGGCAAAAAACATACTGATCAGACTATGTTAGTCAGGGTCAAGAGAAACATACTGATCAGACTATGTTAGTCAGGGTCAAGAGAAACATACTGATCAGACTATGTTAGTCAGGGTCAAGAGAAACATACTGATCAGACTATGTTAGTCAGGGTCAAGAGAAACATACTGATCAGACTATGTTAGTCAGGGTCAAGAGAAACATACTGATCAGTCTATGTTAGTCAGGGTCAAGAGAAACATACTGATCAGACTATGTTAGTCAGGGTCAAGAGAAACATGCTGATCAGACTATGTTAGTCAGGGTCAAGAGAAACATGCTGATCAGACTATGTTAGTCAGGGTCAAGAGAAACATACTGATCAGACTATGTTAGTCAGGGTCAAGAGAAACATACTGATCAGACTATGTTAGTCAGGGTCAAGAGAAACATACTGATCAGACTATGTTAGTCAGGGTCAAGAGAAACATACTGATCAGACTATGTTAGTCAGGGTCAAGAGAAACATACTGATCAGACTATGTTAGTCAGGGTCAAGAGAAACATACTGATGAGACTATGTTAGTCAGGGTCAAGAGAAACATACTGATCAGACTATGTTAGTCAGGGTCAAGAGAAACATACTGATCAGACTATGTTAGTCAGGGTAAAGAGAAACATGCTGATCAGACTATGTTAGTCAGACTCTGGTAAAACATACTGATCAGACTATATTAGTCAGGGTCATGAGAAACATACTGATCAGACTATGTTAGTCAGGGTCAAGAGAAACATACTGATCAGACTATGTTAGTCAGGGTCAAGAGAAACATACTGATCAGACTATGTTAGTCATGGTCAAGAAAAACATACTGATCAGACTATGTTAGGGTCAGGTGAAACATACTGATCAGACTATGTTAGTCAGGGTCAAGAAAAACATACTGATCAGACTATGTTAGTCAGGGTCAAGAGAAACATACTGATCAGACTATGTTAGTCAGGGTCAAGAGAAACATACTGATCAGACTATGTTAGGGTCAGGTGAAACATACTGATCAGACTATGTTAGTCCAGGTCAAAGTAAAACATACTGATCAGATTATGTTTATCTGGGTCAGGTGAAACACTGATCAGACTATGTTAGGGTCAGATGAAGCATACTGACCAAGACCTCACCTTTATTCTAAGCTGCTCTCCCTGGTCTCCCTGGAAACAGGCTATTTCATGGCAGTCTGGCGTCTGCAATGCTTTTTATGTCATTTTTCTTTTGTACAAGTTTTTTGCAAAATTTCATGTATTTGATTTCTTCTTTGTCCAAGCTAAATTAAACATTCTTCTATAACGCCACTTCCAAAGATATCTTTTTTTTTGCAATGGATTTATTTAATGTCCATGTTTTGTACCCATATTTCTCTACAGAAAAAACACATTTTATTTCACTTGGTCATCTAATCTATTATGTGACAATGTATATGTTGGTGAAAGTATCCAGCCTGGATGAGGTACTCTGGGTTTGTGGGATGTGATACTCTTAGTATGTGGGATGTGATACTCTTAGTATGTGGGATTTGATACTCTTAGTATGTGGGATGTGATACTCTTAGTATGTGGGATGTAATACTCTTGGTATGTGATACTCTTAGTTTGTGGGATGTGATACTCTTAGTTTGTGGTATGTGATACTCTTAGTATGTGGGATGTAATACTCTTGGTATGTGATACTCTTAGTTTGGGGGATGTGATACTCTTAGTATGTGGGATGTGATACTCTTAGTATGTGGGATGTAATACTCTTGGTATGTGATACTCTTAGTTTGTAGGATGTGATACTCTTAGTTTGTGGGATGTGATACTCTTAGTTTGTGGGATGTAATACTCTTGGTATGTGATACTCTTAGTTTGTGGGATGTGATACTCTTAGTTTGTGGGATGTGATACTCTTAGTATGTGGGATGTGATACTCTTGGTATGTGATACTCTTAGTTTGTGGGATGTGATACTCTTAGCTTGTGACTGAAGTTGTTGTTATTTCCAATGCCCACAATGATCAGGTTTACTGATTCATCGTCTAGAAATTTCATGGTAAATTTTGTTGGTAGCCTAGGTAGATATAAGAGTTGACATCCTCGATGGTTTCCTCTTCCAGTTTGACGTCCTGCTATGGGCAGTAAGGGTTTCTGAGGCATTGTGTTTTGTTTACATTTATCTTCAGCTTCTACCTGTAGCCAACAACAAGTCTAGATGACAAAAAGTTACATTGTTAATAATTATTTTCCCAGGCCTCCACTTTACCGATGTCAGTCATTATAGTTGGTGTTGGAAATGCTGAATTCGACGGTAAGGTTCATTAAATATTTACCTTCTGATATGTCCCAAGAAACTCTTAAATTGTGAAATTAACACCAGATCCATCAAAATCATTATCATGGTCACGTAACTTGACTACTATAAGTCATGCAGCAATGCAGATTCTTGTCACCCAAATCACAACTACAAGAGAAACGGTTATTCTAACAGACTACAGGAGAATATCAAAGCCATCTCAAGCCTCAAACAAGATAGATTCTCATAGGGAATAAAATATAGCATCAGATTGCTTTAAAAAAACAAACTGACCTAGTCCTTTAGTGGATTTTGGCCCAATGCGCGATTCCTAAAAATGCTTACGCAGATGACCTCGCAAAAGCCGGAAGTGGCGGCACGCAGACTTGTCATCTACAGAGCTATAAAGAAACAAAGACACTCATAAAACAATCCATGAAGACGGAATGGAGAGACCAGCACAAGGAATACAAGCTAGAAAGTGACAGCATAGACAAACTTAGCAGAGATGGGCCGACAAAGATCTTCAGACCAAGAACGGGACATTGTAGACTCAAGGCCCACCTCCACAGAATGGGTCTTAGAGACACCGCCACGTGTGATTGTGGAGCACCTAAGCAAACACCAGAACATATCCTGCAGGGCTGCCCTACTTATACAGAACAAAGAAAGACAGCCTGGCTCAGGGGAACGACCAGGTTTGAAAAGTTGTCTGCGAAGATGTGGTCAACTGACAGTCTCCTCTGTGAATCTTACCGGGCTAGAAGAGCATATGTTGATCGAAGAAGTAGGAGACTGCCATAGGGGATCATCACTCTCTAGACAACTTCCTGTTTCATGTGTTGCTTTTATTTATCATTAAACTGTCTTTCCCTAATGATGATATCCAGTATTTTCTCACTTTTTACAACCCTATTTAGTTAGTATAGTTTCTTCTTCTTCTTCTTCGTACGCAGTCAGACAGTAACCATTATTTTTTCGAAAAAAGCGGCGGTCATCCTGAGGCTGTCGCCACTGCCATAGAGCTTGTCTTGCAGTTCCACTGGTGATGGCCACATCTGCTCTCTCTGATCCTCGTATGTCGGGCAGTTCTGCAGCAGATGTTCAGCGGTCATTTTACCAGTACCGCACGGGCATTCGTCGGTACCACCTATCTTCAATTTGTTGAATAGGTGGTACCTCAGTCTATTGTGGCCAGTGCGAAGTCTGAAGACAACGACCTGCTCTCTTCGGTTCAACTGGTAATAGGCATCGTTTTTGGTGTAACCAGTATGTTCGGTTTCCCATTTGGTCATGTATCTGGCTTTGATAAGCCGTTTTGACTCTTCGTACGTCATACTGGTATCTGTTTGTGGTAGTCTTGCACCTTCTTTTGCCAGTCTGTCTGCCTCCTCGGTTAGTTTAGTTTAATTTAGTTTAGTTTAGTTTAGTCGAAGAATCAGTGCCAATGCACGCGGGTTAACCCATAAGTGCTCTGTTCTTCTCCATATTTTTTGAGAATTTCAACACAATAGCACCAGCAAGGATCTCATGATAGATTGGGTAGATTTTTCAACACAATAGCACCAGCAAGGATCTCATGATAGATTGGGTAGATTTTTCAACACAATAGCACCAGCAAGGATCTCATGATAGATTGGGTAGATTTTTCAACACAATAGCACCAGCAAGGATCTCATGATAGATTGGGTAGATTTTTCAACACAATAGCACCAGCAAGGATCTCATGATAGATTGGGTAGATTTTTCAACACAATAGCACCAGCAAGGATCTCATGATAGATTGGGTAGATTTTTCAACACAATAGCACCAGCAAGGATCTCATGATAGATTGGGTAGATTTTTCAACACAATAGCACCAGCAAGGATCTCATGATAGATTGGGTAGATTTTTCAACACAATAGCACCAGCAAGGATCTCATGATAGATTGGGTAGATTTTTCAACACAATAGCACCAGCAAGGATCTCATGATAGATTGGGTAGATTTTTCAACACAATAGCACCAGCAAGGATCTCATGATAGATTGGGTAGATTTTTCAACACAATAGCACCAGCAAGGATCTCATGATAGATTGGGTATTTTTCAACACAATAGCACCAGCAAGGATCTCATGATAGATTGGGTAGATTTTTCAACACAATAGCACCAGCAAGGATCTCATGATAGATTGGGTAGATTTTTCAACACAATAGCACCAGCAAGGATCTCATGATAGATTGGGTAGATTTTTCAACACAATAGCACCAGCAAGGATCTCATGATAGATTGGGTAGATTTTTCAACACAATAGCACCAGCAAGGATCTCATGATAGATTGGGTAGATTTTTCAACACAATAGCACCAGCAAGGATCTCATGATAGATTGGGTAGATTTTTCAACACAATAGCACCAGCAAGGATCTCATGATAGATTGGGTAGATTTTTCAACACAATAGCACCAGCAAGGATCTCATGATAGATTGGGTAGATTTTTCAACACAATAGCACCAGCAAGGATCTCATGATAGATTGGGTAGATTTTTCAACACAATAGCACCAGCAAGGATCTCATGATAGATTGGGTAGATTTTTCAACACAATAGCACCAGCAAGGATCTCATGATAGATTGGGTAGATTTTTCAACACAATAGCACCAGCAAGGATCTCATGATAGATTGGGTAGATTTTTCAACACAATAGCACCAGCAAGGATCTCATGATAGATTGGGTAGATTTTTCAACACAATAGCACCAGCAAGGATCTCATGATAGATTGGGTAGATTTTTCAACACAATAGCACCAGCAAGGATCTCATGATAGATTGGGTAGATTTTTCAACACAATAGCACCAGCAAGGATCTCATGATAGATTGGGTAGATTTTTCAACACAATAGCACCAGCAAGGATCTCATGATAGATTGGGTAGATTTTTCAACACAATAGCACCAGCAAGGATCTCATGATAGATTGGGTAGATTTTTCAACACAATAGCACCAGCAAGGATCTCATGATAGATTGGGTAGATTTTTCAACACAATAGCACCAGCAAGGATCTCATGATAGATTGGGTAAATTTTTCAACACAATAGCACCAGCAAGGATCTCATGATAGATTGGGTAGATTTTTAACATAATTTTCTATTTTGCCTGGGCAGTGGCAGTTAACCCTACTCTTTTAGATTTCCAACTGCCGAGGGATTTTTAACGTGTGCGACACTGCACACGAGCGTCAGATCTCTACTACTAATAGATCTGGGGGAAATTCCAGAAAGTCCACGTAAAAAATCCGTCTCCACCGTGGTTTGAACCCACGACCTCCAGCACCCGAGGCCAACATCTGACCTCGAGACCACTCAGTTACAACCCTGTGTTTCTTTGTACTTTAACCCACCTTTTCTCATTCAGAGACAGTGGTGATCCCCATTTAAAAAAATCTTCTTTTGGTGCCAGAGCGCCGTTAAGAACCATTAACACTGAGAGGGGGTATGTGAGAATGGCGATCTTAGAAGAAATTTAACATTTTACAATAATAGCTAATGAAAAATGTTTGTTCGATCAAAAATGTTGTGTCAATTTGCTCATTAATAACTGTGACTATTGATCTTCCCACAACCAGCCATGGATGAACTCGATGCAGATGATCATGTTCTGAAGTCCCAAGCTTCTGGCCATTACGCTGAAAGAGACATTGTACAGGTTGGCTGACTTAATTCTGGCACTCAACTATATTCCCATATCATTGTAATCCCCTTGCTGTTTGATTATTATTATCCCAATTATGTTTTACTGGCTACACAAAAAAAATGATGCCTGGTACCAATTGAACAGAAGAGAGCAGGTCGTGGTCTTCAGACTCCACAACAGACAGGTACCACCTATTCAATAAACTGAAGATAGGTGGCACTGACGAATGCAGTTGTGGTACCGGAAAAATGACCGCTGAACATCTGCTGTAAAACTGCCCGAAATACGAGGACCAGAGAAAGCTCATGTAGCCATCACCAGTGGCAACACTAGACAAGCTCTATGGTAGTGTCGACAGTCTCAGGATGACCGCTGCTTTTTTCGAAAAAATATAGGTTGACGTCTGACAGCGTACAAAGAAGAAGAAGCAGAAGATCCCAATTATGTTTGCCATTTATTTGCTGAAAAAGTTCACATTTAATGCAGTGTAATAAGCGAACCGCCCAAAAGAGTAGAACACACAACGGCTCCAAAGCCACCTCCTCTCATATGTGTCCCAGGTGCGACAGATTATGTAGTGCCAGGATTGGACTTTACAGTCATATGATTTCACATCTCGCAGCACAAGTCTAATGCTGTCCACATCTTCATTTGCGAGGGGCAACTATTATTATTGATCAGCCTACTTTCTGAAGTTGGCTTTAACTATGATCTTGGCCTTATTATGTGTGATGCTCAAGTCTGTTTGTGGGGAAGCTTCTCCACACTTTACTATTCTGTCCGTAACTTCATTGCCTAGTTAACATATGATATGCAGCATTTGACAATTGGATACGATATCGGCACCTTCAAGTCTGACTATTGGTGTGCAACTTAAGGTAGTCAAATGCCTCATCAGCTAGTTAGTGATGCACAGTGAGCTTGGACTAGGAGATTTATTTGCACAACAGATTAGCATCTATGTAGTGCACCCACCCTGCTGACCATCTCTTGACATACTGTATGCTTTGGGAGCAAGATGCTGAGCAGCACATGAGCTGTAGCGGTCAGCGACTGCTAGTTCCAGGGCCAGTGACCCAGAGCTGCCAAGAAACCTTCTCCACCTCCACATGGTGATCCTGGCTGCAACAAGGCAGTCTGGCTAAGGAGAAGGGATCAAAGAGGGAAAGCTCTCGCGGTACCCAAAAATGCCTGCTGAAGTCAGATGTATCGGACCAAAACTGCAAATATCGCAATCAAGCTGTAAACTATGACACAGCGCACACTGTTCTTCAGACAACATCCTGCTACTTGCAAAGCCTTCTTCAGGGTTTGGTATTGACAGTTTGAGAACAAACGACGAAGAATACGAAGAAGAAAATATGTATTGCTGTGGCCTTAAATTGGAGTTTTCAACGCGTTGATAACCCAGTACGGATCTTGTTGGTAGTGGAAAATGTCTCATCATTTATAAAGGTTGTTTGGAACTGTTCTGACGCCCTTTTCATGAGATTTTTTCACACAATAGACTTAACTTAACATCTTTATACTGGTTTAGAAGACGGCAGAGTCTGTATACAACCAGTTGCTTTTACATTTCTTGCTCTTAAAATTATGCACATCCAATCTATTCTTGAATGCATTAATTGATGCTGCCTCCACATGTAGCTATGCATTCCAAGCATTCACCACTCTCCGGCTAAAAAAAATATTTCTTAATATCCAGTCTGGAGTTGAATAGGGAGGCACATAGACTCTGGTCGTGGGTATGGTCTAGTGCCATCTTTATGGACGAGAAAGCCGCTCAGCCTGCGCGACGACGTCTTGTTAGTTCTGGGTTTAGGCTGTTCTGCATGTTCAGTAAGCGTCCCCGATAAATATACTCCTCTACATGCTCCAGATTCTCGCCATCGAGGATGACAGGGAATACCCGATTGTTGTGTTAATTATAATCAACTTGGAGGCTCCTTCCTTGTCCCCTTGCATATGACACAAAGAATCTGATTGCAAGGCAATTGGAAGAACATTGGCGGATGGATAGATTGCATAACAAAAACACTAGAAGAACATTGGCGGATGGATAGATTGCATAACAAAAACACTAGAAGAACATTGGCGGATGGATAGATTACATAACAAAAACACTAGAAGAACATGTGGCGGATGGATAGATTGCATAACAAAAACACTAGAAGAACATGTGGCGGATGGATAGATTGCATAACAAAAACACTAGAAGAACATTGACATATGACAGATGCAGCACAAGAAAGGTGACTTCAGCTCCCTACAACTCTTAACCCTTTACAGTCCATCACAATTACAAGATGTTAGACTTAATGTCCAAGACAAGAACAGTCATTGTATGTGTTTCATGGGTACCAAACAAAATCAAAAGTAATTAAAACAAAATTATAGTTTTTAAGTTTAAAGATACAGCATTTGTTTATAAATCAAATTTCTTCTTCTTTTTCGTACGCTGTCAGAGGTCAACTTGAATTTGTGTCGACACTGCCATAGAGCTTGTCTAGTGTTGGCACTGGTGATGGCCACATTTGCTTTCTCTGGTCCTCGTATGTTGGGCAATTTTGCAGCAGATGTTCAGCGACCCTTTTCCCTGTACCACAGGTGCACTCATTAGTAGCACCTATCTTCAGTTTATTGAATAGATGGTACCTCAGTCTGTTGTGGCCTGTGTGGAGTCTGAAGACCATGACCTGCTCTCTTCTGTTCAACTGGTAATAAGCATCATTTGTTGTGTAGCCAGTATGCTCTGTTTCTCATTTGGCCATGTATCTGGCCCTAATAAACCTTTTGGACTCTTCGTAGGTCACACTAGAATCTGGTTGTGGTAACCTTGCACCTTCTTTTGCCAGTCTGTCTGCCTCCTCGTTGCCTTGAATGTTACAGTGGGATGGAACTCACTGTAAGACTACTCTTTTGGGTGTGGACTGCTGGCATAGTTGACAGAGTACTGCTCTTAAGTCATTAAGTTCAGTATTTTTCTGGTCTTTTAGTGCTGTAACCACAGACATGGCATCTGTAAACAGGACTATCTGGCTTTCATTGCTTTCGCCTGTCAGGATTGCTTTTACTGCAGCCTTTAATGCCTCTGCCTCCGCTCTGAAATTGCTTGATAAATCAAATTGAGCTAAAGATATGGTTGATATGCGACATGTGACTTCAGTTAAATTGTAAGTGGTGCTAATCTAGTTTACAACTTATCATTATCATAGGGAGTTTCAGTTTCTGTAGGCCATTGCGTGACGCCCTGTGAGTTTTATCCAGCTCTGTTTCCCGTATTTCGACACTGTCTGCTATGACTAAAGGCCGATCTGCAAGTGACAGTCCCTGCCACAAATTGTGCAACTATGCTGAAGTGGCTGGCTTGCTGGGGTATTCGTTGATCTCAACATCTTTCATATGAGGTGTCTACGGCGTATATTGGGGATTGGGTGGCAAGAAATATTGCCACATAACGTGGTCTTACAGTAAGTACCCGCTGTTGAGCCAATGACGTCTTCGATGGTTGGGGCATGTTTACCGCATGGAAGATCGGAGGCTGCCAAAGGTTATCCTCTATGGACAGCTGGTCATTGGAGTTGGAATTGGCTGTACTACACTGCATTTCAAGGATGTATGCAAGAGGAACATGAAGTCATGCGACATCCCATCCGAGGGCTGGGAAACCATTACTCAGGATCGAGCTATTTCAGGTCAGATCAGGTCATCCCATAAGAGGTGAGATCGTTGGGGCACACATGAAGACATCCTCACAACCCTACGCCACCCATCTCTGTCAGCGGCCGCTGCCTGTACCTCTTCTGGTCGGAGATTGGTCTATTCTTTTATGTTGTCCTCCCACTTCATTTTGGGACGGCCTTTTTGTCGTCTGCCTTGCACCTTTCCGTGCTATTCGGAGATAGTCAATTGGAGGGGGCAAAGTGGCAGCCGATGGTCGTAGAGGCTTTCTAGCTGCAGAGAAAATAAAAAGACTGAAGAGATCTAGTTGACTAAAATGGACAATTTGGACTGCAAAGGGTTAACAGCATAAGGTGTTGGAAAAATTAAGTAAGTACAAAATAATAATTTTTTTTACTAATATTTCCCCAGTTTGTGCCCTTTCGTGACATAATTAGTGGCCAATTTGGTGCTGATATTCATATGAGCAAGATGGCACTAGCCAAAGAGGTTCTGGCTGAGATCCCGGACCAAGTGGTCCTCTTTATGAAGAAGCACAAGATTCAGCCAAAGTCTGCGGCCACAGTCCCTCTTGCTGCTGCTATGGGGCCCATTTCCACCTCAGTAGCCTGAAGGATGTGCTTGTTGCATGGAAGCATCATCGACCAGGTGTGATCTGGTTTGTTTTCTGTCTTCAAGCCTTGGCAGAGATTGGCCTGCCCCTGTTGGAGATTACAGATTTTTTTGTCTGTGCTCGTGGTCATATTTTGATGAGTTACACAGTATTAGGCACAAGATGTTGGTTGTATAAAGAGGTTGTCTCCTGCATTAGTCAACGAAGTTGTTTAAGAAGAAAATATAAATTCCATGTTTTGTACATCCGTAGACTTATAAATTATTATACATAATAAAAAAATCTCTTGTACAACTTGTTTTAAAAAATAGAGAGCATTGTACTGTGTTTTGCGCCTAATGGTCTAATGCATCTGACTTTAGCACAAATTTTAATAAATGGGTTTAGAAATGCCATTACAAGGGCACATCACTCTCTTGGAAATGCGTTTAAAGAAACGTAAAAGACATTGATATGAACGAAAACAGTAGCTGCAATGATCACAACGATATGTACATTTTCGAAAACTCCTAAAAACACAAACCAAATAACAGAAAAGAAAACAAGGTGGTAGTCACTGGAAAATGTATTACTTAATTGTCTTCTCTGTTTTTGATTGGTGTATATGTTTTGCGAGCTCGTTGAAAAATACTTTCTTTACGATAATTGTTGCTGGTCTCGTAATTGCTAGATAGGTATTGTTGCTTCATCTTATTTAAGACATGCTACTTTCAATCACATAGTCCATTTGGTTATCACAAAGTATTTGTCATATTGATGGATGTGGCAGCCGGATTGTACATCTGCTTTTTACCAGCCTACAAGTTTTGTTGCGTTTTTCTTCCTAAAATGAAATCAACGAAACAGAAGCTTCAGTTATAATGGAGAAACAGATCTGATCTCTACAATAAAACTTCCAAAAATGGTGGTAGGCAGACCGGAGTAAACTGGGAAAATAAATGTAAATATTTTCTTGCTTTGGTTTCGCCTTCGAGCGATCTTCAAAATACTTGATTGCCTCTCGATCAAAATATGTAACTAAAAATCCTGTTAACATGACAGTGTGGCATATTGAAAATATGGTGTTAGGCCTATATTTTTTTTCTTGACCAATGGCACACTAGGGGGGATGTGGTTAACATTACGCCGGCCGTCTTTACTTTCCCACATTATTCTGAAACCCAAATTTTTAGGCTGGGTCAACATCAGTGCCGTTTTGCCATCGGAAAAATCCCTCACAAAGTGGGGATCGAACCCCGATCACTCAGTTGGGAAGCCAGTGCACTAACTACTGCACTACCTCGGCTCTTAAAATATAATATCTGCCATATTTATATTTTTCATATAAAAACACATGAAACTCTTTTGACATATAAATTATTACAATTTTAATACCAAATTTAATTTACCACAATACTGGCCAGGTTCTTGACCCGTAAAAAAAATCACATTTCCCATGTGCATGCCATCACATTGATGTTTATATGTGTTAAGATGTTAACAAAAAATAAAAACAACATTTGGCTACTTGGCAACATTCACTCCTGATGCCTGATTGAATAGCAGAATTACATATTACGAAAAATAGGAACAATTATTGGTAAATTTGGCACTAGTCCCTGCTTCAATGGAAAAATCCCCGCTGGATCGTTACACTGAAAGGTTTCTTCTTCTTCTTCTTCTTCGTTCATCCTCAGATCAAGGTTCCGGCTTCTCTTACAAAGGACACCATTGTTTGTAAGGCTGTTTCATCTCCATACAGCTTTTGACTCATATCTGTCTTACGAGGCCAGTATTGTTCTCTTTTTTCATGCGCGAACGTGCAACTTTGCAGGATGTGTTCCATGGTCATGGTATGCTCCCCACATGGGCCCCTGTCATCCGTCCCAATCCTCATTTTGTTGTAAAGATGACACTTCAGTCTGTTATGTCCAGTTCTCAGTCTGAAGATGATGACTTGCTCTTCTCTAGTTAGGTTATAGTAGCTGTCTTCTTTTCGGAAGTCGGGGTGTTGATCAGCCCATTTTACCCTGAAGTTGGCTTTAATTATGGTCTTGGCCTCATTATATGTGATACTCAGGTCTGTTTGTGGGGATGCTCCTCCACTCTTTGCTAGTTTGTCTGCAGCTTCATTGCCTTCAATATTGCAGTGGGATGGGATCCACTGTATGACCAACCTTAGGTGTTCTGCTGAGAACTGTGTCAGGGAGAACATACATTGCTCGAGATCTTGATCTTTTGTTTTAGCGCTGCTAATACTGACGCATTTGAAACTAATAAACTTAGTTGAGGGGATTCAAAGATAAACCGAGTATGCTTTGGGAGTCCCTGAAATCTGGTCTCCATTCTGGTGGTTCATCATGGTGATGATATCAGCATTTATTTTATTCACGGAAATGGAGGTCACGGCAGTAGGCTTCCCTCCTTGCAGGAAGCCTGCACTAAAGTATTTATGTACTTTTGCAGCAATTTGTTTTGCAATATAAATTTTCCAGCCCCCATTAACAGTCCTCCTGAGTCGTTATGTATGTACAGTGAAGTGAGCCTTTTCTTTCTCCCACCCTTCAACCACAGCCACCTCAAAGAAAAACATAATGAGCAATGGGATCCCGCATGAAGACCATCATCATTAATCAATCAGTTGATCAATCAATCAATCAATCAAAACTGTTCAGGTCAGTGTGGAGCATAGGTCTTCAACAAATGCAAGCCAAGTCATCAAATGTTGACATGTCTATATCTGTTAATGTTTTTGGGGCTTAACATTTCTACAGGATGGGTTAGCCAGCCCTGTGCCCAGCCCTCTTTAGTTGCCTCTTACATGCCATGCAGCTTACAGTGTAACTAGACTGTGCTCCCATTTTGGGCCCCATCAACACTCAGTCATCATCGTAATCCATCCATGTTTGATTCTAATGTATCATGGGCCAACCACTAATGGTGGCATCCTTACAGAAAGCCTGCAACAAATCATTTATCTGTTTTTTCAGTATTAGTTTTTGTAGCACTTTGATTTACATAACTTTTGCCAGCCCCATGAAGAACTCCCAGTAGTAGTAGTAGTAGTAGTAGTTATAGTAGTAGTAGTATTAGCAGTAGTAGCAGTAGTAGTAGTAGTAGCAGTAGTAGTAGTAGTATTAGTAGTAGTATTAGTAGTAGTAGTTGTAGTAGTAGTAGTAGTAATAGTAGTAGTAATAGTAGTAGTAGTAGTAATACTTGCCCATCGCAAGTGAAGATGGTGACAGCATTGTGGCTGTGACTTTGCTGTCAAATGAAACAGAGAATAGTTCTTCATCTTCTTCATTGATCAACTGATGCTATGCATGAAGCCCAGCAAGGTTCACGTAGGAGACTGCGTTTCAGGTCTTTGCTGGTCCCCCACAGCTTTTCGAGCATGGTCGCTTCCACGGGCTAGACTGCCTCTCTTTGGTCTGTACAAGTAGGGCAGTCCTGCAGGATATGTTCTGGTGTTTGCTTGGGTGCTCCACAATCGCACGTGGTGGGGTCTCTAAGATCCATTCTGTGGAGATGGGCCTGGAGTCTGCAGTGTCCCATTCTGAGTATGAAGATCTTTGTCTACCCATCTCTGCCACGTTTGTCTATGCTGTCATTTTCTGGCTTGTATTCTTTGTGCTGTTCTCTCCATTCTGTCCTCATGGATCATTTGATGAGTGCCTTTGCTTCTTTATATCTCTTTGGATGTTGAGTCTGCGTGCCGCCACTTGCAGCTTTTGCAAGCTCATCTGCTTTCTTGTTTAATCCCACAGTTGGTCGGAATCCATTGTCGAACTAAATCTGTTTTTTGTGACAGCAATCCGATGTATTTTATTTTGTGTGAGAGTATATCTTGTTTGCAGCTTGAGGTGGCTTGGAGTACTCTCCTGGAGTCTTTTAGAATGACCGTTTTCCTTGTAGTCGAGAATAATAACACTGTACCCTACTAGGTATATTGTAATAGTCGAATAAGGAGGTTTGGACATGGCACGGTCTACTACATCCTGTAGAAACTTAGTCACAAAACTTTGACAGAAACGTTTGATGACGTGACACATTTGTTGAAGGCTTTTTCTCCACATTGAGCTGAATAGATTCTGATTGACTGATAACATTTATTTCACACCAAACAGTTAACATTTACCACTCTGAATAACAAAAGTACCGAAGTGTTATTGTTTTTTGTTGTGTGCATGTTAGTTTCTGAGCTACAAAACGATGAAGGTGATATGAAAAACGGTAACAACATTTAGATTTAACTGTTTTGCAGGGAATCGGCATCTTCGGAATATGAAAAATGTCACAGAACACCGAGTGTTTCTTACAAGATCGTCATATCTGTTATTTTCCCTTAAAAACGAATTTAAAACTGCTAATTAAACAAATTAAACAGATCTATCTCCTAAATGATGTTTATTATCCTCCGATAATGAGGAGCGCGTGGCTGAATGGTTTTGAGGCCTGCCTGCGGATAAGGAGGGCAGCGGTTCGAATCCCTGGTAAGGTATATGTTGTTTTTCTGTTGGGGGTGAAATAAACTAACATAGCCAGCACACGACGTGGCGACAGCAGTGGCGAAGCGGTCTGTAGTCCTCAGCCTTCAAAACCCCTTGACTACCCCAGCAATGGGAAAAATGTCAAGGGAATAATCCTCCAGTCATCCAGCAAAAGAGAATACATCGCTACAAAATTCTCTTTCAAACTAAACCAGCTATCTTTGTTGTTTACATCTACAATGATGGCATTGCCTATTTTTAGATTCAATTTCTCGGGTGTTTCGACCAATGTAAATGCACAACAATGCCCTAGAATAATTTTTTGATCACCAAGGGTATTTTTCTGTCGTTAGTAATGCAGCGACCATTGTTTTTGGCGTAATAAATCGCAGCGAGTGTCCTGAAGGTAAACATCAATAATTTTTTTTGCGGTGTTATCCATAGCACCTTGTTTGGAAGACCTCATATGATGTTTTTATCCTTTTTGTGTGCGGACAAAAATCTTCTTCCAGTAACAAATATATCTGCTTCTGGCCTTCACCATCTGGGTTCTCTTTGTAAACGTGAAATTTATTTTGTAAATTGCTGTTTTATTTATTGTACATTTCTGTGTATTCACTTCTGGATCATGTGGACAAATGTCCATTTAATCGCCAAAATAGTCTTCATCAGTAAACACAACAATTAAATGGAAGGACGGAAGTTTATATTTTTGAATGTACAATGCGTGTTCAAATGAAACCGGATCTAACTGCACCAAGTGAACATACATATGATGCACATGATTACGTCACTTCTAATGTAAACAGCACATACCTACCATCAAGTTTGCAAAATTTCATTATCCTCCGACTCATAGTTTCCTCAGCAGACCATTGAAAACATGGCAGGTGTGATACGGAACCCATCCAGAGTTGATTAGCTAGCGGTGATTCGGATTCTAACAGCTGAAGCATATCGACCTGTTAACATTCATTGCAGAATGGAGGCAGTGTATGGTGACAAAAGTGTGGCGAACGTAAGCTCCGGCGACGTTCTACCCGAATTGTTGCATTAATTTTGGAGATGGCATCTTCTGATGCAACAATATGCGCCTATCCTGGTCTCGGAAGATCATTTGTTACCGCACGTCCTTCTTTAAACATCGTTGTCCAGTTCTTCACTGTTGTCTTTGACACACCTTTCTCACCATACACTGCCTGCATTCTGCGATGAATGTCAACTGTAATGCGCATCATATGTATGTTCACTTAGTGCAGTTAGGTTCGGTTTCATTTGAACACGCCTCGTACTATACATGTGTTCATGTTAAATATGAAAAATGTTTCTGAATATCACAAATGAACGCAAAGTCGTCATCAGCAAACACAACATTCGTGTGTAAATATATGTGAATTTCTTCCCTTGAGTGTTCACTCAAGCATGTGATAGTATTTATAGAAATTTTAAAAATGTTTCATTTTTGTATTTTCACATTTAATGTTATCCACTATCTATTTTTTATTTTTCCATGAAGAAGCAATTGTTGAATGTCACATATGGTGCTTTTTGTTTTTATCACATTATGGCTGCTCACTCAAGTTCTTTAAAAATCATCATTAATTAATCATCGTGAATTTCATGTGGTTATGTGATAAGATCCAAAATGTGAATTCGTACATCTACTAGGGTCAAGAAATTATGAACTTCCTTGACATGCATAAAGAAATCTCCCGAAGGGTAGCTGTGGCTTCAACCGCATCAAGACAGTACGTCAACAGATGAAAAACAACAAAGCTAGACCTCACACATCCAACAGCCTCGTCATTCCAGTCATGGTGTATGGCTGCGAGGTGTGGAACCTACAAAAAAGTGACTTGGTACGGCTCCAAGCTACTCAGCGAGCTATGGAGCGTACAACACTGTCACTTTCACTACGAGACCACATCCATCACCGCCATCAGGAGTCAAACCTGCTTCAATGACGTCGTAGATACAGTGATGATAAGAATGTACAAGGTGATGTAAATGTAACTGGTTGTATACAGACTCTGCAGGGTCTTCTAAACCAGTATAAAGACGTTAAGTTAAGTTAAGTTAAGGTGGGCAGGCCTCGTGGTATGCATACCTGACAATAGATGGACATGTAAAGTGACGTCATATAGGCCCTACACCTATAATTGTCGCCCAGGACGTCAATGAGATAGAGAGATGGCCTTTGACAGGACCTTTGTCCGGCATGGTACTTAATAGCAAAGGACAGAGATGAGTTTGGACGAGTTTTGGGTACCTGGCTTAGGGCATATAGTGTGCCTGAGTGAACATCAGGATTTGCAGTATTACAGTATGTGATAAGGTTAGCAGATAGATTATAGCAGTGATCCCATGGTCCAACTAGAGTGAAAAGAAAGGATTATGGGATTAGATTATATTTCCTGCCGAAGACGGATGTGTCAGACCGAAAGGTGCAAATAACGCTGTCAGGCTGTAAACAAGCGACACAACGCATTCAGTTCTCCGAACGACGTCCTGCTACTTGCAGAGCCCTCTTCAGGGCTTGGTAGTGGGAAATTGAGAACAAACACTGAAGAAGAAGAAGAAGATTATATTAAAATTATCAGTATTCATGGAGGAGGTAACTAAATGATAGATGAAGGGGTACCAGTAGATGTTATTTATCTAGATTTTACAAAGGTTTTTAATAGAGTACCTCATCAAAGTTGTTTACGATGTTAAAATCACATGGAATAGGTGGCGAAGTTGCCAAAAGGATAGAAAAATGGTTAGCGGAAAGAAGATGATGACTGGGCATAAATAAGGAGTACTCTGAGTGGTGTGAAATCATAAGTGGAGTGCCACAGAGCTCATTGTTTGGGACCAATTTTGTTCCTCATATATAGAAATGAAATGGGCAATAATATTGGATTCATGATTTAAAACGACACAAAACTATGCAGAGGTGTCTCATCTGAAGCAGATGTGGATATAGACAAAATCCAAGTGTAGAGCAGGCAGATCATCCACATGGGTAGATCCAATATGGAACATTATTACAGAAAGGGACAAGAATAATATTAGAAAGATAGAAAAGGAAAGGATTTTGGGGGTTATAATAGACCATACAGGTAACGCGAGTAGCAGCGAAAAAGGCAAATGAAATGTTAGGTGTGATAAAAAGAAATATTAAACATAGGAGCAAGGAAGTGATTGTTAAACGCTTTAAAGCATTAGTTAGACCTAGATTGGAGTACTGTGTACAGGTGTGGAGTCCTTATCATAGAGGGGATATAAACATGCCGGAAAGGATACAGAGAAGAGCGACAAAACTGTGAGATTCTGAAATAATATTTTTTGAGGAAAAACTTGGAAAAACCGGCCTTCAGTGTCTAGAAAAAAAGAAAAATTGGAGATGATAATACAGGTTTATAAGATAATCGAAGTAAAAGATAAATTAGACTACAAGTTTTTCCAAATACAACCACCTACAAGAACAAGAGGGCACAGCCACAAACAAATTAAAGAAAGGCTCAGATTACATATTAGGAAATATTTTTGTAGACAGAGAGTGGTGAATGCTTATAGTTATGAGATGATGACTCTGGGAAAATGAGACAGTTCAAGAAATATCCCAGTGATATATAATATTAATTAATATGTTTATCTATATTATGGTGCGAAGCAGTAAAATAGAAAAAGACATGCAGTGACTTTTTTTTTAAAAAGCTGAAAATTAATTTGGTCCAGACATTGAAAATAATAAAGTCCTGAAAGAGTTAATATATTGATTGTTTGGGAGAAGTTGTATTGAAGGAATGGACAGTTTGGAAGGGGAAATTAAGGGGGGGGGGGGGGGAGGAAGATATGTACAGGTTGCAGGGATGGGGAAATGCAATCAATAATGATGTGGGGGAGGATTCAGTGGTCTTGAGGTAAGCCACTTACCTCTAGTGCAGGAGGTTGCGTGTTCGAATCACGGTGATGACCGTGATTTTTTTTCATGTGGATCTTCTGGTAAAAATTCCTCTGATCTCTGGATAGTGAGATCGGACTCCCGTGTTCAGTGTTGAGCACGTTAAACATTCCTTAGCAGTTGGAAATAGAAAAGAGTGGGCTTAACGCCCGGACAAAATTCAAATTTAAATCTTCCGAAGTTATTTGTACCTTTCCCCAGTTGGTTTGTAAAGAGCAGCTATAGATGGCATCTAGCTGGCTGCGGGTCTATTTAACTCTAGTGTTTGAGTCTATTAAGATGTACTCGAACACCGGTAAAAACCACCCTCAAAGAATCTGGTTGTATACAGACTCTGTAGAGTTTTCTAAACCAGTATAAAGACATTAAGGACTGCAGGAAAGGGAGAGAACCTTTAATTGTTGAACTGATGTTGTTTCTTTCATAATGTACAGTTCGACTGACATATAGCTGATAATCTCTGCTAGTAATGACATCATATTTTACCTTTCTCCTTCCGTACGCTCAGCATGTGAGAAAAATCACCGCCAATTAACGCCTTTCTTAGGGCGCACAAAAGAGCATCCTTGCTTATTGTGAGCATTCAACAATAACAAAAGCAACTTTCTCATTGTCCGTGCTTGCTTATTGTTTACTGATACCAACGCACAATCATATTTAAAGTTGTTTTCTTACACTATTTTATTCATCGTTCTTTAATTAAAGTAATTAATGGCTTCCATATTGTCTCTGTGTACAAAATGTATTTAGTCATTGGTTTTTTATATGTATTTATCATCTCCACCGTGAGAGTTGCATATAACGTATGGTTGTATCGAGGGACTTCATACACTTGTGTAGTAGTGGTTTCTGCAGAATTTAATTTTATGCGATAATGTTAGGTTATTTGTGTCATATAAAACTTAAATTACCCCGGGGTCTGCCAGGGACTTTGTGTGTAACATAGAGAAGAACAGCACCATTGTGCCACCGAGAGAATGTCGTAAGAGGCGACTAACTGTGTGACATGGCATAACATAGGCTATATTTCGTGGTTGGTTAAGAGCAGGATAGATGGCACCTAACAGGCTGCGGGTCTACCTTGCTTCAGTGGTTGAGTTTATTAAGATGGACTAACACATCGGTTTACTACCACCTTCCAAGAATTTGGTTGTATACAGACTGCAGAGTCTTCTAAACTAGTATAAAGACATTAAGTTAAGTTAAGTTAAAGATCCTGTTAACATGCCAGTGTGGCATATGGGGAATATGTTATTAGGCCCATATGTTTCTTGACCGACGGCACACAAGGATTTTTGTGGTCAATTATAACAAGTTTTTTTCAAAATACACCTGCCTACACGAACAAGAGGGCACAGCTACAAATTAATTAAAGAAAGGTCCAGATTAGATACCAGGAAATATTTTTGTAGTCAGAGAGTGGTGATTGCTTTGAATGTATTGTCGCAGGAAATAGTAGAAGTAGGGTCAGTTAATGCATTCAAGAATAGATTGAGTGTGCATAGTTATTTTTAGATCAAGTGAATGCAAAAGAAACTGGTTGTATACAGACTCTGCGTAGTCTTCTAGACCAGTAGAAAGACGTTAAGTTAACATTGTGCTGGCTTCCTCTCACCAATTGGGAAGATCGAACCCTGATTACTTGGCTGGTAAGCCAGTGCACTTTCTACTGCGCTACCTCAGTTTCTTATTTCAGTCATATGAAAAGACCCAATGGCTTGGAGAGGCAGATAGTGGGAGGCACGGGGCCTGGGAAAAGCGGAAGAGGTTGTCAGAGAAGAAGATGGTACTAGGACATTACCGACAGTTTAACAATTTCCATGTGAGAAGTGGGTCACATTGCCAGAAATCGAGATGTGTTCAGGGCTGCTGTAAAGGAGGCTATGTTCTGGAAAGAATATGTCACATGACATGGCGGTGCTAGCCCCATGCACAACTCTCTTGAATTATTCTTCCATTTTTGTTGGAATAGGAACATGAGGCAACAACTATTGTTGGTTTCCTCGCAGGAAGTCTTTATGTACTCTTGCAATACTGATTCCATGGCACCCACATTGAACATGATGAGGTTGCTAGCCTGATTCACAACCTTCATTAGTCTCATTTTACAACATGAATAGTAGAGTTAGGTGGTCATCATCTTTAGTCTTCATTAACTGGCCCTTGCAACCATCTGTGGCCCCTGCAACCATCCAAGGGGCCCTTGCAACCATCTAAGTGGCCATTGCAACCATCTAAGTGGCCCTTGCAACCATCTAAGTGGCCCTTGCAACCATTTAAGTGGCCCTTGCAACCATTTAAGTGGCCCTTGCAACCATCTAAAGGGCCCTTGCAACCATTTAAGTGGCCCTCGAAACCATCTAAGTGGCCCTTGCAGCCATTTTAGTGGTCCTTGCAACCATCCAAGGCCCTTGCAACCATCTAAGTGGCCATTGGAACCATCTAAGTGGCCCTTGCAACCATCTAAGGGACCATTGCAACCATCTAAGTGGCCCTTGCAACCATCTAAGTGGCCCTTGCAACCATCTAAGTGGCCCTTGCAACCACCTGAAGGGCCATTGTTGCAACCATCTAAGTGGCCCTTGCAACCATCTAAGTGGCCCTTGCAACCATCTAAGTGGCCCTTGCAACCATCTAAGTGGCCCTTGCAACCATCTAAAGGGCCACTGTTGCAACCCATCTAAGTGGCCCTTGCAACCATCTAAGTGGCCCTTGCAACCATCTAAGTGGCCCTTGCAACCATCTAAGTGGCCCTTGCAACCATCTAAGTGGCCCTTGCAACCATCTAAGTGGCCCTTGCAACCATCTAAAGGGCCATTGTTGCAACCATCTAAGTGGCCCTTGCAACCATCTAAGTGACCCTTGCAACCATCTAAGTGGCCCTTGCAACCATCTAAAGGGCCATTGTTGCAACCATCTAAGTGGCCCTTGCAACCATCTAAGTGGACCTTGCAACCATCTAAGTGGCCCTTGCAACCATCTAAAGGGCCATTGTTGCAACCATCTAAGTGTCCCTTGCAACCATCTAAGTGTCCCTTGCAACCATCTAAAGGGCCATTGTTGCAACCATCTAAGTGGCCCTTGCAACCATTTAAGGGGCCCTTGCAACCATCTAAGTGGCCCTTGCAACCATCTTAGTGGCCCTTGCAACCATCTAAATGGCCCTTGCAACCATCTAAGTGGCCCTTGCAACCATCTAAATGGCCCTTGCAACCATCTAAGTGGCCCTTGCTACCATCTTAGTGGCCCTTGCAACCATCAAGTGGCCCTTGCAACCATCTAAAGGGCCACTGTTGCAACCATCTAAGTGGCCCTTGCAACCATCTAAGTGGCCCTTGCAACCATCTAAAGGGCCATTGTTGCAACCATCTAAGTGGCCCTTGCAACCATCTAAAGGGCCATTGTTGCAACCATCTAAGTGGCCCTTGCAACCATCTAAGTGGACCTTGCAACCATCTAAGTGGCCCTTGCAACCATCTAAGTGGCCCTTGCAACCATCTAAAGGGCCATTGTTGCAACCATCTAAGTGGCCCTTGCAACCATCTAAGTGGCCCTTGCAACCATCTAAGTGGCCCTTGCAACCATCTAAGTGGCCCTTGCAAAAATCTAAGTGGCCCTTGCAACCATCTAAGTGGCCCTTGCAACCATCTAAAGGGCCACTGTTGCAACCATCTAAGTGGCCCTTGCAACCATCTAAGTGGCCCTTGCAACCATCTAAGTGGCCCTTGCAACCATCTAAGTGGCCCTTGCAACCATCTAAGTGGCCCTTGCAACCATCTAAGTGGCCCTTGCAACCATCTAAAGGGCCATTGTTGCAACCATCTAAGTGGCCCTTGCAACCATCTAAGTGACCCTTGCAACCATCTAAGTGGCCCTTGCAACCATCTAAAGGGCCATTGTTGCAACCATCTAAGTGGCCCTTGCAACCATCTAAGTGGACCTTGCAACCATCTAAGTGGCCCTTGCAACCATCTAAGTGGCCCTTGCAACCATCTAAGTGGCCCTTGCAACCATCTAAGTGGACCTTGCAACCATCTAAGTGGCCCTTGCAACCATCTAAGTGGCCCTTGCAACCATCTAAGTGTCCCTTGCAACCATCTAAGTGTCCCTTGCAACCATCTAAAGGGCCATTGTTGCAACCATCTAAGTGGCCCTTGCAACCATTTAAGGGGCCCTTGCAACCATCTAAGTGGCCCTTGCAACCATCTAAGTGGCCCTTGAAACCATCTAAATGGCCCTTAAAACCATCTAAGTGGCCCTTGCAACCATCTAAATGGCCCTTGCAACCATCTAAGTGGCCCTTGCAACCATCTAAGTGGCCCTTGCAACCATCTAAGTGGCCCTTGCAACCATCTAAAGGGCCACTGTTGCAACCATCTAAGTGGCCCTTGCAACCATCTAAGTGGCCCTTGCAACCATCTAAGTGGCCCTTGCAACCATCTAAGTGGCCCTTGCAACCATCTAAAGGGCCATTGTTGCAACCATCTAAGTGGCCCTTGCAACCATCTAAGTGGCCCTTGCAACCATCTAAGTGGCCCTTGCAACCACCTGAAGGGCCATTGTTGCAACCATCTAAGTGGCCCTTGCAACCATCTAAGTGGCCCTTGCAACCATCTAAGTGGCCCTTGCAACCATCTAAGTGGCCCTTGCAACCATCTAAAGGGCCACTGTTGCAACCATCTAAGTGGCCCTTGCAACCATCTAAGTGGCCCTTGCAACCATCTAAGTGGCCCTTGCAACCATCTAAGTGGCCCTTGCAACCATCTAAGTGGCCCTTGCAACCATCTAAAAGGCCATTGTTGCAACCATCTAAGTGGCCCTTGCAAGCATCTAAAGGGCCATTGTTGCAACCATCTAAGTGGCCCTTGCAACCATCTAAGTGGACCTTGCAACCATCTAAGTGGCCCTTGCAACCATCTAAAGGGCCATTGTTGCAACCATCTAAGTGGCCCTTGCAACCATCTAAGTGGACCTTGCAACCATCTAAGTGGCCCTTGCAACCATCTAAGTGGCCCTTGCAACCATCTAAGTGGCCCTTGCAACCATCTAAATGGCCCTTGCAACCATCTAAGTGGCCCTTGCAACCATCTAAGTGGACCTTGCAACCATCTAACTGGCCCTTGCAACCATCTAAGTGTCCCTTGCAACCATCTAAGTGTCCCTTGCAACCATCTAAAGGGCCATTGTTGCAACCATCTAAGTGGCCCTTGCAACCATTTAAGGGGCCCTTGCAACCATCTAAGTGGCCCTTGCAACCATCTAAGTGGCCCTTGCAACCATCTAAGTGGCCCTTGCAACCATCTAAGTGGCCCTTGCAACCATCTAAATGGCCCTTGTAACCATCTGTGGCCCTTGCAACCATCTAAGTGGACCTTGCAACCATCTAAGTGGCCCTTGCAACCATCTAAGTGTCCCTTGCAACCATCTAAAGGGCCATTGTTGCAACCATCTAAGTGGCCCTTGCAACCATTTAAGTGGCCCTTGCAACCATCTAAATGGCCCTTGCAACCATCTAAGTGGCCCTTGCAACCATCTAAGTGGATCTTGCAACCGTCTAAAGGGCCACTGTTGCAACCATCTAAGTGGCTCTTGCAACCATGTAAGTGGCCCTTGCAACCATCTAAAGGGCCATTGTTGCAACCATCTAAGTGGCCCTTGCAACCATCTAAGTGGACCTTGCAACCATCTAAGTGGGCCCTTGCAACCATGTAAAGGGCCATTGTTGCAACCATCTAAGTGGCCCTTGCAACCATCTAAGTGGCCCTTGCAACCATCTAAAGGGCCATTGTTGCAACCATCTAAGTGGCCCTTGCAACCATCTAAGTGACCCTTGCAACCATCTAAGTGGCCCTTGCAACCATCTAAAGGGCCATTGTTGCAACCATCTAAGTGGCCCTTGCAACCATCTAAGTGGATCTTGCAACCGTCTAAAGGGCCACTGTTGCAACCATCTAAGTGGCTCTTGCAACCATGTAAGTGGCCCTTGCAACCATCTAAAGGGCCATTGTTGCAACCATCTAAGTGGCCCTTGCAACCATCTAAGTGGCCCTTGCAACCATCTAAGTGGCCCTTGCAACCAACTAAAGGGCCACTGTTACAACCATCTAAGTGGCCCTTGCAACCATCTAAGTGGCCCTTGCAACCATCTAAATGGCCCTTGCAACCATCTAAGTGGCCCTTGCAACCATCTAAGTGGACCTTGCAACCATCTAACTGGCCCTTGCAACCATCTAAGTGTCCCTTGCAACCATCTAAGTGTCCCTTGCAACCATCTAAAGGGCCATTGTTGCAACCATCTAAGTGGCCCTTGCAACCATTTAAGGGGCCCTTGCAACCATCTAAGTGGCCCTTGCAACCATCTAAGTGGCCCTTGCAACCATCTAAGTGGCCCTTGCAACCATCTAAGTGGCCCTTGCAACCATCTAAATGGCCCTTGTAACCATCTGTGGCCCTTGCAACCATCTAAGTGGACCTTGCAACCATCTAAGTGGCCCTTGCAACCATCTAAGTGTCCCTTGCAACCATCTAAAGGGCCATTGTTGCAACCATCTAAGTGGCCCTTGCAACCATTTAAGTGGCCCTTGCAACCATCTAAATGGCCCTTGCAACCATCTAAGTGGCCCTTGCAACCATCTAAGTGGATCTTGCAACCGTCTAAAGGGCCACTGTTGCAACCATCTAAGTGGCTCTTGCAACCATGTAAGTGGCCCTTGCAACCATCTAAAGGGCCATTGTTGCAACCATCTAAGTGGCCCTTGCAACCATCTAAGTGGACCTTGCAACCATCTAAGTGGGCCCTTGCAACCATGTAAAGGGCCATTTTTGCAACCATCTAAGTGGCCCTTGCAACCATCTAAGTGGCCCTTGCAACCATCTAAAGGGCCATTGTTGCAACCATCTAAGTGGCCCTTGCAACCATCTAAGTGACCCTTGCAACCATCTAAGTGGCCCTTGCAACCATCTAAAGGGCCATTGTTGCAACCATCTAAGTGGCCCTTGCAACCATCTAAGTGGATCTTGCAACCGTCTAAAGGGCCACTGTTGCAACCATCTAAGTGGCTCTTGCAACCATGTAAGTGGCCCTTGCAACCATCTAAAGGGCCATTGTTGCAACCATCTAAGTGGCCCTTGCAACCATCTAAGTGGCCCTTGCAACCATCTAAGTGGCCCTTGCAACCAACTAAAGGGCCACTGTTACAACCATCTAAGTGGCCCTTGCAACCATCTAAGTGGCCCTTGCAACCATCTAAAGGGCCATTGTTGCAACCATCTAAGTGGCCCTTGCAACCATCTAAGTGGCCCTTGCAACCGTCTAAGTGGCCCTTGCAACCATCTAAAGGGCCATTGTTGCAACCATTTAAGGGGCCCTTGCAACCATCTAAGTGGCCCTTGCAACAATCTAAGAGGCCCTTGGGACCATCAAAGAAAAACATTTCTGTACCTTCATGCATGTCTAAAAAGATGACAAAAGAGAGTTGTGCGTGCGGCTAGGATAAAACAAATTGTTACGGAAACCACCATTGCAAAATCATACAAAATGATTTGGCACAGGCTTCCTAAAGGAGTCCAGCTGCAGTGGTAAGCCTATACTCCAGCTGGAGTGAAAAGGAAACAAGAAGAAGCACCCATCAAAGTCATGTTTGTTTACTGAATGAAATTAAAGTTACAACTTACCTAGTCGTTCCTCTTCTACCCATGTGTGTAGAGTCTTCTACCTTACTTACTTATTCAGTCGCTCCCTTTTCTACCGTGGGGTCTAGAGTCTTCTACCTTACTTACTCAGTTGCTCCTCTTCTATCCTGGAGTGTAGAGTCTTCTATCTTACTTAATCAGTTGCTACTTTTCTTCCGTGGGTAACCACACCAGAATAAATACAAAACGAAACACACCTTACGGCCCAAAGACCTTCACCACGGACAGGGAACAAACAAAACAATTAACAAATCGCACAAAAAAAGCAAAAAAAGACTTGAAATATGACAATTATACAATATGGTTTGAGTTGAGAGTCATTACCAGGAAGTGGCCATTAGAAATGAGTTACAATATGCCAGCTATGAAAAAGAGAAGACCAAACAAGACAATGATCATTATGATTACCTGTCAAATGAATACAAATAATAAATTAAACATGAAAAAAACTACCCGACATACGAGGATCAGAGAGAGCAGATGTGGCCATCACCAGTGGCAACACTAGACAAGCTCTATGGCAGTGTCGACAGCCTCAGGATGACCGCTGCTTTTTTCGAAAAAATAATGGTTACTGTCTGACTGCGTACGAAGAAGAAGAAGAAGAACATGAAAAAGTGTAATTTGTTTGTGTTCTGTCTCAGTATTGGTCGTGGCAGAGGCCTTGTGGCCTTTTCATGGGTTTTGATTTGTTTTTGTACTGTTGTGGTTACTGAACCATTATCTATTGATGTTTTTATCGACTGACATTCTGTGCATTTTTTCATATTTTTATTCATTTTGCTATTGGCTCTTTCCGTCTTGTTCAGAAGATAGGAAGTTGTGCTTTGAAAAAAAAGGATGTAGCTACAGTCTATGATGATAACGAATGTGACTTATAAGATCAATTCGAAGAGAGAAGCGTCTTAACTTAACTTAACTTAACTTAACTTAACTAAACTTACAACTTAACTTAACGTCTTTGTACTGGTTTAGAAGACTCAGCAGAGTCTGTATACGACCAGTTTCATTTACATTACCTAACTCTAAAAGCTTTGCGCATCCAATATATTCTTAAATGCATTAATTGTCCCTGCCTCTATTACTTTCTGTTGCAATGCATTCAAATATTTCTTAATATCTAATCTGGACCTTTCTTAAGTTAATTGTGTAGCTATGCCCTCGTGTTCTTGTTGGGGGTTGTATTTTGAAAAACTTGTTATAGTCTAATTTATCCGTTCCTCTGATCATCTTATAAACCTGTATTAAGTCACCTCGAATTCTTCTCTTTCTGGTTTTCTGAGTCTTTTCTCATAACTGTAACCCACTATCAGCTTTGTCACTCTTTTTTGTATTCTTTCTAGCATGTTTATATCCCCTCTATGATACGGACTCCACAACTGTACACAGTACTCCAATTTAGGTCTAACTAATGCTTTATACAGTTTAACTATCACTTTCTTGCTCCTATGTTTAATATTTTTTTTTATCATACCTAACATTGCATTTGTCTTTTTCACTGCTACCTGGACTTGCTTACTCACCTTACCTGTATAATCTATTAAAATTCCTTGGTCATTTTCCTTTTCTTTCTTTCTAATATTGTTCTATCCCATTCTGTAATTATGTTCCATATTGGATCTACCTATATGGATGACTGTACATTTATCTACATTAAACTCTGTTTGCCAGCTTACAGACCATTCTTGAATTTTATCTAAATCCAACCTCAATATATCCACTTCTGCTTAAATGAGGCACTACTGCATAGTTTTGTGTCTTTCACAGTGTGTTCAAAGAAAATCAGAACTGTTTGTGGCATTGCATGGTGTGGTGTGTCTTCTCAAACACTGAATCCTTAGCCTATCCGCAGTCAGGATCTCCTTTGTCTGTATTCCATGCTTAATCATAATCTTCCATGTAACACGATCCATGGTGTCCTGTTCCCATTATTCCAAATCAATGCCTGCATCATTCATATCCCACTTGTATACATTCTTGTACCGAAGTAGTGGCCAGTATCAAAACCGTTTTCCCAACTGTAATTCATTTTACGTGCAACCCTATTGACTTTATTAATTAGTCTTCTCTTTTTCATAACTGTCATACCATGACTGACGTGTTTCTGGCCACTTCCTGATAATGGTTGCCAACACAAGCCATATTGTCTCACTTTCGTATATCGTGTCTTGGCTTTTTGTTTTTGTGAATTTTTTGGTTGTTTAGTCTTTGCTATGCTTTTTGTTTTGCTTTGGTGTGATGTGTTAGTTGTTTTCATTTGATCTTTGTCTATGATGAAGACCTTGCAGCTGTAACATGGGTTTTATTTTGTTTTTGTCCTGGTGTGGTCACTGAGTTACTTTATATATATTTATATATATACACATGTGTGTGTGTGTGTTTTTCTTTTAACCTTCATTACTTCCGCAAAATTGATTTAATTATATATAGATATTGATTGGAATTGGGGGGATTATTGAAATGAGTCTTTGGTTATCTATTGGATAACGGCACAGTCATTTATCAATTGATGATTAATGCATTGAGGGTGTTTGACATCGAATGTGAGCACATCAGTAATGAATATCTGAGGGGATGGAGAAGAAATGTGTCCAATCAGGAAGCTGCAGGAACCATTAATGTTATACCCTTGCCTGAGAATCATTGAACACCTATAAGTCTACCTGGAGTGCAGTGATGTCAACCATGTACAAAATGAAATTTGGCAAAAATTAAGTAAATGAATAAATTAATAATGTAATCAATTGTTATTTTGGTTAACATTTTTTTTATTCACTTGTCTGCTAATAAATGACTAATATTGTAATACTGGCAAAAACAAGTCAATGATGTACATTACAATACAATACAATATCAACGACTTCAGTCTAGTGGGTGTGCCGTATGTGAGGTAGCCAACAATGTCCTGCATCCAGTCCAATCTTTTGCTGTGTTGTACCATTTCGGACTTAGGTTTCTCAGTAGACCATCTCACCATCGTATGGGTGGGTGGCCGCGTGGTCGTGTATAATCATATGGCCACCAAAACGTTCTGAGTGTCCATCTGTTTTCTGGCATGTACACCACGTGGCCAGCCCAGTGGTATTTGCTAGACAACGCAGCCTCCATAACGTCTTGAAATAGATTGCTTTATCTGTTTTCAGATTTGTGGATTCAATCTCTGATCAAGATCATGAGGACACATCTTTCCATCGCTCGCTGGGAAACTCATAGTTCCTCTGCATCCACTTTGTGTAGATTCCACACTTCACATCTGTATATCATGGCTGGTATGACCGCAGAATTGAAAAGGTGTGCCCTTGCAATGGTGTCTTTCAGCTGCAGGAGAATAGGCTTTATGGTATTGAAGCTAGACCAGGCTGCAGCTCTTCGTCTGGAGATATCTCGGTCTAGGTTGTGGGTGGTATTTATTTCCTGCCCCAAGTATATGTAAGCGCTGATATCTTCGACAAGTTCATTTTCCAGATTGATCTTGCATTTTCAACAGTATTGGTTTCCGAAAGTCAATGATGATGGATTCAAATTAACATTCCATCTTAAAGAAACAATCATGAGGAAAGTAAATCATAAGCTTGTCGTGATTGATTCAATCATTTCTTCCTTTTATCACCTCCTTCTTCTTTGTTTGTTCTCAATCTCCTGCTACCAAGCCCTGTAAGTAGCAGGATGTAGTCCGGAGAACGGAATGTGTTGTATCATGTTTACAGCTTGACTGTAATATTTGCACCTTTCGGTCTGACACATCTGACTTCAGCAGCTTTTATCACCTGCAACTTGTTTTGCAGCCATATGATAATTTAGATTCCCCATATTAGTTAGTCTGCAATATTTTAATTACAAATTTTGTATTGAATTTACAATTAAATTAAATATTTTAAGATTCATAGAATTATTAACGATTCAACAGAAGCAACTGAGTGCTTCCCAATGCATTCACCATCTTTGGTACTGTGATGTTGACAGTTCAAAGGTCACATATTATTTCTCATTGCTTGCACAGTTATCTTCAGAATTTACAACACTGAAGTTCGTTGTACCTGTGGCGTCACAAATTCCCCGTTGACCTGAATTTAATGGAAATTATATTGATATATGTTTGCTCATTTATTTGTAGACTTCATGTCACATAATAAAAGGAACAACAAACAAAGAAAATTATGATATAAAGCTTATCACAATGATCTAACTTTGCATCAATATATTATCAATTTGCGTTTGAATGTTCTAGTGTTTTCAATCACGTTTGAATTTATACTGCTGCATAGCTTGGTATTTTGCTGATTTAAAAACAATATTAATTTTCTCCATGAGAATGTTGAATTGTTACTATCTGCACTTTGCTGATAGAATTTCTTGATAACATGTACGCTTCAAACTAGGCAGCTCTTTGTTATTTTGGCAAGCAGAATGGTAATGTTTTGTTACTCTGCATGCCAAGTTTGTTTGTTTTTTAATTATTGTTTGTCTTTTTTTATGACTACTAGCCTCCAGTATTTAAGTGCCCTCAATTTTGTTGTTAATTGTTGTTTTTTGTTGGTTACTTTTTGCCTAAATGTATGCGGCACTGACATTTTTTGCCTGCTTTTTATCGGTAAAAAATGTTTTTGTCCTAGATGTTCATGATAAAAATACTTATTTAGCTACTGTTTATAGTACATATATTTTTACCCTGCTGTAGTTAGATAGTTTTTGTTGCAATTATGTCGTTGAGCGTCATCTGTCCTGGACCGATTACATTGCGTTGGTCGTTGTGAGTCCTTGACAGTACAAGATCATCGTAACATTATCTATCCACCTGCCTCGTGGTTGCCCTCTTGCCATGTAGGCAGATCTACTGACGTTGTAAGTCTTCAGGGGAAGTTATCTTAGTTCTTAGTCGACCTGTACTTCTACAGGATCGGAAGCCTCTGTGCAGGTCCCAGTTGTGGTAGGAACTGGATGTAGCGGAGAGGGGGGTCATCCTGCTTAGCTCGCTAGGCTTGAGCAGCTTATTACTCCGCTGCGTTGGGACAAGTGTTGCAGAGGAGAGTTAACTTTTACTTCACTTTAACTAACTACTATGCTCAATCTATTCTTGAATGCATTAATTGACCCTGCCTTCACTATTTCCTATGGCAATGCATCCCATGCATTCACCATTGACTAAAAAAATATTTTCTAGTATCTGGACTTTCCTTTAATTAATTTATAGCTATACCCTCTTGTTCTTGTAGGCAGCTGAATTTTGAAAAACTTTGAATAAACATTCTAGAAATACCTTCCCGGATATTGTTTGACACAGGGAATAGGTGAATATAAGTTGGGGCACCTGAGAGGACAGAGCCAGTGAGCTAGGGAACAATCAGTATCAGCACCCTTCTCGATTTGCTGAGAGAGACTGAGCACCTATGAGTCTGCACAGAGTGCAGTGACATAGATTCTTAACAGAACAGAGCATTGCATACACTGCTTTCACAGATGAAGTGTTAGAGATGTCAGTTGTGCAAGGCCTCAGTTTCTTTGAGAGGTTGGGTGGTTAGTTCGATTTCTTGATATCTTACCTTCCCTTAACAATAGGTCAGGTATTCATTTATAGCTGAATAGACTGGAGCACTGTTAATTGGAGCCAATCTAGTACCTTAGCAAACACTATGACCTCTCTGTAACCGACAAGCTCACATATATCAAAAGAGTGAATAATTTTCTTTCTCAAGGGGTGCATAAGAAGAAGTAGAAAAAAAAGAAGAAGAAGAAGTAGAAAAAAAAGAAGAAGAAAAAGAAGAAGAGGAAAAAGAAAGTTTGTTTTCTTTTCACTTGTGCTGTTGAACATCGTGGGAAGCTTAAGTCTTTTATCCTGCGCCAAGTGCGTTGCGTTGGTCAATGATGGCTCATGTTGAGGCATAATCACTTTAATATGATCTATCCACCTGCCTCATGGCCACCCCCTTGACCTGTAGCCAGATCTACCAGCGTTGTAAGCCACCATTGGAAGTTGATGAGTGTGCATTCTCATGAGATGACCAAACCAACTTATTTTCTGCCTGGAAATGTATTCAGCACAAGACGTAGTGCCGACCATACTTCAAATGTCGTCGTTCTGCATTCTGTCTCTCCTGGTAACACCGATGACCTTCCTCAGACACTTCATTTCACAAGTCAAAATTCTGCTCTCATGCGCCCTGGACAAAGGCCATGTTTGGCACTGGTAGCACAGAGTCTGCATAAATATACTGTTAATCAGCTGTTGCTTTGTTACCAAACTATTGCTCAGGTGCCTAATCAGTGGTAACAGCTGATAAGTCACAGCAGTTGCTTTCTGACACATAGTCTCAATTTCCCTGTTGATTCTGCCCAAATACATGAACTCATGGTCCTGTTGAAAAGCAATATCATTTACACTTATCTTGAGTGGCCCAGGTGTTCAACTGATCATCATAATTTCTGTTTTGTTCTTGCTGAAGAAGTAAGTATGAAAATGAGTCCGGACATGTCTACAGAAACAGCAATTATGTGGACACCAGAGAGTAAAAGTTAGAATTGGTAGACCAAGAATGAATTGGAGACACACAATGGAGGATGTGCTTCTCTGACATGGGGCACTGCACAAAAGGTTGCCCAAGACAGAAATGTAGGGAAAGATTTTGTGGAAGATTCATATGCCACAGGATATAATAATAATTAGTGACTCAGTGGTCTCGAGGTAAGGTGTCCGCCTCGGGTGCCGGAGGCTGCGGATTCGAATCACGGTGCAGACCGGAATTTGTTTCACGTTGATCTTCTGGTAAAAATTCCCCTGATCTCTGAGTATCGAGATCGGACTCTTGTGTTCAGTGTCGGCCATGTTAAAAATTCCTTGACAGTTAAAAATCGAAAAGAGTGGGCTTAACGGTAGCGGCACAGACAAAAGTCAAGTTAAAAATCTACCTACGTTATTTGTACCTTTCCCCAGGGAGTTTGTTAAGAGCAACTATAGATGGGGCCTATGTGGCTAAGGGTTTACTTATCTCTAGTATTTGAGTCTATTAAGATGGACTCACACATCGGTGAAACTAGTTGTATACAGATTCTGTAGTCTTCTAAACCAGTGTAAAGATGTTAAGTTAAGCTATGTTAAGATATGTTTTGTAACCAGTATTATCAGATGTTTAAACTTGCAATAATGGACAATCAGTGATAATGGGCAATGTATTGATTTACATTAATCAAAAGATTCCTAAAGTTTTCTTAGTTTACAACAGTATGTGATTTACCGCATCATAATGTTAAGATATTAGTATCACATTATTTTTGTTTTGAAGTATCACATTTTTTAAATGTCTAAATTTAACAGTGTCTAAATCATAAGTCATTTACTCTACATCAGCTCACAAACATTATTAAAATGTCACAGAGTCCAGTAAATCGACTCACAAACTTTATTAAAATGTCGCAGAGTCAATACATTGGTTTCACAAACTTTATTAAAATGTCACAGAGTCAATACATCTCGACTCACAAACTTTATTAAAATGTCACAGAGTCAATACATTGGTTTCACAAACTTTATTAAAATGTCACAGAGTCAATACATCGACTCACAAACTTTATTAAAATGTCACAGAGTCAATACATTGGTTTCACAAACTTTATTAAAATGTCGCAGAGTCAATACATCGGCTCACAAACTTGCTGAAAATGTCCCAGAGCTGATACATCGGCTCACAAACTTTCTGAAAATCTTGCAGAACCAATATCTCATTTTGGAACAGACTGCACACTGATATGATATATTGTTTAAGAATTGAAAATTGTAATCACACAGTTGATAAATGTTGTTGCTACCAAATTTGTAGAGGTGTTTTGCTTTCCATTTCAAGAAGAATTTTGACAGAAAGCATGTATTTTCATAACATTTTTTGGGGTAATGTGAATTATTTTCTGGAAAGTTTTGACTTGACAAGCCTTCCACTCAAATGTATTATGAAAATGACTGTCATCTAGTTATATGCAACTGATAGACATTCTTCTTCTATGGATTATCTAAGTTGTAACGCTACTGTAATGTACGAGACGTGTTCAAATGAAACCGGACCTAACTGCATCAAATGAAAATACGTACAAAATTTCATTAATCTCCGACTCATAGTTTCCTCAGCAGACCGTTGAAAACATGGCGGGTGTGATTTGGAATCCGTGACATTCATCGCAGAATACAGGCTATGATTAGATGGTTTGTTATGAGCAGCATAGATGGCGCCTAACAGGCTGCGAGTCTACTTTGCTATATTGTGAGTCTATTCAGGTGGACTCTCACATCGATTAACCACCCTGTGAGAAACTGATTGTATACAGACATTGTAGAATCTTCTAAACCAGTATGAAGATGTTAAGTTAACTTAAGTTGAGTTGTTTAGTTCCATTTGTCAATGGCTAGACACTCGAATAGATGGTGATCAACAGTTTGATTGCGGTGTGTGCACAGCTAGCACTCTGAAATTCGGTTGGATTCTGTTCAAGTGAATGTTAATTTGAATGTGCTGAGGATACTAGTATGACATACGAAGAGTCAAAACGGCTTATTAGAGCTAGATACATGACCAAATGGGAAACCGAACATACTGGCTACACAAAAAACGATGCCTATTACCAGTTGAACAGAAGAGAGCAGGTCGTGGTCTTCAGACTTCGCACTGGCCACAATAGACTGAGGTACCACCTATTCAACAAATTGAAGATAGGTGGCACCGACGAATGCCTGTGTGGTACCGGGAAAATGACCGCTGAGCATTTGCTGCAAAACTGCCCGACATACGAGGATCAGAGAGAGCAGATGTGGCCATCACCAGTGGCAACACTAGACAAACTCTATGGCAGTGTCGACAGCCTCAGGATGACCGCCGCTTTTTTCTAAAAAATAAAGGTTGATGTCTGACTGCGTACGATGATGAAGAAGAAGAAGAAGAATGTGCTGAGTGTGAAACTGAAATACAATGATTTGATCTCTCCTTTTCAGGAGGTTAATGTTGTCTTGGGGATTCGGGAGGGTCATATGTTTGTAGATTTCTCTCCCAGTATTTCCCATTGTCCATCTATTCAGCCAAGCCTCTTTATTCGCAGTCTTCAATAGTTGTTTGACTGTCTGTAGGGTTGTTGGTGTGTATTGTTGTTCTTGACTTTTCCAGCTATAAATCCTCCTATTGCCAAAAATATTATCACATTTCAAATGTCTGTTATTGTGACGTTTTCTGTTTTCATACTGAACAGTTTCATATATAATATTTGATGTTTGTGTGACACTTTCATCATCATCATCATTGTCATCATTGTCATCATCATCAGCATAATATGATTGATCAGTCCTAAGACTGGTTGTAAGGTTTCTCCCCACCAAGTTTCTCATCACCAAGTTTCTCAGAACACCAAGTTTCTGCACAGCAAGTTGCTCCACACCAAGTTTCTCCACACCAATTGTCTCAGAACGCCAAGTTTCTCCTCACACCAAGTTTCTCAACTCACCAAGTTTCACCACACCATGTTTTGACATAACAAGTTTCTCCACATACCAAGTTTGGACATACCACGTTTCTCCACACACCAAGTTTCTCCACACACCAAGTTTTGACACACCATCTTTCTCCACACCAAGTTTTGACACACACCAAGTTTCCACACACCAAGTTTTGACACACCAAGTTTCTCCCCACATCAAGTTTTCCCCACACCAAGTTTCTCCCCACACCAAGTTTCAGAACACCAAGTTTCTCCCCACACCCAGCTTCTCCCCACATCAAGTTAACCTGCAGCAAGTTTCACAACAAGTTTCACCATACCACACTGAGAAACAATATAATATTTATCAAATGATAATATTTCATAAGAGGAGCATGGTGCCAAATGGTTTCGATGCCTGCCTGCTGATAAAGAGGGCACGAGATCAGATAAGGCATATGCTGTTTTCCTGTTGGGGGTGAAATAAACGAATATAGCCAACTCACAACGTGGCGACAGCAGTGACGAAGTGGGCTGCAGTCCTCAGCCCAAAAACATCTCGACTATCCCAGCAATGGGAACAAAATCGTATGACAATATATCACATTTGTAAAATCTGTATGAATTGCATAGCTTTTATTTGTAAAACGCTTAGTTCATACTAGTAATCATTTTAATCTGAAACTGTCTCAATCTTTTAATTCTAACAGTGACATTCTATGAAAGATTGCCTATCATATGTTTAATTGATTTACTTCATACATTTTAAATCTGAATTTGCCACATTCATATACTCTCACATTAGTTAAATGCTATAACATCATTTTATTTAGTTTGTTCACCTAAAATTGGAAATTTCACATTTTTTATAATTTTAACTGCCGCATTCTATGACAGTTGGCATGTCACATTGTTAAAATAGGTTTAGCTCACACTCTAGGCAAATGAGGTTTGGCTACAAGCCTCAGCAGTTGGACATAACAGTGGTCGATTGACGCAACGGGCCCTAGATGCCTAGGCGAATATTGTTATTATCACACTCTGATATTGTCACATTCAGCTCACACTCTGAAATTGTCACATGAGGGTCTCTATGGTAAAGTGGTCAAACCATTTGCCTTGTGTTTAGACGGTCGGGATTTGAATTTCAGCTGCGGCGGTCGGTTCATGATGACAATTTTTTCCTGGGATACCTGGGTTCATTGCAGGAGTGGCCGAGTTTGTGCTTAGTATGATTTTCTCGGCAGGAGGCATATCGTTCTGCAGAGAAAACCCGAGCCATATGGTGTGACCCATGGCGATAAAGTCGAGCCCTCGCCTTTATTTGTCACACGCTTTTCACCTCAAACTGCTATACATCAAAATTAACATCATTATATTTATGTTACCGGCTTAATGTTATCATGATTATGTATGCCTATATCACTTTGTTGATACTTGGTGAATATTAATAGTTATTAATGTTGTTCGCATGCCAGATAAACTGATTCCCAAGCAGCTGCTATACAGTGAACTCAAACCAGGCAGACGGTCACCAGGAGGGAAGAAGAAACGCTACAGAGACTCCTTGAAAGTCTCTCTGAAAAGCTTCAATATTGATGTCACCTCTTGGGAGATGCCTGCACAAGACCGTAGCACCTGGTGAGCTAGTATCACCATAGATGCTCAGATCATAGAGAGTACAGCCATCCTGGAGACTCAGGGAAAGCGTGCTTCCCGAACAAACAATTCTCCCATCTATTCTACATCAGGCTCCTCGCATGTGTGCCCTGAATGTGACAGGGTGTATCTGTTCAGGATTGGTCGTCTATACAGGCATCAGAAAGAAACACATTTTGCAGCAATAGTCCGATGCTGTCACCGTCTTCACTTGTGATAGGCAACTTATTATTATTATTAACATTTATTACACCTTCTTCATCTTCATCTTATATTCTACTTTTCAAGCCTTGATGGGTCACAGAGAGGAGGTATGCGTAAACTTCTTGTTTGTGAAAGGTGGGAGGCTTCTGCTGTTGACTTTTGGAGCATTTCTTTGATCCTCTCTATCCATCTTCACCAAAGACACATTTCTTTGATCCTCTCTATCCATCTTCACCAAAGACACATTTCTATGATCCTCTCTATCCATCTTCACCAAAGACACATTTCTTTGATCCTCTCTATCCATCTTCACCAAAGACACATTTCTTTGATCCTCTCTATCCATCTTCACCAAAGACACATTTCTTTGAAATTCTCTATCCATCTTCACCAAAGACACATTTCTTTGATCCTCTCTATCCATCTTCACCAAAGACATTTCTTTGATCCTCTCTATCCATCTTCACCAAAGACATTTCTTTGATCCTCTCTATCCATCTTCACCAAAGACACATTTCTTTGATCCTCTCTATCCATCTTCACCAAAGACACATTTCTTTGAAATTCTCTATCCATCTTCACCAAAGACACATTTCTTTGATCCTCTCTATCCATCTTCACCAAAGACATTTCTTTGATCCTCTCTATCCATCTTCACCAAAGACATTTCTTTGATCCTCTCTATCCATCTTCACCAAAGACATTTCTTTGATCCTCTCTATCCATCTTCACCAAAGACATTTCTTTGATCCTCTCTATCCATCTTCACCAAAGACGCATTTCTTTGATCCTCTCTATCCATCCTCACCAAAGACACATTTCTTTGATCCTCTCTATCCATCTTCACCAAAGACACATTTCTTTGATCCTCTCTATCCATCTTCACCAAAGACACATTTCTTTGATCCTCTCTATCCATCTTCACCAAAGACAAAAATAATTAGGGTCAATCCAGTAAACACAGAACCAATCAGGCTGAGAGGAACGCCACTGGAAGAGGTAGAGGAATTTACATTCCTAGGAAGTAGCATCAACAAGGAAAGAGGGACAGATGAGGATATCTTCTTCTTCTTCGTCGTACGCTATCAGACGTCAACCTGTATTTTTTCGAAAAAAGCAGCGGTCATCCTGAGGCTGTCGACACTGCCATAGAGCTTGTTTAGTGCTGCCACTGGTGATGGCCACATCTGCTTTCTCTGATCCTCGTATGTCGGGCAGTTTTGCAGTAAATTTTCAGCGGTCATTTTCCCGGTACCACACGAGCATTCGTCAGTGCCACCTATCTTCAATTTGTTGAATAGGTGGTACCTCAGTCTATTGTGGCCAGTGCGAAGTCTGAAGACCACGACCTGCTCTCTACTGTTCAACTGGTAATAGGCATCGTTTTTTGTGTAGCCAGTATGTTGTTTCCCATTTGGTCATGTATCTAGCTCTAATAAGCCTTTTTGACTCTTCGTATGTCACAGTAGTATCTGGTTTTGGTAGTCTTGCACCTTCTTTTGCCAGTCTGTCTGCATCCTCGTTTCCTTGGATGTTACAGTGGGATGGAACCCACTGTACCACTACTCTTTTTGGTGCGGACTGTTGGCATAGTTGACAGAGTACTGCTCTTAAATCATTAAGTTCAGTATTTTTCTGGCTTTTTAGTGCTGTGACTATGGCCAGGGCATCTGTAAGCAGGACTATATGGCTTTCATTCCTTTTACCTGTCACCATTTCTTCTACTGCCACCCTCAGTGCCTCTGCCTCCGCTCTGAAATTGCTTGTGTATTTTCCAGTAGCGAATGACAGTGTTATTTTTCTGCCATTTGGTAGGTTCAGAAATGCTCCTGCCCCTCCATTCTGTGTTGCGTTTGTTACAGAACCGTCGGTATATGCATGGATCCAGTCCATGCTTGGGTAGTTTTTGTTATGTACCTCAGGGTTGTATCTCTTCTTTCTTTTTCAGTTTGGCTGTTTTTGTTTCCAATACCTGGTATATTTTCTACCACCTCTGGAAATATATGCTGCCTCCAGGTCGGTTTTCGTACAGTAGTGATGGGCTTTGGTGTTAGTGCGTTCATAGGATCTTCGCTCATTTTTGCTTTGGCTATTTCTGCAAAGTTTCTCCGCTTTAGTTTCCCATTTCCAAGATTGTTTAGTCTCTGATACATTGGATGGTCTGTCAGTCGTCTGAGTTTCTCTGCTTGCTGCTGGGCTCTGCAGTCTCTTCTGTCGGTCATGGATTGCAGTTTGTAATCTTTTCAAGTTCTACAATTGGCGTTGACTTCATGCCTCCTGTTATAACTCTCATGGCTTGGTTTTGAAGTTTTGCTAATTTTGTCGGTTTGCCTTTGCTGCTGTTGTCCATGCCGCAATGCCATACTCGAGAACTGGTCTCACTCTTCCAGTGTACAGTTTCTTTAGTATACTTTCGTCTGCTCCCCAGCTTGTGCCAGCAAGTTTCTTCATGATTGCCATTCTTTCTCTGGCTCTCATTCGGTTTCTAGACGAGGATATAAAAACAAGGATACAAAAAGCAAGAGTTGCATTCGGAATGTTCAAACCAATACGGAACTCTACGGAAATAAGAAGGAAGACAAAAGTAAGGATTTTCAATTCAAATGTAAAGCCAATTCTGAATGGAGCGGAAACCTAGAGGATGACCAAAGGCAATGACAGGAGACTGCAGGGTTTTGTCAACAGATGGCTGGAGGATGACCAAAGGCAATGACAGGAGACTGCAGGGTTTTGTCAACAGATGCATGAGAAAGATTCTTGGTATAAAATGGTTTGACAAAGCTAGAAACGACAGACTGTGGGACAGAGCGGGACAAAGTAAAGTGGAACAGGAAATCTTAGGAAGAAAGTGGAGATGGATAGGTCATACATTAAGAAAGCCCTAGGCCAGTATCACTAGGCAATTCTAAGCATGGAACCTCCAGGGAAGGAGAGGCATAGGCAGACCAAGGAATACATGGAGACGAGATTTGGAGATGGAAGTAAAGAAAACAGGAAAAAGCTGGAAGGACGTGGAAAAGATTGCACAGGACAGAGTTGCTTGGCGAGGGTTAGTTGATGGCCTATGCACCCCTGGGTGATAGAAGGCGAAAGAGAGAGAGATCCATCGTCGCCCGGGTCGATACCTTGCTTATGACCCTATCTCCATGTAGTATGACCTCGCCTCAGGTTGATCATACTGCATCCTTGTCAAATGTCCAAACCACTTTATTTTTTGTGTTTCAATATAGTAGTTAACTGGTGTTGTCGGGAATTGTACACATCAAATCTCACAGGTCTCGATTGTAAGTTTGTGCAAATCTAAATAGGGTGGGGGTATCTGTGACGAAGTGGTTATGCCGTTTGCCTTGTGGACAGGGTTTCTTCTTCTTCTGCGTTCGTTCTCAATCTCCCGTTCTCAAACCCTGAAAGGGCTTAAGTAGCAGAATGTAGTCCAGAGAACGGAATGCGTTGTGTTGTAGTTTACAGCTTGACTGCGATATTTGCACCTTTCGGTCCAACACATCCGACTTCAGCAAGCATTCCCTCTTCGATCCCTTCTCCTTAGCCAGTCTGCCCTGCTGCAGCCTATTATCCAGGATCACCGCGTGGAGGTGTAGAAGGGTCTTGGCATCTCTGGTTCCGGACAGGGTTTGAATTCGAGCTGCAGCGGAAGGTTCATTGTGACAATTTTTTCCAGGGATTCGTGGGTTCATCACTGGAGCTACGGAATTCATGCTTTGTGCGCTGCACTCGGCGTGCAGCATACCGTTCTGCTGGGAGAAATCAAGTCATATATGGAGACCCGAAGCGATCAATCAGAGCCCTCGCTTTGAACATTTTTCAACATTTATATCTAGTAGGGCCTGATAACATAATGTATGGATGATCAGCATGTTTATCAGCGTCTGTTTAGTGGATATTGTGACACTTAGATATTTCAGTAGCAGTGCCAACTGGTAGAGCATATATTTGCTATTTAAATTCTATGTTCTACTGGCTACACAAAAAATGATGCCTACTACCAGTTGAACAGAAAAGAGCAGATCATGGTCTTCAGACTCCACACAGGCCACAGCAGACTGAGGTACCATCTATTCAATAAACTGAAGATAGGTGGCACTGACGAATGCACCTGTGGTACAGGGAAAATGACCGCTGAACATCTGCTGCAGAATTGCCCGACATACGAGGATCAGAGAAAGCACATGGGGCCATCACCAGTGCCAACACTAGACAAGATCTATGGCAGTGTCGACAGCCTCAGGATGACATCTGCTTTCTTCGAACAAATTCAAGTTGGCCTTTGACAGCGTACGAAGAAAAAAGAAATTCTATGTTCTATCTTCCCAGCAATGTAAACTCCCATGCTGCTATGTGGTAGGAAACCTTGCTGTGTCAATTATGACATTTCAGTAATATCACTGGCTGAATTTTGTCATTACTTTATTCAATCTATCTATGTATCACCTGATCCAGGTTTGCCTTTCGGTGTCAGGTATATAAGTGACATCTGGACAGTGCCTTGGTGTGTGCTTTGTATAAGGGGAAACTGGCAGCCTCGGATTTTCCGTCAATCCAACTTTTGCGGTGTTGGCCTCTAGCTCTGGTACCGCTGTGTTAGAGCCATCTGTGGGACGCTGTTGTGCTGCCCTCGCGATACGTGGACAAACCACTGAGTTTACTGTTATCTAAAGAAGTCTAGCACTGGCTTAGTGCCCATCTGTTTCCTGATCTCATCGTTTCTAATTCTGTCCCATCTTGTCACATTTAACATTCGCTTCAGACATTTCATTTCTGTTGTTTCTATTTCTCTCTTATCTGTTGCTGTCAGGGTTCAAGTTTGATACTGGTAGCTTAGTGTAAGCATGAACATTGTGTTGAACAGGGCTCTTTTTGTGTCAATCTTTGCGTGCTTGTTCTTCAGTGTTGTTGACATCTGGCCTCATTTTATTCAATATTTGTCACAATTAGTGAGTGTATCACAGAAACCAAACACCTGAAACTAACTTAACATCCTTATACTGGTTTAGAAGACTCTGCAGAGTCTGTATAGAACCAGTTTCATCTACATTACCTTGATCTACAACTGTGCATCCAATTTATTCTTAAATGCATTAATTGTCATATTCACCACTACTTCCGGTGGCAATACATTCCAAGCATTCACCACTCTCTGACTAAAATAATATTTCCTAATATCTAATCTGGACCTTTCTTTAGGTAATTTGTTGACCATTCCATGTCTTTCTGTCTTCTTCTTCTCAGTTTGCTCAGACATATCGTTAACATCGAATAATTTAATTCTATCACATCTTTCTTGTCATTCAATAAACCTTATCAACAACACTCATCACTTCAGTCATATGACTTCTGTGTCATTCACTCAGACTTATCACAGGCGTTGCACTATGTATTTATTTTTGCGCCTGTCGGCCCAGTGCATCCGACTTTGTCGTACATTTTATGTAAGGGTCCACTTCCTTGCGCCCTCTCAACACCTGGCTAAAACAGATTGCAACATCCCCAACAGAACTGCAGGCCGCCTGGAACACGGCCATCAGACATGGTCATGGACATGGTCATTCGACGCTACCGGCCCTGGTCGCCTAAGCGTGCTATTGATTGATTATCTGCTTCCTCCTGCATTTTCTAAGGGGTAGCGGCCGGTGCTGTGATTGGGAAGCGAACCGAGCACCTTTGGTTTTGTGAGTTTTTATTTTTATTTTTTGCGTTCGCCTTATTTCTCTAATCCCCAAGGTGGTGTGCGTTGCACTGTGGTTTTTATTTTGCACCTGTCAGCCCAGTGCATCCGACTTCAGCATGCATTTTATGTAAGGGTCTGCTTCCCCGAGGTAATAGCCGGTGCTGTGATTGGGGAGCGAACCCAGCACCTTCAGATTGTGAGCTGTGTCACTTAACCACTAGCCCACGCCATCCTCTCACGCTGTATGACTGACACTTCATAATTCTCAAAAGATGTTGCACAGCTACCTCACAGCATCTTGACTTGAATATTGCTGCTTGAACAGCCCTACGCTACCAACAGATCGTGCTGATGTGTTCATGTTGTTTGTGGTGCTTCTGGTGATCTTGCGAAAGTGGATGACTCATCTTCCGTTGGTGTAGTTTATATTGTTGTTCTTAAGTCATTGTTGTGTTTTTTTTGGTCAAATGTTTTAAATATTTATTTGTCTTTTACTAAATAAACATAATTTGTAATGTTAAATTAGTTGGTAAAATTGTTTTTGCGAGTTGATTGATCGTTGTGGTATGTGTTATTTTGTAGTGATTTGATGTGGATTTTGTTTTTGTGTTGTTGAGTTTGTTATCTTTTATTCTTTTTAATCTTCTTCTCTTTCTACTTCTGGTTTTTGAGAAATCAAGTTATTCACAACTAAGAACGTTTAATCAGGCAAAGGAATATTGTTCAAGGAACATGTGATTGGGCAAAGGAAAGTTGTTCAAGGAACGTATGATGGGGCTAAGGAAAGATTGTTCTAGAAACGTGTTATGGGGCAAAGAAAAGATTGTTCTAGGAATGTGTGATGGGGCAAAGGAAGTTGTTCAATGAACGTGTGATGGGGCAAAGGAAGTTGTTCAAGGAACGTGTGATAGGACAAAGGAAACATTGTTCTAGGAACATGTGATGAGGCAAAGGAAGATTATTTTATGAAAATGTGTAAGGGGGACGGCTTGGCCTAGTGGTTAAGTGGCACGGCTCACAACCAGAAGGTGCTGGGTTCGATCCCCATCACAGCACCGGCCGTTACCCCGGGGAAGCAAACCCTTAGAAAATGCAGGAGGAAGCAGACCCTTACATAAAATGCATGCTGAAGTCGGATGCACTGGGCCGACAGGCGCAAAATAAAAACCACAGTGTAACGCACACACGCCATGGGGAATAGATAAATAAGGCGAACGCAAAAAAAAAATAAAAAAATATGAAAATGTCATGAGGCAAAGGAAGATTGTTCTAGAAATATGTGATAGGACAAAAGAAGATTATTCTAAGAGCATATGATAGAACAATGGAAGATTGTTCTAGGAGCATGTGATAGAACAAAAGAAAGTTGGTCTAGCAACATGTGATAGAACAAAGGAAGATTGTTCTAGTGGCATGTGATAGAACAAAAGAAAGTTGATTTAGGAACATGTGATAGAACAAAACAAAGTTGGTCTTGAAACATGTGATGGAACAAAGAAATATTGTTCTAGGAACCTCTTATGGAACAAAAAAATATAGTTATGGGAATATGTAAGTAGACAAAGGAAAGTTGGTCTAGGAACATGTGATAAAACAAAGGAAGATTGTTCTAGTAACATGTGATAGAACAAAGTAAAATTGTTTTAGGAGCATGTGATAAAACAAAGGAAGATTGTTCTAGTAACATGTGATGGGACAAAGGAAGATTAGTAACATTTCATGAGGCAAAGGAAGATCGTTCTAGGAACATGTGATGGGACAAAGGAAAATTGTTTTAGGAGCATGTGATAAAACAAAGGAAGATTGTTCTAGTAACATGTGATGGGACAAAGGAAGATTGTTCTAGTAACATGTGATGGGACAAAGGAAGATTGTTTTAGGAGCATGTGATAAAACAAAGGAAGATTGTTTTAGGAACATGTGATGGGACAAAGGAAGATTGTTTTAGGAGCATGTGATAAAACAAAGGAAGATTGTTCTAGGAGCATGTGATAAAACAAAGGAAGATTGTTCTAGGAGCATGTGATAAAACAAAGGAAGATTGTTCTAGGAGCATGTGATAAAACAAAGGAAGATTGTTCTAGGAGCATGTGATAAAACAAAGGAAGATTATTATAGTAACATTTCATGAGGCAAAGGAAGATCGTTCTAGGAACATGTGATAGGATACAGGGAAACTGGGATCAAGATGCTTAGCCGCGCATGAGCTGCAGTGGTTAGCGACCCATAGCTGACTGCTAGCGTCAGGGCCCGCGAACCAGAGCTGCCAAGACCCTTCTACACCTCCACGCGGTGATCCTGGATAACAGGCTACAGCAGGGCAGACTGGCTAAGGAGAAGGGATCGAAGAGGGAATGCTAACCCGGTACTGAAGAAATGCTTGCTGAAGTCGGATGTGTTGGACCGAAAGGTGCAAATATCGCAGAACAAAGAAGAAGAAGAAGAAGAAGATACAGGGGAACTGAGATGCTAGTCCGGTCAGGTACACATACTGACCAGGACCACTATCTCTCTTCCATGAAGCATTCCCTGGATACAGACTGTTTTCAAGGCAGCCTGGCTGACGAGATGTGGATCAGCACAGTAGTGAACATCACGCAGATGAAGCTAAGCACAACTGCCTGGAGGACCCTGGCCTACTTCATCAGCATGCTAGGGATGGGAGGAAAGCGGATGCAACTCACCACTTAACGCCCTTTTCAGGGTGTACAAAAGCAATAGACATTCTCATTGTGGGGATTGTGATGCAACAACAGCAGCAGCAACCAACAACAGCAGCAGCAGCAGTAGCAACCCAACCAACAACAGCAGCAGCAGAAGAAGAAACCCAACCAACCACAGCAGCAGCAGCAGTAGCAACCCAACCAACAACAGCAGCAGTAGCAGTAGCAACCCAACCAACAACAGCAGCAGCAGCAGTAGCAACCCAACCAACAACAGCAGCAGCAGCAGTAGCAACCCAACCAACCACAGCAGCAGCAGCAGTAGCAACCCAACCAACCACAGCAGCAGCAGCAGTAGCAACCCAACCAACAACAGCAGCAGCAGCAGTAGCAACCCAACCAACAACAGCAGCAGTAGCAACCCAACCAACAACAGCAGCAGCAGCAGTAGCAACCCAACCAACAACAACTAATAAAAGCATATTACTTCCCCCCCCCCCATGCCTCGAATGGATTCAGGGGCCCCCACAAGAATTATGCCACTGCACCCTCATGTATAACATACAAGTCGTCGTCTAAAGAAAGTTGTGAGTGGAGACAGGATCCCCATCGAGTAAAGAAAACAAAATAATACTGCAGAAACCCGCGCTGCAAAAGCACGCAAGGTGTTTTGTCCAGGCTTCCTAAAGGAAAGAGATGTTGTTACTCTTTTGTGCGCCCTAAACAGGGCGTTAAGTGGCGGGTGTCGTAGCTTTCCGAACGTGCTGATGTAGGTGGACCTGGGTCCTCCAGGCGGTCGTGCTATGCTTTGCTTCAAATGCGTGTCGCCCACTACTACGGGGATTACGTCGATCCTTCATCTTGTTAGCCAGGCTACAATGAAAATAGCTCGCTTCTAGGACGGGCTACAAGGAAGCCGAGGCGAGGGTCTTGCGCAGCATGTTTTTTTCCGGAGCCTGACTAGCATGTCTGATCAGTATATTATGCCTGACCGGACGTTAGTCTTCCTCCCCAAAGGGAAAGAGATAATCTGTAATGGTGACCTTGAACTCCTGATGGAGTTGTTATTGTTGTTTGCGAATGCCCACGACGAGTAGGTAACTCTTTTGTACGCCCTTAAAAGGGTTTTAAGTGGCAGGTTGTCGTAGCTTTCCTTACATCCTGAGCGTGCTGATGAAGGTGGTCCACTTCCTCCAGACAGTTGTGCTATGCTTGGCTTCATCTGCGTGCCACTCACTACTACGGAGATCACGTCCAACCTCACCTTGTTAGCCAGACTGTTGTCCTATACAACAGCCCGTTTCCAGGACGACTAACGAGGAGGTCAGGCGAGAGTCTTGGTCAGTATATTTTTCCTGACCCTGGCTAACGTTGTATGATCAGTGTGTTTAGCCTTATCGTCCCCTCCTGATGGAGTAAAAGATGGACAAAACGAGAAAGCAATGTATATCTTCTTCTACTTCTTCGTACGCTGTCAGACGCCAACTTGAATTTGTTCGAATAAAGCAGCGGTCATCCTGAGGCTGTCGACACTGCCACAGAGCTTTCTAGTGTTGCCACTGGTGATGGCCACATCTGCTTTCTCTGGTCCTCGTCTGTCGGGCAGTTTTGCAGCAGATCTTCAGCGGTCATTTTCCCTGTACCACACGGGCATTCGTCAGTGCCCCCTATCTTCAGTATATTGAATAGGTGGTACCTCAGTCTGTTGTGGCCTGTGCGGAGTCTGAAGACCACGACCTGCTCTCTTCTGTTCAACTGGTAATAAGCATCATTTTTTTGTGTAGCCAGTATGTTCTATTTCCCATTTGGCCATGTATCTGGCCCTAATAAACCTTTTGGACTCTTCGTAGGTCACACTAGAATCTGGTTGTGGTAACCTTGCAATTTCTTTTGCCAGTCTGTCTGCCTCCTCGTTGCCTTGAATATTACAGTGGGATGGAACCCACTGTACCACTTCTCTTTTGAGTGTGGACTGCTGGCATAGTTGACAGAGTACTGCTCTTAAGTCATTAAGTTCTGTATTTTTCTGGCTTTTTAGTGCTGCAACCAATGAAAGGGCATCTATAAACAAGAATGTTCATCTAATATTAACATAAACACGTCCTGTTGCTCTGGTATCGATTCTTCCGCTTGTGAACATGACAGTCATGGCAATTATAACTAACAACGGTCACGTTGTAAGAATCGCGACAACGCCTTTTGAGAGAATCAAACTTTGACAGCTGGTTGTTAAGATCGATTCGAGGGTCTAAGAGTTTTCTACCAGCAAATCCAGAGTTATTGTGCAATGCAACTAACACTTTTGAATTCATCTCAGGAGAAGGGTATGACGGAGTCGTAATCTCAGCACAACATAGGGGACACTGCCAGATATTTTCTGAACATCAGCTCTCGTTGCCAGTTTTGATGAAAAAAACAAACTCTGTACATGTTAACTTACTGTTATAGCAATAAATAAGATTGGTCGGATAGTCACAGGGTACCTAAAACCTACTCCAACGGAAAAAAATATACCCCACAATAGGGGTAGATCCACGTGAAACTCGAAGGAGTGTCGCCGTCGAAATTGAAAGATAAAAACAGTCAAACGACCGAAGACACCAAATTTCTTAACTTAACTTAACTTGACTTGACTTGACGACTTGACTTGACGTCTATATACTGGTTTAGAAGACTCTACAGAGTCTGTATACAACCAGTTTGCGCCCGGAGGATATTTTAACCAATGTTCGAGTCCGTCTTAATAGACTTCAAGTACTAGAGCTAAGTACACATGCAATCAGTTAGGCGCCGTCTACAGCTGCTCTTAACAAAACACCTGGTGAAAGGTACAAATAACTTAAATAGATTTTAAATTTGAATTTGGTTCGAGCAGCGGCCTACTCTTTTGGATTTCCAACAGCTAAGGGATTTTTAACGTGCTGCACACTAAAAACGGGAGTCCAATCTCACTATCCATAGATCAGGAGAATTTTTACCAGAAAATCCACGTGAAAAAAATCCCGGTCTCCCGGCATCTGAGGCGGAAACCTTACCTCGAGAGCACTGAGTCCTATGTTTGGACACCAGAGGCAGGGCACATGATGGAAATCTAAATGAAGTTTCTTACAAACGCAGCAAACGAAAATGTAGATTGCCCGGATACGAGCTGAAGGAGAAACCTGCGACTGGACACCACTTACCTCCTACATCAAGGAAGTCACTAAACAGACCACAACGGCGTATCACGATGCAGGAAGAACTTGTAGAGACGGGAATAGAGATATGACAAGGCTTTCGACTGTGAAACAGCATACGTCCAAGACTACCTGATGATCCATCAACACCTTCTGGAAACATGTAATATGGATGAGATGTTCATGATGAACGCCAAGGCAATTCACGAGGTTGAACATTGGAAACATGATGTGTGACGTGATGCCCATGATGTGTGACGTGATATGTGTGACGTGATGCCCATGATGTGTGACGTGATATGTGTGACGTGATGCCCATGATGTGTGACGTGATATGTGTGACGTGATGCCCATGATGTGTGACGTGATATGTGTGACGTGATGCCCATGATGTGTGACGTGATATGTGTGACGTGATGCCCATGATGTGTGACATGATATGTGTGACGTGATATGTGTGACGTGATGCCCATGATGTGTGACATGATATGTGTGACGTGATGCCCCTGATGTGTGACGTGATATGTGTGACGCGATGCCCATGATGTGTGACGTGATATGTGTGACGTGATGCCCATGATGTGTGACATGATATGTGTGACGCGATGCCCATGATGTGTGACATGATATGTGTGACGTGATGCCCATGATGTGTGACATGATATGTGTGACGTGATGCCCCTGATGTGTGACGTGATATGTGTGACGCGATGCCCATGATGTGTGACGTGATATGTGTGACGCGATGCCCATGATGTGTGACGTGATGCCCATGATGTGTGACGTGATATGTGTGACGCGATGCCCATGATGTGTGACGTGATGCCCATGATGTGTGACATGATATGTGTGACGCGATGCCCATGATGTGTGACGTGATGCCCCTGATGTGTGACGTGATATGTGTGACGCGATGCCCATGATGTGTGACATGATATGTGTGACGCGATGCCCATGATGTGTGACATGATATGTGTGACGCGATGCCCATGATGTGTGACGTGATGCCCATGATGTGTGACGTGATATGTGTGACGCGATGCCCATGATGTGTGACATGATATGTGTGACGCGATGCCCATGATGTGTGACATGATATGTGTGACGCGATGCCCATGATGTGTGACGTGATGCTCATGATGTGTGACGTAATACCCAGGTCGGAACCAACTTCTCCAGGTAGTCAAATAGTTTCACCTACCTAGGCAGTACCCTCACTAGAGAGGCGAATTGTGACTTTGATGTTAACAACAGAACTGGAAAGACGAGCTCTTGTTTGGGCGGCTTCAAGCAAACATCTGGAAACGACAGGTCATCAACGAGGTCACCTTCTTCCTCTTCTTGTTCTTCTTATTCTTCTCCCTGTTCTTGTTCTTCTTATTCTTCTTCTTGTTCTTGTTCTTCTTCTTGTTCTTCTTGTTGTTCTTCTTATTCTTCACCTTGTTCTTGTTCTTCTTCTTGTTCTTCTTCTTGTTTTTGTTCTTGTTCTTGTTCTTCTTCTTGTTCTTCTTCTTGTTCTTGTTCTTCTTCTTGTTCTTCTTCTTGTTCTTCTTCTTGTTTTTGTTCTTGTTCTTGTTCTTCTTCTTGTTCTTCTTCTTGTTCTTGTTCTTCTTCTTGTTCTTCTTCTTGTTCTTCTTATTCTTTTCCTTGTTCTTGTTCTTCTTATTCTTCTCCCTGTTCTTGTTCTTCTTATTCTTCTTCTTGTTCTTGTTCTTCTTCTTGTTCTTCTTCTTGTTCTTCTTATTCTTCACCTTGTTCTTGTTCTTCTTCTTGTTCTTCTTCTTGTTTTTGTTCTTGTTCTTGTTCTTCTTCTTGTTCTTCTTCTTGTTCTTGTTCTTCTTCTTGTTCTTCTTCTTGTTCTTCTTATTCTTTTCCTTGTTCTTGTTCTTCTTCTTGTTCTTCTTCTTGTTCTTGTTCTTGTTCTTGTTCTTCTTCTTGTTCTTCTTCTTGTTCTTGTTCTTGTTCTTGTTCTTCTCCTTCTTGTTCTTGTTCTTGTTCTTCTCCTTCTTCTTCTTGTTCTTGTTCTTCTTCTTGTTCTTCTTCTTGTTCTTCTTCTTGTTCTTGTTCTTCTTCTTGTTCTTCTTCTTGTTCTTCTTATTCTTCACCTTGTTCTTGTTCTTCTTCTTGTTCTTCTTCTTGTTTTTGTTCTTGTTCTTGTTCTTCTTGTTCTTGTTCTTCTTCTTGTTCTTGTTCTTGTTTTTGTTCTTGTTCTTGTTCTTGTTCTTCTTCTTGTTCTTCTTCTTGTTCTTGTTCTTCTTCTTGTTCTTCTTCTTGTTCTTCTTATTCTTTTCCTTGTTCTTGTTCTTCTTCTTGTTCTTGTTCTTCTTCTTGTTCTTGTTCTTCTTATTCTTTTCCTTGTTCTTGTTCTTCTTCTTGTTCTTCTTCTTGTTCTTGTTCTTGTTCTTGTTCTTCTTCTTGTTCTTGTTCTTCTTCTTGTTCTTCTTCTTGTTCTTCTTATTCTTCTCCTTGTTCTTGTTCTTCTCCTTCTTCTTCTTCTTGTTCTTCTTATTCTTCTTCTTGTTCTTGTTCTTCTCCTTGTTCTTCTCCTTGTTCTTCTTCTTGTTCTTGTTCTTCTTCTTGTTCTTCTTCTTGTTCTTGTTCTTCTTCTTGTTTTTGTTCTTCTTCTTGTTCTTCTTCTTGTTCTTGTTCTTGTTCTTGTTCTTCTTCTTGTTCTTGTTCTTGTTCTTGTTCTTCTTCTTGTTCTTCTTGTTCTTCTTCTTGTTCTTGTTCTTCTTCTTGTTCTTCTTCTTGTTCTTGTTCTTCTTCTTGTTCTTGTTCTTCTTCTTCTTCTTGTTCTTCTTATTCTTCTCCTTGTTCTTCTTCTTGTTCTTGTTCTTCTTCTTGTTCTTGTTCTTCTTCTTGTTCTTGTTCTTCTTATTCTTCTCCTTGTTCTTCTTCTTGTTCTTCTTCTTGTTCTTCTTGTTCTTCTTCTTGTTCTTGTTCTTCTTCTTGTTCTTCTTCTTGTTCTTGTTCTTCTTCTTGTTCTTGTTCTTCTTCTTCTTCTTGTTCTTCTTATTCTTCTCCTTGTTCTTCTTCTTGTTCTTGTTCTTCTTCTTGTTCTTCTTCTTGTTCTTGTTCTTCTTCTTGTTCTTGTTCTTCTTCTTCTTCTTGTTCTTCTTATTCTTCTCCTTGTTCTTCTTCTTGTTCTTGTTCTTCTTCTTGTTCTTGTTCTTCTTATTCTTCTCCTTGTTCTTCTTCTTGTTCTGCTTCTTGTTCTTCTTGTTCTTCTTCTTGTTCTTGTTCTTCTTCTTGTTCTTCTTCTTGTTCTTGTTCTTCTTCTTGTTCTTGTTCTTCTTCTTCTTCTTGTTCTTCTTATTCTTCTCCTTGTTCTTCTTCTTGTTCTTGTTCTTCTTCTTGTTCTTCTTCTTGTTCTTGTTCTTCTTCTTGTTCTTGTTCTTCTTCTTCTTCTTGTTCTTCTTATTCTTCTCCTTGTTCTTCTTCTTGTTCTTGTTCTTCTTCTTGTTCTTGTTCTTCTTCTTGTTCTTGTTCTTCTTCTTGTTCTTGTTCTTCTACTTCTTCTTCTTCTTCTTGTTCTTGTTCTTCTTCTTCATGTTCTCGTTCTTGTTGTTGTTCTTCTTCTTGTTATTGTTCTTAACTTAACTTAACTTAACTTAACGTTTTTATACTGGTTTAGAAGACTGGTTTAGAAGACTGGTTTAGAAGACTTCTACTTAAGCCTACTTAACGGTTTCAGTGCACAGTTGATGAAAATATTGATATGCATCCCTGTAAAGACCACTGGATGCCGCTGCACACAGTTTGGGAACCATGCCTAAAGCAGATAGACTCCATCCTGATTTATCAAATCATTTCCGCAGACAAATAATTGTATACCTTCTTAGTTAAAATGCAGGCCAAAGAAATTATAGGACACTATTGTAACATCGCTCTTCATCTAAACCACAAAGACGGATACACGATGCTAAAGACCAATGAGTAATGCTAACCAAGGTCACACAAACTGCATAGAAACAAGCTGTTGTTGTGTAATGCCCATAATGAGTAAGTTTGCTTTTTGTGCGCCTTGAAAACGATAGGTTGTAGTAGCTGTCCTCACATTCCAGGCGTGCTGATGAAAGTAGTCATTCAGGTGGTTGTGCTATGCTTGGCTTCATCTGCGTGGCGCTCAATACTACGGGGATCACATCGATTCACATCTCGTCAGTAATGCTGCGTTTAAAACATCCTGTTTCCGTGGAACGCTACATGGACGAGAGATTGTGGTCTTGGTCAGTGTATTATGCCTGACCCTGATTCGACGTCCTGGTCAGTATATTGTGCCTGACTGGACTAGCGTCTCAGTTCCCCTATCATAAAAGCGAGAGAAAACATCATCTTTATCTACTCTTTGCCACTGCACAAAAATAAGGACAAATAGCAAAATAAGTACACCAACAACAACAGCTTATTCATTTCATCTGGTATCCGTTTCTATAATTCGACCCTGACATCAGAGCAAGCATTTGATATGCCGTGCAAACTCACAAAAGGCGCTCCAGAAACGAAGTTACTCATTAAAAATGACTCACCAATACCAGGTGACTCTACCTCTGGGAGAGCTGGATTATCTCAAACCAGAACAGCCCAGCAGACACCAGCTATGATAACATACATGTTTCAATATGTAGTGCTGTCGTGTTGTGCTTTGTTAGCACATGTCTTTACTGCCATGTTGAATCCAGGATTGAGCTTCGTATATTGCATGTGTTTGTTATGTAAAACATTGCGTGTAGAATAGCTGGGAAATAGTTGTCTTCAAAAGGTCTGCACGGTTGGAAAGCGTGAGAGGGTATACATTTGTAGGCCAGCAGTTTCAGTTGTCAGGGGTACTTTCTTTTCCTTCTTGTTCTTCTTCTTCTACTTCTTGTTCTTCTTGATCTTGTTCTTGCTCTTTTTCTTCTTTTCTTCTTCTTCTTCTCCTCTTCTTCTACTTATTTGTCTTCTTCTTCTTCTTTTTCTTATTCTTCTTTTTCTTGTTCTTGCTCTTTTCTTGTTCTTCTTCTTTTTCTTGTTCTTGTTGTTATTGTTCTTCTTATTTTTCTTTTTCTTCCTCCTCTGCTTCCACTTCTTCTTCTTGTTCTTGTTTTTCTTCTTCTTCTTGTTCTTGTTTTTCTTCTTCTTCTTGTTCTTGTTTTTCTTCTTCTTCTTGTTCTTGTTCTTCTTCTTCTTCTTGTTCTTGTTTTCCTTCTTCTTCTTCTTCTTCTTTTTCTTCTTCTTCTTCTTCTTCTTCTTCTTCTTCTTCTTCTTCATCCTCCTCCTATTCTTCTTCGTGTTTTTCTTCTTCTTCTATTTCTTTTTCTTCTTCTTCCTCTTTTTCTTCTTCTTTTTCGTTTTTTTCTGTGCTCGCCCTGAAATGAACTTTTTGTTACATTGCGTCGTAATGGACATCGAGCGAGGCTGCGATAACTACGCCTTTCGGCCCGACACATCCGATTTCAGCACGACGTTTTTGGGATCTGGTTTGACATCCCACTTGGATACCTTAACTCTTTGCCAGACTACATGGTTGCAGTCTGTTTCAAGGACCGCCACTTTAAAGGCGGAAGAGCGTCTCCGTCAGTTGTGAGTCAATGAACCAAGCTGCCGGCTATGCGATTATCGCTCCTGTCAGCTCATTCGTTGCTCTACCTATATCCCTACATTTTCCAAATAAAAAAAAAACTTAAGCTCGAAACTAAAATTGAAAAACATCTGGATTTGGTAGCCTGAGTCATTTGACTAAGAATGGTAGACTCGATAGAGATATAAACGCATTCTCTTCTTACCTCACTCTGTTTCATTTGACGCTGTCCTACAGTCACACTCTTGCACAACTTTCACACGCGCACTCAGGTTGAGACCCTTCCATTGCACTTTGGTTGGGCTGGCTTCTGAGAGCGCACAAACCTAGCATAGGTACATACAGACGCACATGTACATTTAAGCACTGGTTTATGCGTCTTAATATCGCCCAAATTGACTATGGTCTAGGGTGGAATAGGCGTGCCTCCACCAGTAGAAACTAGTGAGGCAAACACGTAAAATAAAAAAACATAAAAAAAGATGTACAGACAAGAGTGCAGGGGTCAAACGCTGCTACCTATCAGCTGTCTCCACACCTAAGACACCGAAAGATTTCCATGTAACCAAAAACGCAGATGATAAATAGTATCTTTATTCCTAATCTGTGCTGTCAGTGACAGACATGGGCATTGAATAGAGCTGAGGAGCGAAAGTTAGCCGCCTGTGAAATGCGATGCCTACGAAAGGTCACTAACAACACCAAAAGAAACAGAATCACAAATACGAACATTGATACATTATACCAAGATCAACAAGCCGCTGTCCGAGTAACTGGGCAAACATCAGATTGGTTTGCAGTAGAAAAGGGAGTCCGACAGGGATGTATCCTCTCACCTTATCTGTACAACATATATGCGGAATGTATAATGAGAAATGTACGAGAAGATGAGAACATTGAAAGTTTCGACCCATTTACGATTGGGGGGTACGAGATTCCAGAGTTACGATACGCAGATGACACAGTGATACTATCAAGAAGTGCGGAAGGGCTAGAGCAGCTACTTTCAGCCGTTAATTGACATAGTAAAGATCAAAATCTCACAATGTCAGCATACATTTACAGTGGGTGGTGAGGAAATAGATCAGGTCACACATTTTGAATATCTGAGCTCCAGAATCGACAAAAAATGGCGACTGAAAGAAATCAGAAGAAGACTAGCTATGGCAATGCAGAGACTGCACAGCCTGAAGAAATTATGGCGGGGCACCAACAAAACGATAAAAGTAAAAGTTTTGAGAGCCTGTGTTTTTCCTGTGGCAGCTTATGGCTGTGAAGCATGGACGATTACCAAAACTTCTAGACAAAGAATCGAATCTTTCGAGTCAAAATGTTACAGAAAGATCCTCAGAATACCCTGGACAGTGAGAAGAACAAATGTAGACATTCGGCAAGAGCTGAGCATAGAGGAGAACTGGTTTATCAATTCCATTTTGGCTAGAAAATGCAAATACTTTGGTCACATCAAGAGACACAACGGTCTTGAGAGAACGGTGATGGAAGGTATGGTGCCAGGTAAAAGAGGAAGGGGTAGACCAAGAAGACGATGGCACCAAGATATCCAGGAATGTCTGAGTATGACAGTGGCGAAAGCTGGTGTTTTGGCAAGGGAACGAGTTTCTTTCAGACAGACTGTGATGGGGGCGACGTTCTACCAAGGAAATGCTACATGATGATGATGAACATTCTGGAATAGGTTGGAACAATTCCCTGCCTACAGTACATCGAGCAGCAGAGAATAAATTGGTTTGGCCACATTGTAAGAATGCAACACGACCACATTGTTCATGCAACCTTCTACAGAAGAAGATCAGGAAGCAAGGCGAGAGGTAGACCGAGGAAAAGGTGGATAGACAGCGTAAACGAGACTGCTGTAAAATATGGAAAAACGTTACTCGGCCACGAGAGAGGCGAAAGACAAATACATACCACGACACTGGGCTACAACCGGTAGAGAATGAAACGACAAAGAAGAGAAAGAAGAAGGCCATAACAATACTCCTTGGGATTATATAGGCCCATAGACCCAGAGTTTAGTCTCTGATTTATATGATTTAAGGTTTTAGCGTTAATTGAAGCCTCTTTATATGCCCGAAAGCGAGCCAGGTACATTTAAAGTTTCAGCCCGGGTCAGGAATGAAAGCCACGAGATCTCAATAGAGTCTTCAAGAGCTAATCGGTCAAGAAAACTGATTAAAATACGAGGACATTTTTCTTGGGTGCCAGCTCATTATGGAGAATAGCCTGAATTCTGAATTGACCAGACGGCGCCGCGTGCGGTTGGGCAGCCTTCTCGTCCATGAACACGGCCTTGACGGTTGCCAAGACCAGAACCACGAGCCTCTCTACCGTGCTCCCTGGTATGTGCTACGGAGCTGAAACATGGACAGTAACAAAAACACTAGAGGACAAATTGAGGGTGACAAATGCCTTTCTCGAGATACGCTTGGTCGGAATCGCTCTCAAGAACCAACGTATACAAGAGCACCGCAATTCTAACAAGAAGCGATTGTTCTTGGTGAATGATGCGGTCATGTATGCAGACAAGGGAAAAAATAGATGGGCAGGTCCCATGTTGCGACGAAACGATGGTCGATGGAGCACGGCGACAGAAACCTGGTACCCCTGAGGTAAAAAGAGACAACGGAGAATACCTCCAACGCGTTGGTCAGACTCTTTTGATGCAGCATCTGGGACGCCTGTGGAGGAGGGCTTACCATGCGCTGGATTTCCGTTTCCCAAGACAGAGCTTGCTGGAGATGAAGTTGGGACCCGCACCTGCGCTGAGGAACAGGTAATCAAGATAAAGATACGAGGCGTGTTCAAATGAAACCGGACCAAACTGCACCAAGTGAACATACGTACGATGCGCATGATGACGTCATTTATGATGTAAACAGTATATACCAACCGTCAAGTTTGCAAAATTGTATTATCCTCCGACTCATAGTTTCCACAGCAGATCGTTGAAAACATGGCGGGTGTGATACGGAATACGTCAAGAGTTGATCAGCGAGTGGTGATTAAGTTTATAACAGCTGAAGGATGTCGACTATAGGACATTCATCGCAGAATGCAGACAGTGTATGAGGACAAAAGTGTGTCGAAGACAACAGCAAAGAACTGGACAACAACGTTTAAAGAAGTACGTAAGTTAACGAAAGATCTTCTGAAACCAGGTCAGGCGCATGTTCTTGCGCCAGAAGCTGCCATCGCCGAATTTGATTCAGCAATTCGGGTGGACCGTTGCCAGAGTTACGTTCGCCACACTTCTGTCCCCATACACTGTCTGCATTCTGCGATGAATGTCAACTGCTTGACATCCTTCAGCTGTTAGAAACCGAATCACCGCTCGCTGATCAACTCTGGACGGATTCTGTATCACACTCGCCATGTTTTCAACGTTCAACGGAGGATAATGAAAAGTTACAAGCTTGACGGTTGGGATGTCCTGTTTACATTATCAGTGACGTAATCATGCACATCGTACGTATGTTCACTCGGTGCAGCTAGGTCCGGTTTCATTTGAAACACACCTCGTATATAAAAAAAAAACCTTCGTTTTTTATTACAACTTTCCGAATAACCTGCCCAGGACCCATCAAACTTTAATATATTAACTAATACAGCCTGCGTATAAAAATTCAGCACTTTTGATTGTGAGAAAGTTGGTTTAAAAAGGATAAATAAAAATCCACGAGAACGGACACGGGTCAGGTGAAGTTAAATAAAAATCTAGACGAGAAGATGAGTAAATAATGAAACATAAGTAAGAGAAATATCTGTTAACAGAGAAAAATGCATCGTTACACAAATGTCTTTTTCTTAGTTTTTTTTCGTGTGGGTCTCTTTGAAATATTCTTATTATGTCTAGTCTGGTCACGCTAACATATGTTATTGCCCGTGATTGGAACATAAGCGAGAAACACGTTTAGCAGTTTATTTTTAGAGCAATCATTTTCTATGATTCATGAAGATGCTTTTTTCATTCTGTCATCTTTTTTAAGTAGGGTGGGAAGTAGTTAGAGAGAGAGAGAGATAGAGAGAGAGAGAGGGGGAGAGAAGGAGGGAGAAAGGAAGAGAGAGATACCGAGAGTAAAAGAAAGAGAGAGAATGAGAAAGATAGAGAGAAATAAAGAGATATAGAGAGGTAGAAAGAGAGAGATGAGGAGAAAGAGAGAGAGAGCGAGAGAAATAAAGAGATATAGAGAGGTAGAAAGAGAGAGAGATGAGGAGAAAGAGAGAGAACGAGAGAAAGAGATAAATAAAGAGAGAAAAATCGAAGGAGAGAAAGAGAGAAAGAGAGAGAGAGAAACAGGAGATAAAGTGAGAGATAAAAAGAGAGAAACGAAGAGCGATGGAGATATAAAGAGAGAATGAGAGAGGATGGGAGAGATGAAGAGACGGAGGTAGAGTGAGATAGCGAGAGATAGAAAGAGAGATAAAGAAGAGACAGAGGGGGAGATAGATAGATAGATAGATAGATAGATAGAGAGAGAGAGAGAGAGAGAGAGAGAGAGAGAGAGAGAGAGAGAGAGAGAGAGAGAGAGAAAGTTGTTGGCGCTATTCCTACAATTCTGCTGCAAGACATATTTGTAGGTTTCAGCAATCCATTTTTTTGTTTTTATCTGTCTGTCTATGATTCACGTCCATATAAGCAGGATTGGCTGTAGGTAGAGATAATGCCATGCCAACCATTGCTATCAGTGGCATGAACTGTTATAGACGTCGTACCAGGCCATATCTTTTTTTAAATTTTTTTATTTGGAAGCCAGTTCCATTCTACGCTGTCTTTCAATACGCAATGTACTCAATTATAATCCTAGAAGTGCGTTTCCATCACAAGCGAAGATGATGACATCATACTTAATACTTGTGTTGTGAAATGTGATCACATATGACTGTACTGTCATTTCCTGACACGACAGGCTCTACCACACCCGGGACATACATTGGTGGATTTGTTATTCGAGTTGTTGCACATTTTAGAGCAATGTGCTTTCCCTGAGCGTCAGTGATTATGTTCCGCCCAGCGATGTGAGCAGCTTGTGTGATGGTAATGCGCCAGGCGGAGAAGTCCTTGCAAGCGTTGCCCAGAAGATAACATTTACGTTGAACCTATTTGGAAACAGCCAGTGTCCTTTCCCGAGAAGTTGAACAAAAATGCAAGGAGCCTTAAGTCGAGTCCTGACTTCGTTATTGTTGTTATTTAATGCCCACAATGAGTGAGTTGACCCTTTTGTGCGCACTGAAAAGGACGTTAAGTGGCGGGTTGTAGTAGCTTTCCTCACATCCCGATCATGCTGATGAAGGTGGACAGAGGTCAACCAGGCCGTTGTGTTATGATATGCTTGGCTTTATCTGCGTAGCACTCGCTGTTACAGGGATCACATCAATCTACATCTCGTCAGCCCGATTGCCATGAAAACAGTCTGTTTCCAGGGAACACTTCATGGAAGAGAAATTGTAGTCTTGGTCAGTGTATTGGGTCTGACCATGACGCGACATCCTGGTCATTGCCTGATTTGACTAGTGTCTCAGTTCCCAGATGTCTTCGTTAAGTCAAGGTAGAGTAATTGAAGTCGAGGTATGAAGACGAACGAGGAAGAAGAAGAAGAACCGATTTAGAGATACGTTTAATAATGGTGGTGAGTATTTAATAAAGGTGAGTTTTGGTAGCCCCGGGTCCTCTCTTCCCCTTTAATCGTGCCCTCTAGTATCGTCTGTAGACTTTCATGCCCCTGAATGTCTGAGATGTAAAGGTGAGTCTTGGTAGCCACGGGTCCTCTCCCCCCCCCCCCCCCCTCGAATCTTGTCCTCTAGTATCGTCTGTAGACTTTCATGTCCCTGCATACCTGAGATGTAAAGGCGAGTCTTGGTCGCCCCGGTCCTCTCTCTAGCGTTTCTTCTGACACCATTATGTCTGTTTGCCTGGTCTGAAGCTCTCTGTGCATCAGGGGCTTTGGAATGTGTTTATTTGGCATGCGAGCAACATGATCAGTCCATCTTAGTTGGGTCCTCTCTAACAACGTATTTTGTTGCTCTATAGAAGACTTCGGAAGTTGGGTAATTTATCTTGCCAGCTTATGCACACCAGTCTAAGGGGGCATTTGAAAAATGATCGAGTTGCCTGAGATGTCCTGTGTAGACGTATTTTCTGTATCCTCACCAGAAAGTGGAACAGACGAGATGTGTGAGTGACAAAGACTATGTGTAGTGCCGAGTGTTGGACAGCCTATAGGCTCATCGTGTGAAAGTTTTAACCTCCACACAGAGTCCAGGCAACATCGTCAGTCGGAAACCTGTGAAGAGACTTAACATCTCTAACCTGCAAAGTTTGCCACACAGAAGGCATTTCCTGGGCCCTGGATAGCCGTCTGACGGATGCACAGCCATGTACGGAAACAGTGGAGGGCAAGTGGGCCTTTCTGAAGGATGCTGTCTAGTCTACCACTTCTGCTCATGTGGGGCATGCAGTTTGCAGGAAAAAAAACTGGTTTGATGACAGCAATGGGGTAATTGAGACGTTGCTGGATGAAAAACATCGTTTATTGTGATCAAGACAGGGGCTCCTCGTTTTCCCAAAAGCCAGCATTCCCCAACATTCTCAAAATTGTCTAGTACCAGCTCAGAGCTATGCAGAATAACTGGCTCAACAGCAAAATAGATGAAATCCAGCGGAACGCAGATACAAACGACTCAAAGCGGTTTATATTGCCCTGAAGGCGGTCTATGGTTCTAGATCCTATAATTTATCTGCTGTCCTTAATGCTGACGACACGACACTGATGATCGACAGAAGATACTGCACTGATTTTCCTGGAATAGCTCTTGCTTAAGATGGTCTGTTGAATGATTAAGCAAAGCTCATGGTATAAATGCTGCTATTAATTAACAGAAGAGATAGTCCCACGTGATTATCACAGAAATTATGATTCTCCTTGTGCTTGTATAAGTTCACAATGGGGACATCTTTCATTTCCTGTGTTATATGTCGTCCATTATTTATTGAGTGAAATTCCCACGACGTGATGTTCTGGAACAACTCAAGGTGGACAAGATATTGCTGAAGGAAATAATCATCATCCTCTGGTCGGTCAGTCCAGAGACTGGCTGTAAGGTTGTCTGAGTATGTCTCTCCATTTGACCCTATCCTCTGGTCGGTCAGTCCAGAGACTGGCTGTAAGGTTGTCTGAGTATGCCTCTCCATTTGACCCTATCCTCTGCAGTTCTCTTCATTCCAGCATAAATTCGAACTTAAATGTCCCTGCATGCCTGATATGTAAAGGTGAGTCTTGATGGCCCCGATCCTCCTTCCTCTTGAATTGTGCCCTCTAGTATCTTCTGAAGAAGGCTTTCATGTCCCTGCCAACTTAACCGACGGAAATTAAGGAAATAGAAAGCGGGATTTTAAAAATGTTTGTTACAGTCTGTTGATAGTTCTTGGGTGGAAGAATGGAGGGCAAGAGAGCCAAATGACTGCAAAAGTACAGATGGACAGACAACACCAGGATGTGGTCGAGGCAGAGTTTGGCTGAGTGTACCAACCTGGCATGGGACAGTGACATCTGCAAATCCATGACTATCAACTTCCGATGAGGAGACGGCACTTGATGATGATTATTATTGTTACGCCATTATAGCGCATGCAACTCCAGCTTTAAAACAACACAAATTCAATTGAGTGAATGCACTTTTATTTGATAATCAATTATGGCGCCAGAAAGTGCACACTTATAATTTACAATTAATTAACAATTCATACAAGATACACTACTTGAATTTTGATGACCGTGCTTTGAGACATCATACATTGTGTACGTCAGTGGCTTTAAACTTTAACCATCCTCAACCTTACATGGTCAATTAAATTGATCAACGACTGGTCGAAGTCAAGTTAAGGGTCCACCAACTGCATGAAGTCAAGAAAAAAAACACCAAGGACTGTATGCAGTTACGTTATTGGGCCACATGTCAGTCAAGTAAACAAATTAAGAGATGCATAAAGTTTTTGAACCACAGGCTGCATGAGGTCAACTCAATAGACCACAGGCTGCATGAGGTCAACAATAGACCACAGGCTGTATGAGGTCAACTCAATAGACCACAGGCTGCATGAGGTCAACTCAATAGACCACAGGCTGCATGAGGTCAACTCAATAGACCACAGACCTCATGTAGTCAAGTAAACAAACCAAAGGCTGTGTGAAGTGAAATCAGTTGACCGCATGCTTCATAAGTCAAGTTAATGGACAACGGGCAGCGTAAAGTTAAGTTGATAGACCACAGGGTGCATGAAGTCAAGTTAGTGGATCACATGCGGCATGAAGTCAAGTTAAGTTGATAGACCACATGGGGCATGAAGTCAAGTTACTGGACCACATGTCGCATGAAGTAAAGTTAATGGACCACAGGGGGCATGGGGTCAAGTTAATGGACCACAGGGGGCATGAAGTAACGTTAATAGACCACATGGGGCATGAAGTAACGTTAATAGACCACAGAAGGCATGAAGTAACGTTAATAGACCACAGGGGGCATGGAGTCAAGTTACTGGACCACATGTCACATGAAGTAAAGTTAAAGGACCACAGGGGGCATGGAGTCAAGTTACTGGACCACATGTCGCATGAAGTCAAGTTAATGGACCACAGGGGGCATGAAGTAAAGTTAATGGACCACAGGGGGCATAAAGTCAATTTACTGGACCACATGTCGCATGAAGTAAAGTTAATGGACCACAGGGGGCATGAAGTCAAGTTACTGAACCACAGAAGGGCAACTAAACAAACCAAGAGCTGCGAAATGCCACCTGACTGCAGCACTTGAGAGCAGGTCGTTAGAGGAGACGAAAACTGCGGCCTTAACCGATATAGGCTGAAGACACACATCATGCACACCACAATATTTTCTGATTTGACTTTGCCTTTCTTTACCCTTCTGTTATTAATTTGGCTAACAATTTTTACAAAATGCGATAGCCGTTCCAATGCCTGAACCTTTTTCGGAGCCCTGTTCGATTTGCCTGGCAGGTTACTATTCTCTGCTCCTCTATTGGGCCCCGATTCTACACACACTATTTCCAATGTCCATAGTGGGGATTAGTCTTCTGTGTTGGTAAGAAAGCTGTAGAAACAGAACCCACATGATATACATATATAATGGATGAATGTTTTTTCCCCGGGTTGGGAATTCAAAGAGAAATGAAGGAACTACATTATTTGGAAAAGACCCATTAACTGACCTAAATAAGCTTATATAATGATTGGTTGATTCCACTTTTCGCTATAAATGAACAAACGATTCGCCACTGCAGCTGGTCATGCTACACAAAGGCCGTATTTGATCATTTGCAATGGCGGCTTCAATAGCCTCAGTTTCACAAGAATAAGTTGCTAGCTCCATGTACAACCATATTTAGTCGTCTTTTAAACCTTTTGTATAATATGAAGCAGACAACTCAACGCACTACTAATTAATTTTAATTGTCTTTTTTTTTTACCAATATTTTTAGCAGTAGCGAAGAGTTATAATAGACAGGATAGGATGGGCTATCCCAAACAGTTTTAAAGAATTAGAGAAGCCACCCCTTTGCGTAAAACAGATGTGAAATAAATTAGAATTTGAAATTGTAATGGGTATTTTTGTTTAAGTATTGTGACCTATTTTTCTGATTTTTCTTGGAATCGCTTCTCTGCTCGGATTGCTTTTACGAGTCATATTCGATATCGGCATGGAGTGTAGTTCATTCCTTTTTTCAAAGCACAATTAATATCGTCTGACATGACATAAGAGCCAATGGATGTTGGGCAATTACGGCTTCCACTAAAGTTGTCTCAGAAAGCGATCTCAGAACCAATGTTTCTGTTTCGTTCTCATTCTCAGATTGGAGATTGTTGTTACGAGGAGTGTTCAAATCAAACCGGACCTAACTGCAACAAGTGAAAATACGTACGATGCGTATGATGACGTCACTTCTGGTGTAAACAGAACATACCAACCGTCAATTTTGCAAACTTACATTATTCTCCGACTCACAGTTAACTCATCAGACCATTGAAAACATGGCGGATGTGATATGGAATCTGTCCATAATTGACCAAGGAGCGGTGATTCGGTTTCTAACAGCTGAAGGATGTCGACCAGTTGGCATTCATCGCAGAATGCAGGCAGTGTATGGTGACAAAAGTGTGTCGAAGACAACAGCGAAGAGCTGGACAACACTGTTTAAAGAAGGATGCGAGTTAACGAAAAATCTTCCGAAACCAGGTCAGGCACATATTGTTGTGTCAGAAGATGCCATCGCCAACATCGATGCAGCAATCGGTTGGACTGACCTCGGAGGTTACGTTCGCCACACTATTGTCACCATACACTGCCTGCATTCTGCGATGAATTGCAACTGGTCGACGTCCTTCACCTGGTACAAACCGAATCACCGCTCGCTGATCAATTATAGACGAATTCCCTATCACACCCGCCATGTTTGCAATGGTTTGTTGAGGAAACTATGAATCGAAGGATAATGAAATTTTGCAAACTTAACAGTTGGTATGTGCTGTTTACACCAGAAGTGACGTCATCATGCATATCGTACGTGTGTCCACTTATTGCAATGTGGTCCGGTTTCATTTGAACACGCCACGTATATACGTACCAATCTGTTCTACACACCCCAACAACTCGTAAAGAATGTATCGTATTTTGTTATTCTCCTGTCCAAAGTCAATTCACGCTGTAGAACAGAACAGTTAAACTAACTCCCGTGTGTTGCAGATACCATCTTCCATTCATTTTGTAATCAGTGAATTTTGTTGTGAAATTCGCTTATTTCACTGTTATTTCAACGAATCTTTGAAAATGTGATACTCAACTTAATAACTTTGACATTTTCTACAGTAAACACATATTAAATCATAGCCAGGTAAACATGCATTACCTTTCTTAATTTGTTTGAAAATGTATGCCAGCTTATCTCTCGTGGCAAGTGGAACTAACATAGGTCTGCTCGACCTAACTTGGGAAGATCATTTGAAGAATAAATAGTTTCGTCATCTTGTCAGTCGTGTAACCCCAATAATATGGTATAGTTCCTCTCTTCTTCTTCTTAATCGTTCGTTATCGAACTCAAGATACCTAGTTCCGAAAAGGGCTTTGCGAATAGCAGGATGTAGTTTTAAAAACGGAATGCGTTAACTTTACTTGACTAAACTTGACTTAACTTGACTTATCTTTACTTGACTTGACTTAACTTAGCCTTACTTAACTTGACTTAACTTGACTTAACTTGACTTATCTTAACTTAACTTAACTTGACTTAACTTAACTTGACTTGACTTGACTTAACTGAACTTAATTTAACTTAACTTAACTTGACTTAACTTAACTTAACGTCTTTATACTTTCTTAGAAGACTCTGCAGAGTCTGTATACAACCAGTTTCATTTACATTACCTTGCTCTAAAAGCTATGCGCATCCAATTTATTCTTAAATGCATTAATTGTCCCTGCCTCCACTACCTCCTGTGGCAATGCATTCCAAGCATTCACCACTCTCTGACTAAAAAAATATTCCCTAATATCTAATCTGGATCTCTCTTTAGTTAACTTGTAGCTATGCCTTCTTGTTCTTGTTGGTGGCTGTACTTTAAAAAAACTTGTTATAGTCTAATTTATTCCTTCCTCTGATCATCTCATAAACCTGAATTGTCACCACGAATTCTTCTCTCTTCTAGACACTGTAGGCCGGTTTTTCCGAGTCTTTCCTCAATAACTGTAATCCCACTATCAGCTTTGTCGCCTTTTTTGGTTATCTTTCCAGCATGTTTATATCCCCTCTACAATAAGGACTCCACACCTGTACCCAGTACTCTTAGTTTCCAGCTTGACTGAGATATTTGCACCGTGCAGTCCGATACATCTGACTTCAGCAAGGCATTTTGGGGCATTAAAAAAGTTGTTAAAATTAATTCTTCGTCGTCTTTGTTGTTTAATACGAACTACATAATGACCACTGCAGGTTGTTCCCTTACACATTCTCTAAAGTGATATACTATCTGGCACTTGTGGATTATGTACTCAAAAGAATTAAGGAGGTTGCTACCTGAATGCACAACTCTACTTAGTTGACTCTTATGACATCTTTAACTCTACTTAGTTGACTCTTATGACATCTTTAACTCTACTTAGTTGACTCTTATGACATCTTTAACTCTACTTAGTTGACTCTTATGACATCTTTAACTCTACTTAGTTGACTCTTATGACATCTTTAACTCTACTTAGTTGACTCTTATGACATCTTTAACTCTACTTAGTTGACTCTTATGACATCTTTAACTCTACTTAGTTGACTCTTATGACATCTTTAACTCTACTTAGTTGACTCTTATGACATCTTTAACTCTACTTAGTTGACTCTTATGACATCTTTAACTCTACTTAGTTGACTCTTATGACATCTTTAACTCTACTTAGTTGACTCTTATGACATCTTTAACTCTACTTAGTTGACTCTTATGACATCTTTAACTCTACTTAGTTGACTCTTATGACATCTTTAACTCTACTTAGTTGACTCTTATGACATCTTTAACTCTACTTAGTTGACTCTTATGACATCTTTAACTCTACTTAGTTGACTCTTATGACATCTTTAACTCTACTTAGTTGACTCTTATGACATCTTTAACTCTACTTAGTTGACTCTTATGACATCTTTAACTCTACTTAGTTGACTCTTATGACATCTTTAACTCTACTTAGTTGACTCTTATGACATCTTTAACTCTACTTAGTTGACTCTTATGACATCTTTACAAGTTATATTTGACCTATTGTTACTTTCTCCGCTATCGGCGAAGTGTTTTAATTAACCACTTCAATATTGATTTGAAAAGTGATTGGTATTTGTATGCACTAAGACTATGTGTTAAAACATACATTGAGTATTGGCGGGATCGATAGTCGATCGATTTATGTTTATCAGACTTATTGAAAACACATCAAACTATTTCAACATAATATATAAAGATCATTCAAATAATGAATACTAAAATAAAGAAATATAATAATTCATCTTTACCCCGGTGTTACCGAGGTCTAAATAGAGAGCTAAGAATTATAATAGTGTAACATGCCAGGCGTCTAGGAAGGGTCGATTATCATTTCCGGAATAAACTATGACCCACATAGAAAAAGAAGAAAATCTCTGTATTTGATGGAATTATATGAGCGACTGTCAAGTCTAGTCAATAATTTATCTACACCACTTGGTAATAGAGGAGCAACAATGTCAAGTCTAGTCGATAATTTATCTACATCACCTTGTAATATAGGAGCGACTGTCAAATCTAGTCAATAATTGATCTATACCACAAGGTAATAGAGGAGCGACTATGTCAAGTCTAGTCAATGATTGATCTTCACCTATTGTTAATATAGCAGCAACTAAGACCAGTCGTAAATTATTGATTTACTTGGTTGAACTGAATGACAATATCTAATGACTAATTCTGTGGCGGAAGTAGAGGAAAGTGGAAGGGGTAACAGGAAGTGGGTTGTGTCCTTAATCACAAATCGTATTTTTGCCAAAAATATTTCTTTTAAAATGTACTTGCTCTGTGATGGTAGCGCTAAATTACGTTCACCCACACATCATACATGTCATAACGACAATGGTACAGACGACACACGAAATAATTCGACACCTCATTTCATCTAACAGTGTTAGAGGACAAATGGGATAAAATTATGACAATGTTATATATATAAAAACCTTCATTCAATGCTCTACTGTCAGACACGGCCTATTTCAACGTTTGATACTAGATTGGAAACTCTAGACTTTCCTCTATCTTCAAAACAGTTGATATAATCAATGCCAAGCTCAAAAAGTGTCACTTCGACTGCGGACAATTTTTTTCTTGAAGGCTTTCTTCATGTTGACAAATCTTGACCTTTTTTCCAGTCCGGCTACGTGCTCTGTAGTAGACAGGCTCTTCACTAGTTGACGTTTTATCAGGACAAGTAACTCCTCCATGGTCTCATTGACTCCTTCTTGTCCCTGTGCAAGAATATTGCAATATAGGATGTAGTAACAAGCGAAGAGGAAGGGGAGATAATGTTGATGAAATTTTTCTCCATAAGTGTTACATGTGTAACTAGGGGCTGTGTTGAATATGACTAGGGATAAAAACGCTGAACAGTGCATGCGCTCCAGCTGTCAGCGGCCCAAAGCTGAGCAGTGCATGCGCTCCAAAGCTGCCTGCTAGCGTCAGGGCCAGGACTCAAAGCTGTCAACACCATTCCTCACCTCCCCAAGGTGATCTTGGATAACAGACTGCAACAATGCAGACTGGCTAAGGAGAAGGGATTGACGAGGGAAGGCTTACCCGGCACCCAAAAATGTCATGCTGAAGTAGGATGTGTCGTACCGAAAAGTGCAATTATCGCAGTCAAGCTGTAAACCACAGCACGGCGTTCTTCCGACTACATTTTGCTACTTGCAAAGTCCTTTTCAGAACTTGATAGCGGGAATTTGAGAACGAACGATGAAGAAGGAGAAGAATATGAATATGACTAAGTACAGTGTTTTGTATTACTATCCAGAGATGTGCTTCAGAGGGGTAGGCCACAGGGGTAGAACAGAGGGGTAGGCCAGAGGGGTAGGCCTGAGGGGTAGGCCAGAGGGGTAGGCCAGAAGGGTCGGCCAGAGGGGTAGGCCACAAAGGGTAGGCCAGAGGGGTAGGCCAGAGGGGTAGGCCAGAAGGGTAGGCCAGAGGGGTAGGCCAGAGGGGTAGGCCAGAGGGGTAGGCCAGAGGGGTAGGCCAGAGAGGTAGACCAGAGGGGTAGGCCAGAGGGGTCGGCCACAGTGGTAAGCCAGATGGGTAGGCCATAGGGGTGGGCCAGAGGGGTAGGCCAGAGATGTACTTAAGAGGGGTTAGCCAGAGGGGTAGAACTGCAAAAAATAATACAGGACCAGTCTGCTTCGAGATGGTTGATGGCTTATGCGCCCCAAGGTGATTAGGGCAATGAAGAAGAAGAAGAGGAAGAGGAAGAAGAAGAAGAAGAAGAAGAAGAGGAAGAAGAAGAAGAAGAACAAGAAGAAGAAGTAGCAGAAGAAATAGAAAAGTCCGTCAAGAAAAAGAATATGTAAATGATAACACAAAACTGACCTCAGCTACAGAAATCTGAAACCTGGGACAGTCCATCTCACCAGCCAAGTTGTCACACTCATCTTCCGTAACGGCACGCGCAGTCAGTAGGTCATGTTTGTTGGCCACTAGCACTATAGGTATGTCTGCACCACGTAGTTGGAATACTGTATCCTGGGAATTTTTCAAAAAAAGCTTCAGATGTCTGAGGAAATGAGTCCCTTACTTTTTGCAAGGATGTGTCAGTAAGTATGTCACAAACTGGGATAGCTGAAAAATGTAGTTGGTAGTTTCTAAAGGTGGCATTAGGTGGCAGAAACATCCATCTTTGTGATTACGGCATAGCAGACTCTATTTGTCTCATGCACTTGCGCAGCATAGATACACCATTGTGTATTATGCACACAGCGGGAACAGTCAAAGAACAAAACAACATGGTGCTGCTATGATTTTTTGGGGGACAAAGGACTTTCTGCAACGGGTATTCCTAAAGAAAATGCTTCCTGTTTTTTCGATGAGAAGTGTTTGCCACCTAACAGCGGTACATAGCTGGGTATACATTTTCTCAAGGGCGTACGAAAATTGCTGATGAATCCAGACCTGGTTGTCCTGTTTAAATTGCAAACAGAAACATAAGTGCGGTTGGTGAAGGGAATGATTCTAGTTGATAGGCATGTAACGACAGACAGTAAAGCAACTGTAATAGTAAGTTCGCCTTGATTAGCATAAAGAATAATGCATGTGACTGAATTTATTAGCCGCAGGAAGCACAAATTGCAAAATAAGAAAGAAGAACGTACGACAGTTAGCCTTCGGCTACCTGGGAGCAGGCAAATACCTGTTTCTTCTTCTTGTTCTTGTTCTTGTTCTTGTTCTTCTTCTTCTTCTTCTTCTTCTTCTTCTTCTTCTTCTTCTTCTTCTTCTTCTTCGTTCGTTCTCAATCTCCCACTACCAAACCCTGAAAGGGCTTAAGTAGCAGAATGTAGTCTAGAGAACGGAATGCGTTGTGTCGTAGTTTACAGCTTGGCTGCGATATTTGCACCTTTCGGTCCAACACATTCAACTTCAGCAAGCATTTTTTGAGTACCAGGTTAGCATTCCCTCTTCGATCCCTTCTCCTTAGTCAGTCTGCCCTGATGCAGCCTGTTATTCAGGATCACCGCGTGGAGGTGTAGAAGGGTCTTGGCAGCTATGGTTCGCTGGCCCTGACGCTAGCAGTCAGCTATGGGTCGGTGACCTCTGCAGCTCTTGCGCTGCTCAGCATCTTGATCCCGGAAATGTATTCGACACAAGACGTAGTGCCGACCATATTTCTTCGAATGTCGTCGTTCCACATTATGTCTCTCCTGGTAACACCGATGACTTTCCTCAAACACTTCATTTCACAAATTGAAATTCTGCTCACGCGTGCCCTGGACAGAGGCCATGTTTGGCAGTGGTAGCACAAAATCTGCATAAATATACTGTTTATCAGCTGTTGCTTTGTTGCCAAACTAATGCTTGGGTGTTTAAGCAGTGGGGACAGCTGATAAGTCACCGCAGATGTTTTCTGGCACCTTGTCTCGATTTCCCTGACGATCCTAACGTCTGCCAAAAAAATACTGCCCAAATACTTGAACTCATGGACCTGTTGAAGAGCAATATCATTTAGACTTATCTTGAGGGGCCCAGGAGTTCTACTGATCATCATAGTTTCTGTTTTTTTCTCGCTAATTCGCATTTTGTATTTAGCACAGGTAGTCGCAAGCGTGTTCATGTGGTTTTGCAGTTTGTTTGCAGAGATTCTATACCGATGTGAAAGGAAGTATAGTGTAACACCAGTCAGGTGAAACATACTGATCAAGACTTAACTTAACTTAACTTAACTTAACTTAACTTAACTTAATTTAACGTCTCTGTACTGGTTTAGATTACTCATCAGAGTCTGTAGACAATCAGTCACATCTGCATTACCCTGTTCTAAAAACTATGCACATCCAATCTATTCTTAAATGCATTATCTGTCTCTGCCTCCACCACATCCTGGGGTAATGCATTCCAAGCATTCACCACTCTATGACTAAAAAAATATTTCCTAATATCCAATCTGGACCTTTCTTTAGTTAATTTGTTGTATCTGTGCCCTCTTGTTCTCGTTGGTGGTTTTATTTTCAAAAACTTGTTATAGTCTAATTTAACCTTTCCTGTGATTATCGTATGAACCTGTATCAAGTCACCTCTAATTCTTCTCTCTTCTAGACACTGTAGGCCGGCTTTCTGCGTCTTTCCTCGGAACTGTCTTTGTCGACCCCATCTTGGCTTCCTCGTAGGACTCATTGGCATTGGCTGTGTCACAGCAATATGGCTAGTTAGGAGGAGATCGACTCTTTAATCCCCACAGTGGTTGGTTAACCGAGGAACCTTACATTACACTACAGCAGAACGGTCGTGGTCTACTTTCCCTATGTAAGCTTCCTGATGTGTTCTTTTTCTTCGACGTTAGTGACGTTGGGTCGTAGTTTACATCGAGGCTGCAATATCTGCGCCTTCCGGCCTGACGCATCCGATTTCAGCACAACATTTTTGGAAACGGGTTTGCCAATCCTCTTTGATCTCTAATCGGCTTAGCAGGCTGCATGTTATCTGTTGCCTGGGCTGCCACGTGAAGGCGGAAAAGAGTCTTGGTCAGTTAAGGATCACTGACCCTGATGCGAGTAGCGAGCTATAAGTCGCTGGCTGCTGTCACTGCTGCATCTTCGGGGCCGGTTCTTGATGTTAAGGAACCACTGTAACCTTTTGATTTAAACAACAACAAAAATAACAAAAAGACAACAGCATTGAGCTGAGGAAAAAATATAAATGAAATGATGTCAATAAATGTCATTAACTGAACGCAAAGGGAGTATATGGCGCTGATGCTCTTCATGGAGCTATAACAGTGCCAGTTAGAACTGTACTCACCTTCAACTTGTAGGCATCTTGGTAGCTGTGTCTATCCGTGACAGAGTACACGAGAATGAAACCCTCAGCCCAGCGAATGTGTTTTTCTAGTGTTTCCCGAGGCATCTGCAAATGAATTGGTTATTTTTGATCAGTTATACATGTCTGGAATTTTAAAAATATAGAATAGTAGTGCCTCGCTATACAAAAACTCGCTTTACGAATATACGCTTTGCAAACACACGCTACACGAACACTCGAAATACAAACTCTCGGTATACAGGCATGCGCTTTACGAACATTTGCGTTACGACCATCCACTACTACGAATGTCTTCAATTCTAGCTAGAATAATTTCATACAAACGCATGCGTACATATTCCAAGCATGAATGTTAAACCAGCCAGAGGTGCTGAAGATCTAGTACGGTGAAAGAGCTGACAGCAGCCAGCGACAAATAACTTTCTGTTTGCACTGGGTTCAGCAAACTAGAGCTGACCAAAACCCTGTTCCCCTCTAAGCGGCGGTCCAGGAAACAGGCTGGCTATTGTAGTCTGGATAAGACAATAGGGATCTCAGTGGGAAGGAAAACCGAGTTCCCCAAAAAGTAAGATGAAACCGGATCTGTCCGGTCGGAAAGCGCACCGATGACATCCTATTTATAAACCGACACAATGTCATACCATCCTTTACAAGACAAATGCAGAAGAAGAAGAAGAAGAAGAAGAAGAAGAAGAAGAAGAAAAAGAAGAAGAAGAGGAAGAAAGAAGAATAAGAAAATAAAGAAAACAATGATTGGTGATTGGGAAACACTGATATAAAACACTGCTCTCGGTACCGGGGTAGGTATTTGCCCCACGTGCTGCTGGCTACACGCAAGCCTCTCTTGAGCACAAATAGTCGCCCAGAACAGTCTGGCTTCACCCAGGGCCGTTCTACAACCGACACTATCCTTGCTCTGCGCCTTCTCGCCGAACAACATCGCGCCTCCAATCGCCCCTTGTGCGCTGCATAAGTGGACTTAAAGTCTGCCTTCGACTCGGTTGGTCGACCGGCGTTAGGGAAAGCTCTCCAGGAAATAGGTGCCCCGGCCCCCCTCCCTCCACTATTGAACTTGGTCAAGGAGCTACACAGGGACATCGGCGCCAGAATTCGATTGGGTGGTACTCTGTCTGACAGATTTCGTCGACTTCGAGTATCACAGACAGGGGTGTTTTTCTTCTTCCTCGTTCGTCTTCAGACCTCAACTTCAATGACTCTAACGAAGGCAGCAGTCGCCTCAAGGCTCTATACACTTCCGTACAGCTTCTTGTGGAAGGACACTGGCTGTTGCCAAATGCTACTTCTTTTGCCGGTATACAGTGGACAGGACTGCAAAATATGTTCTACCTTCATGGGAGCTGTGCCCCAGGCACAAAGGTCTGTAGTGCCAATCTTGAACTTGTTGTACAGATGGCATCTAAGCCTGTTGTGACCTGTGCGTAGCCGGGGAATTATCACCTGGTCTCGCCTAGAGAGTTGATGGTAGGCATCGTTTTCTATTGTGGCCAGGGTGGTCTTTGTTTCCATGTTTCACTGTACGTTGCCCTGATGAATGCTTTTGTCTCATTGTATGAGATTTTTGTATCACTCTGCTGCAGCATTACTCCCTCTCTGGTGAGTCTGTATGCCTCCTCGTTGCCTGGAACGTTAGAGTGGGCTAGTATCCACTGGACTGTGCTTTTTTTTGAAGCACTGGGACAAGCGTTCGAGCGAGTCTGCCAAGGGTGTGTTCTTGCACCTGACCTATTCTGCCGGGCAGTCGACTGACTTCTTGACCGCCTCAGCAAGCACCAAGAGGGTATTGCTATTGATCAATCAATCTTCACTGATCTCACTGTTTGTCATAGGTTGTCCAAGTATCGATACCATACAAGAACGCAATGACGACACATGTATTGTAAACCATGGCTTTAATTTTGGTTGTCAGTTTCTGGTTTCCCTAAACACGCGTTGCTAGGCGATCAAATGTAGCAACAGCTTTGCCAATGCGACTGTTTTTTTTTTCTGGGTCTAGAAAGAGCTTGTTGTTAATGAGAGACCACATATTTGTGAATCGGTGCACAGTTGCAAGTTCATAATTATCGATGCTAAGACTTGGCGTGGCATCTACTTCCTGTTCCAGCACAATTGTTTTGTTGAGACCCAAAGTCGTTGCAATCCTGGGAGAAGCGATCCATCAACCTCTGTAGTTCCTGATGACTTTGGGTGACAATTGCATCATCATCAGCGAAAAGCAAATCCCTGGTGGTGATCTCCCTTATCTTCGTTTTGGCCTTGAGACTTGCAAAGCTAAACAGCTGACCACTGTACCTAATGTGACGACATATTTCTTCATTTTCGTAACCAAATGCATGCTTTAGTAACAGGGCAAAGACGGCTTCGAGCAGTGTCGGGGCCAGACCGCAGTTTTGCGTAAACCACTTAGAATCCAAAGTGGTTGTGATATCATCATCCTCATGAGTCCCGTAACCGGAAATGTTATTGAGGCACCAATACTGCAGATTGTTGGATCAGTTCCCGCCACTTAACTCTGTTTTGTGCCAGGATTTCAAATCTGCCGCCTGGACAAGTTAACCTCAGTGGTATGAGTGACATTATTGTGTTTTGAGATGGCGGGCGCATTTTTGATTGTTCTCAATGCTTTCTGCAATATCGATGTGTCTTGAGCCGTTTTGCACCTGGTGGAGCCCATCCCTCTCCAGGCAACGTGTCCCTCCTCCAAATTGTGAATTTTTATATGATCTTCCTGTCTACCCAAGTATGGAGTCACATTTTCACTCTGAAGGTAATCCCTTTCCGTTTTCTTTTTTCCGGCCTCGTTTTCATCTTTGTCATTTGCTTTTAATCGTTTTTGTGTATGATGTGTTTCGACTTTATCATAAAATTGGATTGTTCCTGTCATTTCCTCATGGAACGATATTATTAGTCTTAGCAGTTTACTTGTGCAGCCTATTGTTTGAGGATCTTGAAGAATCCATCCCTACTTACTAAATCAGATACCTTTGTCAGGTCAATGAAGGCGATATAAAAAGGCTGGTTCTGTTCAATGACTTTTCCTGCAATTGCCGAAGAGAGAAAATCATGCCGATGTTCATCTTCCAAACCTCAATCCCCACTGTGATTCCAGATACACACGCTCAGCTGAATTTGTTTACTCTGGCGAAAACTTTGCTTACAGCACGGAGCAGAGAGACACCTTGATAGTTATTACAGTCACTTCTATCACCTTTGCTGTTGCATAATGTTACGACCTGTGTATCTCTCATACCTTGAGGCATAATGACCTATTCCAAATGCTGGTGTAACGTGAAATAAAGCGATTACGAGAGTGCACCACGAATTGTGTCTATTGAGTTATATATATAAAACCAACTTAAAAAAGACCAACAAAGATTTAGTAATTAAGCAGTTACGAACCAAATACACAAACTTCACAAAACACAAACTTCACTGTATGATAAAAAGAAATATTAAACATAGGAGCAAGGAAATGATCGTCAAACTGTATAAAGCTTTAGTTAGACCTAGATTGGAGTACTGTGTACAGGTGTGGAGTCCTTATCATAGAGGGGACATAAACATGTTAGAAAGAATACAAAAAAGAGCGACAAAGATGATAGTGGGATTCCAGAATTACAGTTATGAGGAACGACTCAGAAAAACCGGCCTACAGTGTCTCGAAGAGAAAAGAATTCGTGGTGACTTAATACAGGTTTATAAGATGATCAGAGGAATCGATAAATTAGACGATAACAAGTTTTTTAAAATACAGCCATCTACAATAACACGAGGGCATAGCTACAAGCTGACTAAAGAGAGGTCCAGGTTAGATATTAGGAAATATTTTTTTAGTCAGAGAGTGGTGTCTGCTTGGAATGCATTGCCAGGGGAGGTAGTGGAGGCAGGGACAGTTAATGCATTTAAGAATAAACTGGATGCGCATAGCTTTTAGAGCAAGGTGATGTAAATGTAACTGGTTGTATACAGACTCTGCAGGGTCTTCTAAACCAGTATAAAGACGTTAAGTTAAGTTAGTTAAGTTAAGAACACAAACTTCACATAACACAAACTTCACAAAACACAAACTTCACAAAACACAAACTTCACAGATCACAAACTTCACAAAACACAAACTTCACAGAACACAAACTTCACAAAACACAAACTTCACAGATCACAAACTTCACAAAACACAAACTTCACAAAACACAAACTTCACAAAACACAAACTTCACAAAACACAAACTTCACAGAACACAAACTTCACAAAACACAAACTTCACAAAACACAAACTTCATAAAACACAAACTTCACAAAACACAAACTTCACAGATCACAAACTTCACAAAACACAAACTTCACAGAACACAAACTTCACAAAACACAAACTTCACAAAACTAACCTGAAAGGCAGTGTCTAAGAGTTCAAGAGTAGTTTCATCTCTGGTCCCAACAAGCCGATGTGTGTACATCATTTCTGGGAATAAAAAGGGCAGACATCTTTGTAAGTTACTGGGGGCTGACTTCTTCTTCTTCTTCTGCTTGTTCTTCTTGTTCTTTTTCTTCTTCTTCTTCTTCTTGTTCTTATTGTTGTTCTTCTTCTTCATTTTCTTCTTCTTTTTCTTCTTCTTCTTCTTCTTTTTCTTTTTGTTCTTGTTCTTCTTGTTGTTGTTGTTGTTGTTGTTGTTCTTCTTCTTCTTGTTCTTGTTCTTCTTTTATTTCTTCTTTTTCTTTTTCTTCTTCTTCTTTATTTTTCTTTGTCTTCTCCTCCTCGTCCTCCCCATCCTTCTTCTTCTTGTTCTTCTTCTTCTTGTTCCTGTTCTTGTTGTTGTTCTTCTTCTTTTTCTTCTTCTTCTTCTACATATGTCTTACTGCTGTTGCTTTTGCGGTGACGCAGAGAGTAGGTATGCGTCGTCGTCTGGTTTGTGCTAGGTGGGAGACTTGTACTACCAAATGTTGAACTTTTGGAGTGTTTCTTTGATCCCCTCTTCCCATCCTAGGGATCGACCACCTGCTCTTGTCCCTGAAGCCTCCATGTGCAGGATCTTTCTGCAGGTTGATCATACTGTATCCTTGTCAGTTGTACCAACCACTTTATTTTCTGCTTGTCAGTGTAGTAGTTAACCGTTATGGTCCCCACCATTCTTCTGAGCGTACTGTTGCAAATTGTATGGCAAATTATCCTTCCTGCTGCACATCATACACATCACATCTTACAGGCCTTGATCTTACGTTTGTGCCTATTCAATAGGGCCGAAGGTTGACAGTGAAACATAATGCAGGGATAATCAACGTGTTTATCAGCGTCTGTTTAGTGGTCTGGTTTTAGTTTGGAAAGTGAAAGTTATCGTATTCATGCGTATTCTAGCGGTTTGAAGACATTTCTAACGGTTTGAAGACATTTCTACTGGCTTGAAGACATTTCTTCTGGCTTGAAGACATTTCTTCTGGATCGAAGGTATTTCTAACCGTTTGAAGACATTTCTAATGGTTTGAAAAAAAAAAAAAACTAGGAGTGAAACAATAATGTTTAAATCGGATTTCTGTTAAAATACAGATATACATGTTACCTTTTAATCCTCCCCGTCCACTCTCCATGTCTCGTACTTAAGTTAAATTGACAACACTGGATGAGCACCATCCTTTCATGTTTTCTCTGAGTTTTGTGTCCTTTAGATTCCATACAGAGTATAGGACGGCCCCTACAGCTTGCTCACTGTCAGGAAGCCTGTGTCAAAGCACTTATGTGAATTTTTGTAGTGCTGGTTTTTGTAGTCATTCAGTTTACATGTTGAGATTACTAGACAAATGCACAACAATAGCGAAGCGATAGAAAAGACAAGATAGGCTGAGCTTTCCCAAAATGTTTTGAAAAATTAGAAAAGACATTATTTTGCATTAAACACGGGAAATAAATGTGACATTGAAATCGTAATTGTCAGTTTTGTTTAATCGTAGTGATTATCTGATGTCCAGCCTAACATAAGAATCTGTACAATTTGTAGCTAGGAAATGGTCATTAAGGGTCTACTTTCTCTCGCAGCCAAAATAGCCACAAATTAGGCCGACCGTCTATGGCTGAGAGTGTTGCCTTCTCAAAGTGTGTTTCAAATGTAATTTAGGATAATTTTTGTTTGGTTTAGTAATTGCGATTTGAACACGTGTTAAAATGAAAAGGTGTTTGATATTTCCTTTCATAAATGAAACAAAACGCTTAGAACTGATTGACAATAAAACGTATACAAATGTGTAGAAGTACGCCGACAGCAGGGGTTTCAACTACTTCATTCAGCACAAACACCAAGTACATTTCCAAATTTTGTCCATATTGTTAAGTATGCTACTTTATGTTCACGACTCAGCTTATCCTAAGATTATTGTCACGCTTCGCCAGAACCTTTAAATGTAGTCTTTTACAACACGCGTGAAAGGTTACAGAGGTTAAATTCAATTCAAGTGCCGTCTCCACAAAGAAGGTTGGCTGCAATGGACCTCCAATATTCTTTGTCTCTTGTTTTAACGGCACACCCTCCCAGACTGACATCAGTCCATCTTTTGATGTTACTCTCCCACCGGTGTCAGTAATGTGGGTCCTATTCATCGCCAACACTTTCTCTTTACGTTTAGTCCCATTGATATGTGTTAGGATCTTTTCTACTGGCATATGTCCAGTTCTTTAACACAAGTCCAAATTAGATATTAGGAAGGGATCAAGACGCTGAGCAGCGCATGAGCTGCATCGGTCAGCGACGCATAGCTGACTGCTAGAGTCAGGGCCAGCGAACCAGAGCTGCCAAGACCCTTCTACATCTCCACGCGGTGATCCTGGAGAACAGGCTGCAGCAGCGCAGACTGGCTAAGGAGAAGATATCGAAGAGGGAAAGCTAACCCGGTACTCAAAAACTGCTTGCTGAAGTCAGATGTGTTGGACCGAAAGGTGAAAATATCGTAGTCAAGCTGTAAACCACGACACAACGCATTCCGTTCTCTGGACTACATTCTGCTTCTTAAACCCTTTCAGGGATTGGTAGCGGGAGATTGAGAACGAGCGAGGCTAAGCCAAGCGAAGATATAAGGAAATATTTGTTTAGTCAGATAATGGTGAATGCTTGGAATGCACTGCCACAGGAAGTTGTGGAGGCAGGGGAAATTAATGCATTTAAGAATAGATTGAATGCACATAGTTTTTAGAGCAAGGGAATGTAAATGAAACTGGTTGTATACAGACTCTGCAGAGTCTTCTATACCAGTATAAAAACGATGTTTAATTACTTTCTATATTAGTGACTTTATCATACCATTTTATTCCCTAAATTCGGCGAAATCAATCACTGACGAAAGTTTCACCCTTTTAGCTGTACGTTTCTTTATTCCCTACCCCACAGAGCCGTACAATAGGACGGACTTGACGTTGGATCGATATTTGTTTGACAGACTGAATTATTTTCGTTTCCACAAATTCCTTTAAACAATACAAGCCCCTCTCGCCTCCTATAATCTTAATTTGATATCTCCATGAATTTGTCTATTTTACTACCAACGTGTATGAATGAATCAAGCTCTTGCAGTACCGTGTCTTCCATTGCAATGTGATTGTCGGTAGGTAGTTTTATTTTCATAATCTGTGTTTTATTCTCTCTGTGTACCCTCTTAAGCGTACGAATAGCCTAGGGATAAAGTACTCACTTTTCATGGCAAAAGGTGCAAGGTACGAGTCCCGCTATAAGTACGCTCTATTCGACCCAGCTGTAGATTAAGGAAGTTAAAAGGCAGCGAGGAAATAAACCGGCCACCGTACCTTATACAAGTTTTGGCTTAGTATGGTCAAGTCTCTCTAACAACTTTATTCCCCAACAGTAGCCTAACTACTATGGGACAAACCTTTCTTTCCCCGACAATAGTGTAACTACTATGGGACAAACCTTTCTGTTCCCAACAATAGTGTAACTACTATGGGACAAACCTTTCTGTTCCCAACAATAGTGTAACTACTATGGGACAAACCTTTCTGTTCCCAACAATAGCGTGAAACTGACTTTTTGATTTCTCCATTACCTTGTGGCGTTGTCCTTTCAAATCTCTGTGTTGAACGAATTTATTTTTGCCCAGCCCCGAGTTGCTCTTCTGGTTGCATCTTCATTTGGATCTGCATGCATGTATGTCTTCCCAAGATGTCAGATCCATATCCAGTGTTTTCATTTTCGGCTTACATGCGCCTTTGAAACTCAGCAGTGGTTGGTCAGTTGTTCTTTTACCGCACGTCAGCTGCCCACGGCGAATATCTTTCGGATTTGCGACCGTCCCCCAAGCGACGAACATGACCAAGCCAACGCAGTCTTAGGGACAAACTATTCATTTTCCGACAGTAGTGTAACTACTATGGGACAAACTATTCATTCCCCGACAGTAGTGTAACTTCTATGGGACAAACTATTCATTCCCCGACAGTAGTGTAACTTCTATGGGACAAACTATTCATTCCCCGACAGTAGTGTAACTTCTTTGGGACAAACTATTCATTCCCCGACAGTAGTGTTTCTATAGGACAAACTATTCATTCCCCGACAGTAGTGTAACTTCTATGGGACAAACTATTCATTCCCCGACAGTAGTGTAACTTCTATGGGACAAACTATTCATTCCCCGACAGTAGTGTAACTTCTATGGGACAAACTATTCATTCCCCGACAGTAGTGTAACTTCTATGGGACAAACTATTCATTCCCCGACAGTAGTGTAACTTCTATGGGACAAACTATTCATTCCCCGACAGTAGTGTAACTTCTATGGGACAAACTATTCATTCCCCGACAGTAGTGTAACATCTTTGGGACAAACTATTCATTCCCCGACAGTAGTGTTTCTATAGGACAAACTATTCATTCCCCGACAGTAGTGTAACTTCTATGGGACAAACTATTCATTCCCCGACAGTAGTGTAACTTCTATGGGACAAACTATTCATTCCCCGACAGTAGTGTAACTTCTATGGGACAAACTATTCATTCCCCGACAGTAGTGTAACTTCTATGGGACAAACTATTCATTCCCCGACAGTAGTGTAACTTCTATGGGACAAACTATTCATTCCCCGACAGTAGTGTAACATCTTTGGGACAAACTATTCATTCCCCGACAGTAGTGTTTCTATAGGACAAACTATTCATTCCCCGACAGTAGTGTAACTTCTATGGGACAAACTATTCATTCCCCGACAGTAGTATAACTTCTATGGGACAAACTATTCATTCTCCGACAGTAGTGTAACTACTATTTGACAAACTATTCATTCCCCGACAGTAGTGTAACTACTATGGGACAAACTATTCATTATCTGACAGTAGTGTAACTACTATGGGACAAACTATTCATTATCCGACAGTAGTGTAACTACTATGGGACAAACTATTCATTTCCCGACAGTAGTGTAACTACAATGGGACAAACTATTCATTCCCCGACAGTAGTGTAACTACTATGGGACAAACTATTCATTCCCCGACAGTAGTGTAACTACTATGGGACAAACTATTCATTCCCCGACAGTAGTGTAACTACTATGGGACAAACTATTCATTCCCCGACAGTAGTGTAACTACTATGGGACAAACTATTCATTCCCCGACAGTAGTGTAACTACTATGAGGCAAACCTTTACTTACTTGCCTTCAGATTTCAGTGACAATTCAGTTGTTGTTGTTGATAAATACACATAACGAGTAAGTTTGCTATTTTGTGCGCCTTGAAAATGACGTTAAGTGCAAGGTTGCAGAAGTTTTGGATGTGGTCCGGGTCCTCCACGCGGTTTTGCTGTGTTTGGCGTCATCTGCGTGTCGCTCACTACTATGGAGATCACGTCAATTCACCCACCACCTCGTTAACCAGAAAGGCATAAAACAGACTGTTTTCTGGAAGAGCTACGTCGAAGTGAGTTGGGGGTTTTAAGTCAGTATATTTTACCTGACCCTGACTAACATGTCCAAACAGTATATTTTACCTGACCCTGACTAACATGCCCAATCAGTACATTTTATCTGACTCTGACTAACATGCCCAATCAGTATATTTTACCTGACTCTGACTAACATGCCCAAACAGTATATTTTACCTGACTCTGACTAACATGCCCAATCAGTATATTTTATCTGACTCTGACTAACATGCACAATCAGTATATTTTACCTGACTCTGACTAACATGCCCAATCAGTATACTTTGCCTAACCATAGGTTAGCCACCTCTGCCCGCGACCATTTAACAAGTATATTCATTGAATTTTGCATTTGGTTGTAGTTATGAGACAAAATAGCCAAGTCCCCAGTCCTTTCTGTAGTTATTATTTCTAACTAGAAATGCAGAAATGTCTGATTCAACCATACAACTGTGCTATCGATATTCATCTCAAGGCTGAACTTGTTTTCAGACATGATGTAAAACAGAAGAGTACCATTGCTGTTGTCTGCGCAGGATGTTTGGCACATTATCAACACAGTGGGTAGGCGGAGGGCATTACAGCCAGAAAGCTCGACCACCTACTGCGAGACATCTTCCTGGCTCTGGTAGAGAGAAGGTTTAGATTTTGAAGCAGCGCGCTTCTTCTTCTGTCTCTTATTCTTCTTCGTCTTCTTCTTCTTCTTCTTCTTCTTCTTCTTCTTCTTCTTCTTCTTCTTCTTCTTCTTCTTCTTCGTCTTCTTCTTTCAGTTCTTCTACTTCTTCTTCTACATCTTCTTATTCATCGTGTACTTATTCTTCCTGTTCTTCTTTCTTTTTTTGTTCTTCTTGTTCTTGTTGTTTTTCATCTTCATCTTCTTCTTCTTCTTCTTCTTCTTCCTTTGCTTCATCTTCTTCTACTTCTTTTTTTTTCTTGTTCTTCTTTTTTTCTTCTACTTGTTTTTTTTTCTTCTTCTTGTTATCTTGTTCTTGTATTTTTTTTTCTTCTTTTTCTCCTTCTCCTCCTTCTTCTTCGTTCTCGTCCCTGTTGTCGCTCATTACCATAGCAATGTCCCGATTTCTCTAAAAAAAGTATATTACATACAATCTACGGTATTTCAATGTCTCTGTTGAAAGTTCTGCAAGTAGAAATCTAGATAAAAGTAAGTGTAAACGAGCATGGATAGGCAGGTCTCAAACACCGCAGTGTAGCGGGAATAAGAACAACACCTACATTACGACCAAAGCACCTTCATCACGGACAACAGCCAATACAAATATGAACTATCATGCTGAAGTCGGATGCACTGGTACGACAGGCGCAAAATAAAAACCACAATGCAACGCACACCGCCTTGAGGATTAGAGAAATAAGGCTAACGCAAACAACAACAACAAAAAAAAAAAAAGAAAAAAAAAAAAAAAAGAAACGCAGCTCTGGTTTGTTAAAATAATCTTAAATAAATAAAAATGGACATGTAACGGGGAATAGATATATAAGGCGAACGACAAAAAAGTATGAACTAACGTATAATTGAAAAAGAAATGAATACATCAATCATATCTTCTTGTTGTTGTAGTTGTTCCTATCCTATAACTGCTGAGGGAGACCGACGCCATGTCGTCTTCAGTTGTTCGCACTGTGTTGTATAGTGTAATGGCGAAAGTCGGCTGCACTTGTAAGAATCTTTTCATCGGGACTGCAAGCGTTTTGCACTCAATGAGTAGGTGTCTGTCTCATCAGGATGAGAGTGGTGTCTACACAAGAGCAGGTGCTGGGGGTTGACGTGGTTTGAGTGGCAATTGATTATAGTGTGTCCTGCTCAGGACTGATAGATAAGACTGCTGTCTTCTGTGTAGTGTATTTATGGCATTTATGTGTATGTCATTTATATGTATGTCATTTATATTTATGTCATTGATATTTATGACATTTATATTTATGTTATTTATTTTTATGTTATTTATATTATGTAATTTATATTTATGACATTTATATTTATGTCATTTATATTTATGACATTTATATTTATGTTATTTATATATTATGTAATTTATATTTATGACATTTATATTTATGTTATTCATATATTATGTAATTTATATTTATGACTTTTAGATTTCTCATATATATTTATGTAATTTATACTGTTGTCATTTATATTTATGATATTTGTATTTGTCATTTATATTTATGTCATTTATTTTTATGTTATTTATATTTATGACATTTCGCTACAAGCATTGCGACCTGTTGTCCCCATCGCCCAAAGGAACAGCCAGATTTCACTGGTGTTATTAATACGGGTTCCTTTAACTGTGAACACATGGGTATATACAATTTGGAAGATCATTACAGAATGGGCGAGAACAATATTAGATTGATAGAAAAAGAAAGGGGCCAACGGGTCATTATAGATCATACAGGTAAGGTGGGTGAAAAGTCCAGGTAGTGGTGAAAAAAAAGAAATTTTAAACATAGAAGCAAGGAAGAGATAGTCCGACTTAAAGCGTTCGTTAGACCTAGATTGAAGTGATGTGTACAGGTGTGGAGTCCTTATCATAGAGGGGATATAAACATGCTGGAGTGGATACATACAAGAGCGACAAAGCTGATAGTGGGATTCCAGAATTACAGTTAAAAGGAAAGACAGTGTCTAGAATAGAGAAGAATTCGAGGTGATTTATAAGATAATCAAAGGAACGGATAAATTAGACTGTAGCAAGTTTTTCAAAGTACAACCACCTACAAGAACAAGATGGCACAGGTACAAATTAATTCATGAAAGGTCCAGATTCGATATTAGGAAATTTGCTTTTAGTCAACGAGTGGTGAATGCATTGCCACAAGAAATATTTGGGACAGGGTGAGTTGATGCATTCGAGCATAAATTAGATGCACATATTTATTTTCATATCAGCCTCTGTTGACGAAACTGGCTGCATACAGACTTTGCAGAGCAATCTAAACCAGTATATAAAAGTTAAGTATAAAGATATATAACAAGTGAAGTAAAAATAAAAAAAAAAGGTTTTTTTCCCCTCAGATACCCTAGAATGTATAAAATGTAGAAACGTCTTTGAATCGGATATTTACACACGCTTACATGAGTCTGTAATGTTATAAAACAAACACACACACGCACACACACATTTGCACGCACAAATACCACACACACACACATTATCACACAACAGTTTGCACATAAAACACTAAATTACTTGATTACTTTACTATCCGTTATTCAGCGGGGTTTCCACAGTTGCAGATCCCAACTTCTCTTCCAACGGTCTTTGTCTTAGGCCACGGTGGACCAGTGGGTAATGAGTTGCCCATCTGTGGCATCGGTCTCTGTCTTGGGCCACGGTGGACCAGTGGGTAATGAGTTGCCCATCTGTGGCATCGTGGATGTTGTTGCAGGATGCAAGGGAGTCGGACCGATGGTCGTCCCCGTGGTCATTTCTTGTCTCTGGGGAACCATATTGCTGTCTCTAAGCTACAACGACCATCCGTTCTTCGCAGTAAGTGCCCCCCCCCCCCCCCCTCTCCAAAGCGATGTTTCTTCTTGTCTGCATAAATAATTGCATCTTCCACCAGGGACAATAGACGCATGTCCGAGTTATGAAGACCTTTTTGTGCGCTGGCTATGAAGCGTGAGGTCAAACGTACGTCTCTCTAGGAATGCTTGGGTCACTCTTAGTTTGGACTCCATCTCCTTCGTTAGTTCCCATGTTTTCGCCGCATATCATATTGTAGGTAGCACTGCGGAGTTAAATAGAGAGATGCGCAGGCTCTGTGCATGGACATAATACACAGATCAACTTCTTCTTCTTCTTCTGCGTACACAGTCAGACAGTAACCATTATTTTTTCGAAAAAAGCGGCGGTCATCCTGAGGCTCTCGCCACTGCCATAGAGCTTGTCTTGCAGTTCCACTGGCAATGGCCACATCTGCTCTCTCTGATCCTCGTATGTCGGGCAGTTCTGCAGCAGATGTTCAGCGGTCATTTTACCAGTACCGCACGGGCATTCGTCGGTACACCCTATCTTCAATTTGTTGAATAGGTGGTACCTCAGTCTGTTGTGGCCAGTGCGAAGTCTGAAGACAACGACCTGCTCTCTTCGGTTCAACTGGTAATAGGCATCGTTTTTGGTGTAACCAGTATGTTCGGTTTCCCATTTGGTCATGTATCTGGCTTTGATAAGCCGTTTTGACTCTTCGTACGTCATACTGGTATCTGTTTGTGGTAGTCTCGCACCTTCTTTTGCCAGTCACAGATCAACTAAATTTAGCCAATTTGTAAACATTATCTCAACAATGTCAACAGAGTGCATAGTCATCGGGTTTCTACCTATCCTGAAAGATTTAACTTTCTAGTTTATCGGGAAGTGTCTGTGTTTTCTAATACAAGATTTGACCCTAACTACCAAGCAAGTGTAGTTAAATAAAAGCGTTAAAGAAGATCTTATATAAAAGTGTTAAAAAAGATTTTAAATAAAAGCGTTAAAAAAGATCTTAAATAAATGCGTTAAAAAAGATTTTAAATAAAAGCCTTAAAAAGATCTTAAATAAAAGCGTTAAAAAAGATCTTAAATAAAAGCGTTAAAAAGATTTTAAATAAAAGCGTTAAAAAAGATCTTAAATAAAAGCGTTAAAAAGATCTTAAATAAAAGCGTTAAAAAGATCTTAAATAAAAGCGTTAAAAAAGATCTTAAATAAAAGCGTTAAAAAGATTTTAAATAAGAGCGTTAAAAAAAGATCATAAATATGTAGCATGTCCTTTGCAAAGTGTGGAGTACGGTAGGTTGCCATTACTGTCTGTATAATCGAAGGGGAAAAAAAACAACAACTTTGTCTGGCAAACTGGACACGAGAGTGAATCGAACCTGGTGCGTTCGGATTGTGAAACGAACGCTTGATCACTAGGCAACACATCCTCTAACAAAAAGAACGTAGCTGGATATATCCTGGCAATGACACTAATACTTTACGATCTCGTGACAGACTCGTGCCTATGATTCATCTAGAGAAGTTCATTTTTTGTATAATTTTATGTGTTTAGATATCTTTGTTGGTGTATCATATCTTCTTCCATGATGTATCAGTTTCTGTTTCTAAATATCGACGTCACTGCACTCCGGGCACACCCTTTGGTGCACTGCTCACACAAATCCACCCGTAGACTGTCCATAACTTTAAGTATGCGTCTGTACATGTTTTGCTGCAACGGTTTTCACAAAGTCGTGTGCATGTCCGTTGGTCGATATTTTCCGTAGCGACAATTCGATGAGTGATGTTCACACACGTAGGAACAATGCACTACTGCAAGTTAACCAGAAGAGCAGGGCAGATATTACTTTAGAGTTAGAACACACGCACCGTAGGTTCAAACATCAATTTTAGCATGTGTAGGAGGGCTTTCTTTCTGGTATATCATGTTCTCACGTTGCAATGATCACTTGTTTCGTTTGATCTTCTTTTTCTTCTTCTTCTTTTTGTTCTTCTTCTACTTCTTCTTCTTCTTCTTCTTCTTCTTCTTCTTCTTCTTTTTCTTCTTCTTCTTCTTCTTCGTCTTCCTCTTTTTCTGCGTTTTGTTGTTCTTTGCCTTCTTTTTCCTTCTCCTCCTTCTGCTCTTCTTCTTCTTTTTCTATTTCTTCTTACTCTAGTTCTTTATCTTCTTCTTGTTCCTCTTCTTTGTCTTCTGCTTCTTCTTCTTCATCTTCTTCTTCGTCGTCGTCTTATTTTTCTTCTTCTTCCTCATTTTCTTCGCCTTCTTCTACGTAATCTTCCTTCTCTTATTCTTGTTGCTCTTCCTTATCTTCTTATTTTTCTTCTTCATCTTCTTCTTCTGGTTCTTGTTCGCCTTTGTTTTATTATGTCCACTTCTCATCACGAGGACCACTCTAAAAAAATCGACTGGCCGCGTTGTTTGAGACTCCTGGTCGAAACCGTATTTATTTTGCTAGTGTCGAATGAATTAAAGTAGGACCACGCATCAACGAAAGCCAGACAGACGATATGGTTGTACGTTTGTATATCCAGAGTCTAATGTTGCTGCGCTTGTTTATCTGATTGAAACTAGTTTTAGACAAGAGCTTCGGATTTTAGTCTGTCTTCTTTCTTCTTCTTCTTCTTCTTCCTCGTTCGTCTTCAAACCTCGCCTTACTGGAAAATACACAAGCAATTTCAGAGCGGAGGCAGAGGCACTGAGGGCGGCAGTTGAAGAAATGGTGACAGGTAAAAGGATGAAAGCCACATAGTCCTGTTTACAGATGCCCTGGCCGTAGTCACAGCACTAAAATGCCAGAAAAATACTGAACTTAATGATTTAAGAGCAGTACTCTGTCAACTATGCCAGCAGGCCGCACCAAAAAGGGTAGTGGTGCAGTGGGTTCCATCTCACTGCAACATCCAAGGCAACGAGGAGGCAGACAGACTGGCAAAAGAAGGTGCAAAACTACCACAACCTGATACTAGAATGACATACGAAGAGTCAAAACGGCTTATTAGAGCTAGATACATGACCAAATGGGAAACCGAACATACTGGCTACACAAAAAACGATGCCTATTATCAGTTGAACAGAAGAGAGCAGGTCGTGGTCTTCAGACTTCGCACTGGCCACAATAGACTGAGGTACCACTTATTCAACAAATTGAAGTTAGGTGGCACTGACGAATGCCCGTGTGGTACCGGGAAAATGACCGCTGAGCACTTGCTGCAAAACTGCCCCACATACGAGGATCAGAGAAAGCAGATGTGGCCATCACCAGTGGCAACACCAGACAAGCTCTATGTCGACAGCCTCAGGATGCGGCTGCTTTTTTCAAAAAAATAATGGTTACTGTCTGACTGCGTACGAAGAAGAAGAAGAAGAAGAAGAAGAAGAAGAAGAAGAAGAAGAAGAAGAAGAAGAAGAAAAAGAAACCTCGCCTTCAGTTGATCTAACGAAGTTAGCAGTCGACTTGAGGATCCGTACAGCTTCTCGTGGAAGGACACTGGCTGTTGCCAAATGCAACTTCTTTTGTCAGTACACAGTGGACAGGACTGCAAAGTGTGTTGCCCTGTCGTGGGGGCTGGTCTTCAGGCACAAATATCCGTAGTGTCAATCTTGAACTTATTGTACAGATGACAGCTCAGTCTGTGTCTTGTGCTTAGAATGTCTATTTTAAAACTAATGTTACACTTTGTTGATGGAAAGGTGAAAAAGACGATAATTAAAGTGATGTTAGTAAGGCTGATGGGACAGTTACATGAGCCTATGATAAGAGGGCGTGGCGGCATGGCTGATAAATGGTGGAAGGGGCGCGTGAGTTCATATAGGCATAGTCAAAGCGTACCAACGTCCTTAAGGATGCAGGGGGACATGAGATGATGTTGGCGGTCCTCATCGACAACGATGGACGAGATATTATTATTATTATTATTAGTCAAGAGGGTGTGTGATAAACAATTGGAGCAGGGGGAGGGGGAATCAGATGATCATTAGAGAAAAGGAGGTATGGCAGGGTTGTTGGACAGATGGGGGGCGGGCTAGAAGATCATACACAAAAGGAGGCAAGGCAGGGTCTTTACAAATCACAACAAAAACAATCGCATTGGATGTATCTGTCGTCTCCAATATTCTTGAAGGCTTCTTCTTCTTTTTCTTCTTCTTCTTTTTTTTTGGTACTACTTCCTTTTCCTTTTAGTCTTCTTCTTTTTTGTTGTTGTTGTTGTTGTTGTTGTTCTTCTTCTTTTATTGTTGTCCTTCTTCTTCTTTTCCTTCTTCTTCATCTTCTTTTTCTACCTCTTATACTTCTTCTTCCTCATCTTTTTCGTCTTCTTCCTCTTCTTATTCTTCTTCATCTTATTTTTCTTCTGATTATTCGGCGCTTGTCCCAAAAAGGACGTTTTGTGACGTTGCTTCGTAGTTTACAGCGATTCTGCGATATATGCGATTTTCGGTCCGATCCATCTGATTTCTTTTCGACATTATTGAACCGCGCTCGCCTTCCCTCTTTGATCCCCGATTTCCTAACCAGACTGTATAGTTGCATTCTGTTTCTAGGGACGACACTTGGTTGCGGAATAGCGTGTTTCTCAGCTATGGGTCATTGACTCCGATGCAAGTAGATTCAATGATTACACACGGAGAGAGGCAAAAACTGCAGAACAGAACCATCCATACTGGCAGGATGTTGTCAATGGTCTATGCACCGGGAGGAGCGATGTACTTTGATTGAATGATTGATCGATTTATTGATTGATTGACAGTGCTATCAACCTCATTGTATGGGACAAATTGCTACAGAAATCACAAAACTGCAAAAAAAAGTGATTTATCTCAACCTTCACGAAGATGCAACTGCAGTAGTAGTCCTATGCTCCAGCTGAGGTTGAACAGTACAAGCCGATGATAAGGATGGTGATGACCACATCACCAAAAGTGTTACGTTATGTGTGATTACGTCATTACCTGTGTTCGTATTTATTTACTTTTGGATGCAACCGTTTCAGGCTGTTGGAACAAAATAGAACTCATTGGAGAAGAGGATAAAAAAAAGTCGCTTTCACAATACAAACCATGGTTCACACACGTAATCTTTGAAGACAAAACAGTTAGCGGGCCAAAACAAACAAAGACAGATCAGATGTTATTTTTGAAAGCATTAGTCGTCTCCATTTAAAAGGAGCGTCCATTATCTGTTCATTTTCACATTTTTATTTTGAAATTATAACGAGAGGAAACATAAATACTGAGCAGACATGTTAGTCAGGACCAGACACGACACACTGATCAGACATGTTAGTCAGGGTCAGACACGACACACTGATCAGACATGTTAGTCAGGACCAGACACGACACACTGATCAGACATGTTAGTCAGGACCAGAAACAACACAGTGATCAGACATGTTAGTCAGGACCAGACACGACACAGTGATCAGACATGTTAGTCAGGACCAGACACGACACACTGATCAGACATGTTAGTCAGGACCAGACACGACACACTGATCAGACATGTTAGTCAGGACCAGACACAACACACTGATCAGACATGTTAGTCAGGACCAGACACGACACACTGATCAGACATGTTAGTCAGGACCAGACACGACACACTGATCAGACATGTTAGTCAGGACCAGACACGACACACTGATCAGACATGTTAGTCAGGACCAGACACAACACACTGATCAGACATGTTAGTCAGGACCAGACACAACACACTGATCAGACATGTTAGTCAGGACCAGACACAACACAGTGATCAGACATGTTAGTCAGGACCAGACATGACACACTGATCAGACATGTTAGTCAGGACCAGACACGACACACTGATCAGACATGTTAGTCAGGACCAGACACGACACACTGATCAGACATGTTAGTCAGGACCAGACACAACACAGTGATCAGACATGTTAGTCAGGACCAGACATGACACACTGATCAGACATGTTAGTCAGGACCAGACACGACACACTGATCAGACATGTTAGTCAGGACCAGACACGACACACTGATCAGACATGTTAGTCAGGACCAGACACGACACACTGATCAGACATGTTAGTCAGGACCAGACACGACACACTGATCAGACATGTTAGTCAGGACCAGACACGACACACTGATCAGACATGTTAGTCAGGGTCAGACAAAATGCTGTGGCAAATACACCGACCTCGCTTCCACACTTGCTCCCTACAAACGGGCTGTTTTTATGGTAGCTGGCTAACAAGATGAGGGATTGACGTGATCTTCGTAGTAGTGAATAACACGCAGATAAAGCCAAGCTTAGCACAACGGGCTAGAGGACCGCGTTCCACCTTCATCAGTGGACTTAAAGCTACTGCAATACATCACTTAACGCCCTGTTCAGGGTGTACAAAAGTGAAATGTTACTCATTGTGGCAGGGGAACTAATCCGATAATGTCCCGTTGTGTTCAGACGGTCGGGGTTCGAGTTCGAGCTAAGGTGGTCCTTGGGTTCATCGCTGGAGCTACATATGTCCCTGGGCTCATCGCTGGAGCTACGGAGGTTCCTGGGTTCATCGCTGGAGTTCGTGCTTTGTGCGATGCTCACGTTCTGTGGCGGGAGCCAGAGCGTCATGGGGAGCCCCGGTGCGATGCTCTCGGCAGGCGACATAACGTTCTGTGGAGGGAGACAGAACGTCATGGGGAGACTCGCGACGATGATGTCGAGCCTTCGCTTTTAACCTTTAAACTTTAACTTAACGCCACGGGGAACTGAGCTGTTAGTCCAGTCAGGCACAAAATACTGTCCAGTACGTTGCGTCAAGGTCAATGCACTGACCAAGACCGCAATCTCTCTTCCATGTATCGTTCCTTGGAAACAGGCTGTTTTCAAGACAGCCTGGCTGACGAGATGTGGATCGATGTGATCCTCGTAGTGGTTAGCGCCATGCAGATGCAGCCAAGTATAACATAACCGTCTGGAGGACCACGGTCCACCTTCATCAACATGCTCGGGATGTGAGAAAAGCTACTACAACCCACCACTTAACGTCCTTTTAAGGAGCACAGAAAAGTAACCTTACTCATTGTGGGCCTTCAGCAACAACAACACTACCAACAACAACAATACCAACAACAACAATATCAACAACAACAATATCAACAACAACAATACCAACAACAACAATACAAACAACAACAATATCAACAACAACAATACCAACAACAACAATACCAACAACAACAATACCAACAACAACAATATCAACAACAACAATACCAACAACAACAAAACCAACAACAACAATACCAACAACAACAATACCAACAACAACAATACCAACAACAACAATATCAACAACAACAATACCAACAACAACACTAGCAACAACAACAATATCAACAACAACAATATCAACAACAACAATAATTTCGAAAATATTAATATTTCATGCGTCATCAGATGGAGGCATACATTTATGGAAATGTTGTGATGATAAAAATTCTCATGAGACGAACTAATCAGCTAGCTCTTTGTCTTGTCTATTGTGTTGATTCCCGACTGGCCCGATAGATTCCTTGTCTGGAACAAGAGGATGGCTTGGCTTGGATTTGTTCATTCTCAATCTCCAACTACCAAAACCATGATAGAGGCCGAAGTAGCAGAATGTAGTCCAGAGAACGGAATGCGTTGTGTCGTAGTTTACAGCTTGACTGCGATATTTGCACCTTTCGGTCCAACACATCCGACTTCAGCAATAATTTTTTGAGTACCGGATTAGCATTCCGTCTTCGATCCATTATCCTTAGCCAGTCAGCTCTGCTGCAGCCTGTTATCCAGGATCACCGCGTGGAGGTGTAGAAGGGTTTTGGCAGCTCTGGTTCGCTGGCCCTTACGCTAGCAGTAACCTATGGGTCGCTGACCACTGCAGCTCAAGCGCTGATCAGCATCTTGATCTCGAACAAGAAGATATGTTTCATGGACCAGAAAGTGTATCAGCATGAGAAGTTGAGCGTATCGCAGGAAGCCTGTTTCAAATTTTGTTGTAATTATTTCCGTAGACTTTGTTGTTTTATACAATAAGGCTCGCAGCCCCAACACATCACAACAATGAGGCTTGCAGCCCTTAAACAATTCAACAAAGAGGCTCATAGTCCCTAAGAAATACATTCATAAGGCTCACAGACTTTAAACAACACCGCGATCAGGCTAGCAGCCACTAAGCAACACAAGTCCGTATTCTTATCTTGACACACGAACGTGTCTAAAAGGACTGATATTTGTTCAGACACCTGCGTCGTGACTGCTAGTCCACTAACACAAACCTTCAGGTAAAGCCATTAGCTGACACGGAGTCTTGTTACACTCTCCATTCTTGGAACCTGTTATCCAGAAAACGTATTTCCGTATCATTTTCGAAGTAAATAATGTTCTTTCCAGAACGTTGCTCTTCTAACAGCCGATCTATAAAACTCTCCACCCTTTGCCATCTCTTCCACTTCTATCCCCCGTATCTTCAGATGCTCTTCAACGATATGGTGTCCATCTTCTCGTTTTGCTTCTGTCTCCATTGCCAGGTACGTTAATGGCTTGAATGCTTTATGCCAGGTAGCCAAAAACTGATTGAGTTTGAGTCTGTCCTTCAGCCTGGTGTGCCATGACGGTCGAAAAGCGTGGTGCAGATCATCTCTCCGTCTCATTGGCGGCGACCGTCAGTGCCGTTATAGTTGCAGTGCATCCAGAAAGACACCCTCCTCGTCCATCTATCGTCAGTCACACGGACGACATGTCCGGCCCATCTATCGTCAGTCACACGGACCACATGTCCGGCCCATCTATCGTCAGTCACACGGACCACATGTCCGGCCTATCTATCGTCAGTCATACGGACCACATGTCCGGCCCATCTATCGTCAGTCATTCAGACCACATGTCCGGTCCATCTATCATCAGTCATACGCACCACATGTCCGGCTCATCTATCGTCAGTCATACGGACCACATGTCAGCCCATCTATCGTCAGTCACACGGACCACATGTTTGGCCCATCTATCGTCAGTCATACCGACCACATGTCCGGTCCATCTATCGTCAGTCACACGGACCACATGTTTGGCCCATCTATCGTCAGTCATACCGACCACATGTCCGGCCCATCTATCGTCAGTCACAAGCACGACATGTCCGGCTCATCTATTGTCAGTCATACGGACAACATCTGTACACTGAGGCCGAGTCGCGGAGATCCCGGGATTGGCTTTGATCGCAGGTGTCGGTATTTTAGATACGGTCTCTTAAAAAACATATTTAGGTCTCTACCCTCCATTGCTTTTTCGGTAATGCGGAGTTTTTTCTTGCGCAGACTCCAAACCTCACACCTATATCACTGTTCTTCGTCGTTCGTTCTCAAACTCCCGCCACCAAGCCCTGAACGTTCTCAAACTCCCACCACTAAGCCCTGAACGTTCTCAAACTCCCGCCACCAAGCCCTGAACGTTCTCAATCTCCCGCCACCAAACCCTGAACGGTCTCAATTTCCCGCTACGAAACCCTGAAAAAGTTTTACAAGTAGCAGTATGTAGTTCAGAGAATGAAATGCGTTGAGTCGTAGTTTACAGCTTGACTGAGATATCTGCACCATTTTGGTCCGAATCATCCGACTTCAGATAGGCATTTTCTCCTTAGCCAATTTACCTTGTTGGAGACTTATCCAGAATCACCGCGTGCAGGTGCAGAAGGGTCTTGGCAGTTCTGGTTCGCTAGCCCGGACACCAGGAGTCAGCTTGGGTCGCTAACCGCTACAGCTCATACGCTGCTCAGCATGTTAACCCCATACATACACCAAGAAAAGGCAAAGACAAAGGCCGTCGTCCATTGTTGACGATGATGGCATAATTAATTTTGCTAGCGCTATTTTTAGTAAGGATTAACTGCGTTACTTTTTATCCTCACTCTCTCGTTTCGTGCCGCCCGACCCCAGAGGCAAGTCAAGGACAAGACGACAAGGGGGCGACTACGAGATACAGGGGACTGCATCAAGCACCCGTGAAATAGATGTCGGAGTCCGGAGTCGAACCCACACCACCTGATCAGGAGGCAGACAGCTTAACCACTTTTCGCCACGGAATCCCCATAGACCACTTCTGGGATAACCATCCTACGGAAGATTTGAGCCGTGGCCTTGACGTTCGACATGTGCTTGAGTATCAGTTTAATGCCGTCGAAGCTGAGCCAACCCGCCGCTCTCCTGCGTCAGATTCCTGCATCTGTTTGCCAGGAACCAAACTTTCCGGTATTATTTATGCTAGACCACTGTGACGTCTCATGTTGTCAAAGTATTTTAGTTTCCTAAATGTAATAATGTTCCCTACACGAGCACTGGAGCAGGTCATCAACTTTAAATATCTAGGAGTGGTAATAAACAGCAGGGGAGGAATCAAAGAAGAGTTAACTGCACCAAGGGCAGCAGCAGGTAGACTTTTCCATGTAATAAACAGAGGTTTCCTTAACAAAAGATAAATAAGCAGGAAAACAAAGATGGATGTATACAGCTCGACCTATGTGCCTTTCCTGACAAATGGATGTGAGTCTTGGGCAATGACTACAGCCCAAGAAAGGCAACTACAAACTTCAGAAATGAAGTATCTCAGAAAGGCGGTTCAGGTGACGAAAAGGGACAAGATCCGTAACCAGACAATACGTGGAAATCTTGAAGTTCAATCCCTAGCAACCTCTACAGATACGAGCGGAGCAGTTCCAACTACAGTGGTTTGGCCATGCCTGTAGACACGAGCGGAGCAGTTCCAACTACAGTGGTTTGGCCATGCCTGTAGACACGAGCGGAGCAGTTCCAACTACAGTGGTTTGGCCATGTCTGTAGACACGAGCGGAGCAGTTCCAACTACAGTGGTTTGGCCATGTCTGTAGACAAGAGCGGAGCAGTCCCAACTACAGTGGTTTGGCCATGCCTGTAGACACGAGCGGAGCAGTCCAAACTACAGTGGTTTGGTCATGCCTGTAGACACGAGCGGATCAGTCCAAACTACAGTGGTTTGGCCATGCCTGTAGAATGGAAGAAGATCGGATACTAAAGGGGTCATGGGAGATAAAAAGTCAAGGACGCAGACCTCATGACGCCTCAAAGTACGTTGGGAAGACAACACACGCAAGTCCCTAAGTGATCGAGGGCTGGATTGGAAAGAGGCCAGGAAAAAGAGGGTGGATAGAGCAGTGTGGCGTTCTCTCTGGAAAACCTCTACACCTCACGGTAGAAGAGGAGCGACTAAGTAAGTAAATAAGTAATAATGTTCCCTATCCAATTTTGTTCTAAATCCAGCACCTTTGAGATTAATGTTTTTCTTTTGAGCATGCCACGTGTAGCATTTTAGCTCAAACGATTCAATATTCCTCCTTATTCTTAATGGCGATGCCCCTTTCTGCTTGCTTCTTTTTGACAATCGCTTGTAGACATAAGTGATAAAACAACGGCATAAGAGTGCAATATCTTGATTTTGGATCATGCGATGCACCAAAAAGGGTAGTGGTACAGTGGGTTCCATCCCACTGCAATATCCAAGGCAACGAGGAGGTAGACAGACCGGCAAAAGAAGGTGCATGACTACCACAACCAGATACTAGTATGACATACGAAGAGTCAAAACGGCTTATTAGAGCTAGATACATGACCAAATGGGAAACCGAACATACTGGCTACACAAAAAACGATGCCTATTACCAGTTGAATAGAAAAGAGCAGGTCGTGGTCGTCAGACTTCGCACTGGCCACAATAGACTGAGGTACCACTTATTCAACAAATTGAAGATAGGTGGCACTGACGAATGCCCGTTTGGTACCGGGAAAATGACTGCTGAGCATTTGCTGCAAAACTGCCCGACATACGAGGATCAGAGAGAGCAGATGTGGCCATCACCAGTGGCAACACAAGACAAGCTCTATGGCAGTGTCGACAGCCTCAGGATGACCGCTGCTTTTTTCGAAAAAATAAAGGTTGATGTCTGACTGCGTACGAAGAAGAAGAAGAAGAAGAAGGATCATGCGATGGATCGCGAGAAACCGCCAGCTAGCATCTTCGCTGGATGCCTGTATGAACACCAGTAGCGTTTTTGCACCAATTATTTGTTTATGATGAGATAATTTGCCAGATACACAACCTTGGTCTGTTGCCATTTATGAAAGCTTAAAATATCAATAGCATGTACTGCTGTCGTGGATGAAGTGTTAGGCATTAAGTGTGTTATAAGTTGGTGGCTGAAAATTCCGATCCTCATCCTCGCTGTATTACATTTTCTAGCAGTGAGCCATGTGTTAATTTACAGCTGGATCAACTATAGCGTGTAGATCACGCTGATTGAGTACAGTACTCTTGTTTTTAAATGCGAGGTACAGCTAAATGATGATGATGATAATGGCGAGGGTAATGAAGGTGATGATGGCGATCGGGATGGTGATAGTGATGATGATGGTGTTAATGGTGATGATGATGGTGATGTTGATGGTGATGTTGATGGTGATGTTGATGGTGGTGTTGATGGTGGTGTTGATGGTGGTGTTGATGGTGGTGTTGATGGTGGTGTTGATGGTGATGTTGATGGTGGTGTTGATGGTGATGTTGATGGTGGTGTTGATGGTGGTGTTGATGGTGATGATGGTGGTGTTGATGGTGATGTTGATGGTGATGAAGGTGATGATGGTGATAATGGTGGTGATTGTGTTGATTGTGATGTTTACGTTATTGATGGTGTTGATGGTGATGTTGATGGAGTTGATAGTGATGATGGTGAAGTTGATGTTGATGATGGTGTTGATGGCGTTGATAGTGATGATGGTGATGTTGTTGATGGTGATGTTGATGGTGATGTTGATGGTGGTGTTGATGGTGGTGTTGACGGTGATGTTGATGGTGTTGATGGTGATGATGGTGATAATGGTGGTGATTGTGTTGATGGTGATGTTGATGATGGTGTTGTTGTTGGTAATGATGGTGGTGTTGATGGTGTTGATGGTGATGATGGTGGTGTTGATGGTGATGATGGTAATAATGGTGGTGATTGTTTTGATGGTGATGTTGATGGTAAGGATGGTGTTGATAGTGACGTTGATGGTGTTGATGGTGATGTTGATGGTGTTGATGGTGTTGGTGGTGTTGATGGTGATGTTGATGGTGTTGATGGTGATGTTGATGGTGTTGATGGTGTTGGTGGTGATGTTGATGGTGTTGTTGGTGATGATGGTGATGTTGATGGTGATGATGGTGGTGTTGTTGATGGTGGTGATGATGATGATGATGATGGTGTTGATGGTGATGTTGATGGTGGTGATGGTGGTGTTGATGTTGATGATAGTGTTGATGGTGATGATGGTGTTGATGGTGATGATGATGGTGCTGACGGTGATGATGATGGTGTTGATGGTGAAGTTGATGGTGTTGATGGTGATAATGGTGGTGATTGTTATGATGGTGATGTTGATGGTAAGGATGGTGTTGATGGTGATGTTGTTGATGGTGGTGATGATGATGGTGATCATGGTGTTGATCGTGAAGGTGATGATGATGATGCTAGTCGTGATAACGGTAATAGACAGTCAAAAACTAATTGTGACATAATTCAACAAACAGACATGTTTTAAAATTGGCCTTGCCTTTCTCCCATTTACAAGACGTGTTCAAATGAAACCGGACCCAGTGTCTTTATTACAAACATGAAAGTTACATCATCTGGTGGGACAGAATTAAATATAGCAATTGTTATGAAGCAAACATGCCAAAAGGCTGGTTAGAAAAATTCGCCGTAGACATTCAGACACGCATCCCATTGCTTCAGGATGCCGCCACCCTCCCCCCTCCCCCCCCCCCCCAAAAAAAAAGACTTTGGTTGCTCTTTGAACCACTTTGTCACATACACCATAACCTCTACATCGGAGTCGAATCTTTGTCCCTTGCAAAATTTTTTAAGGACCCAAACAAACGGAAGTCACGTGATCAAGATGCTGAGCAGCGTATGAGCTGCATTGGTCAGCGACTCATAGCTGGCTGCTAGCGTCAGGGCCAGCGAAACAGAGCTGCAAAGACCCACCTACACCTCCACGAGGTGATCCTGGATAAGAGGCTGCAGTAGGGCAGACTGTCTAAGGAGAAGGGATCCAAGAGGGAATGCTAACCCGGTACTAAAAAAATGCTTGCTGAAGTCGGATGTGTTGGATCGAAAGGTGCAAATATCGCAGCCAAGCTGTAAACTACGACACAACTAATTCCATTCTCTGGACTACATTCTGCTACTTAAGCCCTTTCAGGGTTTGGTAGTGGGAGATTGAGAACGAACGAAGAGGAAGAAGAAGAACGGAAGTCACAAGGGAACATATCTGGAATATATAATTATGTGCTAACGCTTTCTGAACAATGTTCAGCTGTATACAGCTTGGCATTGTAGCGGATGACATTGATGCTCTCGCCAGGACGATTAAAGTCTACGAACAAAAGTCCCTCATGGTAAAAAAAAGGCTGTCAGCATAACCTTACCAGCGAAATGTGTGACTTGAATTTTGTTGGTTTCGGTGATCCTAGATGTTTCCATTGCATGCTAAACGTTTTTCTGCTCGGTTCAAAGTGGTGGCACCACGATTCATCCCCTGCCACTATACGCAGCAGAAACGAATCACCCTCCTCTTCGTATCGCAGCAAGTGGTTCAAACTCCGTTCCATGCGTTCTTCCTTATGGTGGTTGGTCAGCAACCGAGGTACCCATTGTGAACACACCTTCTGATACTTCAGTTTCTTGCTAATCACCATTTGAACTGTCCCTAGCGACACAGGGAATTCCTCTGACAGCGAACGTAAGCTCGGCGACGGTCCACCCGAATTGCTCCATCAATTTTTGCTATGACATCTTCTGACGCAACAATATGCACCTGACCTGGTCTCGGAAGATCTTTCGTTAACTCCTGTCCTTCTTTAAACATCGTTGTCCAGTATTTCACTCTCGTCTTCGACACACGTTTGTCACCATACACTGCCTGAATTCTGCGACGAATATCAATCAACTGGTCGACATCCTTCAACTGTTTGAAACCGAATCACTGCTCGCTGATCAACTCTGGACGGATTCCGTATCACCACCGCCATGTTTTCAACGGTCTGCTGAGGAAACAATGAGTCGTAGGATAATGTAATTTTGCAAACTTGACAGTTGGTATGTGCTGTATACACTAGAAGTGACGTCATAATGCGCATCGTATGTTCACTTCTTGCAGTTCGGTTCGGTTATGTATTTGAACACGCCATATATATATATATATATATATATATATGAGCGATTTGAAAAGTGGTACCTTTAATCCCATAACTATGAAACAGGGCTCAGAGCCACGTGACGGCTATGTAAGAATAATCTTTTATGAAATGACTTTAGTGGCATGTAGTCGTATGCGCCTGGAACGTGATGCATGCGCACAGCTGACAGTAAAATGGCGGCCTCCACGTAAATACGTTTGAAGCAATGTGCTGTGCTTGAATGCCTGCATGTAGAAGGTTGTTTTGCCACGACATGCATCGAAGAATGAATGCGGCATATGGTTACGCCTGTGTGGATGTCAGTACTGTGAGGAGGATGGTACGGATTGTAAAAGGCGAGAATTTAGGCATAACGAACCTGCATGGCTAGGCTCGCAGTAGACGACCGATCACAGCTGTGGACGCACAGCACCAAGCTCGCGTGGACGAACTGATTCGTGACAATGACCGTGTCAAGCAGAAAGATATCGCCACAATGTTCGTGATTTCTCTAGAGCGAGTCCACCAAGTTATCGAAGCCCATCTTGGGTATAGGAAAGTGGGCCCGTTACGCTTCTGGCGTGGAGGTATTAGTGGTTGTTTCAGAAGAGAATGTCTGATTTTGTCCTCGACTGGATGCAACAACTGTGTCCGACGTTGGCGTTTGTGTTGTGGACCGGAATGGTGACTACGTTGAAACATAATGCCACATCATCTAAATGACAGATCACTTAAATGATACATCACCTAAATAACACATCACCTAATTACATTCCAAGCTTTAAGAAAGTGTATAGCTATGTGTTAAATCATGAGCATTAATGAAATTATATGCTTAAAGACAAAACTATCCAACTCGCTCTTATATATATACAACACGTTAGATTGCATGACAGACTGAGAAACGATTAGATGGCCATCTCAGATGTGTTGGCTACGCCCCTGGCAGGATCGGATTATCTTAGGACGCTGATACACTGGAATGCCTCTTTAGATACACTCCTCTTCGATATTATAATGCCACTACGCCAGATACCTGAAAAACACTGAGAAAGATTTATACTTTTGTACGGGAGGCATTGGGCTGTCAATAGCTACCAGTTCACAGCTAAACGGATTATACCAATCATCATCACGAGGGCCGAAGATGCGGCACAGTGAATGAGCTGACAGCAGTCACCGACTCATAACTGGCTGTTTGCACCAGGGTCAGCGAACCAGATCTGACCAAAACCCTATTCCGTCTCCAAGCAGCGGCCCTGGGAACAGTCTGTCTTAGTGTTGTCTAAGAGAATATAAATCGCTATTGGAAGGCAAACCTGGTAAAACAAATAAGCCAGCTTAAATCGGATGTGTTGGGTCATCGCAGCCATCGCAGCCTCGCTGCAAACTACCACACAATATTACAACGTCCCCTTTTTAAGGACGAACGCCGAAGAAGAAAATATCATCTTCAGTTTCCTTCCTTGCTGCCTTTCCTTCCTGAACATTAAGGCCTGTGCCCATTTCCAGTTTTGTCGATTGAAAGCGTGTCGATGATGTGAGTAATGAGCGATTTGCCACTCCCCCAACCAGACAAGAACAGCGCTGCAGTATCTGTCTAAATCTCCACTCTGGTACTTGAAGAAGTCTGGCATGTGTGCCAAGCAATGACCTTACCTCCCACTCCGGCAGATTGCTCACTAGACGGGACTGAATACCAGGTGTGTTCAGGAGATACATCGTTCACAACATTATCGTATGTCGGCTACTTGGATCTACGAGTTTCTTGTCTTTGGTTGTTATGTTATATTAAGTTGTGTTATGTTTTGTTGTGTTATGTTATGTTGTGTTATGTTGTGTTATGTCATGTCGTGTTGTGCTGTGTTATATTAAGTTATGTTGTGTTATGCTGTGTTGTTGTGTTATGTTATATTGTGTTATGTTAAATTGTGTTATGTTGTGTTATGTTATATTGTGTTTTGTTATATTAAGTTATGTTGCGTTATGCTGTGTTGTTATGTTATGTCATATTGTGTTATGTTATATTAAGTTATGTTGTGTTATGTAATATTTTGTTATGTTAAATTAAGTTATGTTGTGTTATATTATATTAAGTTATGTCGTGTTATATTATTTTGTGTTATGTTATATTAAGTTATTCTGTGTTATGTTATATTGTGTAATGTTATATTAAGTAATGTTGTGTTATGATTGAAGGAGGATCTCAGAACTAAATTAAAACCATTTATTGGTTTGCTTTAGATGAATGCGCGTGTTCAAATGAAACCGGACCTAACTGCACCAAGTGAACATACGTACGATGAGCACGATGAAGTTACTTCTGGTGCAAATAGCACATATCAACCGTCAAGTTTGGAAAAATGGCATTATCCTCCGACTCATAGTTTTCTTAGCAGACCGTTGAAAACATGACAGTTTTGATACGGAATCCGGCCAGAGTTGATCAGCGAGCGGTGATTCGGTTTCTAACAGCTGAAGGATGTCGACCAGTTGACATCAGAATGTCCTTAACAGTGGATTCCATCCCACTGTAATATTGAAGGCAATGAAGCTGCAGACAAACTAGAAAACAGTGGAGGAGCATCCCCACAAACAGACCAGAGTGTCACATATAATGAGGCAAAGACCATAATTAAAGCAAACTTCAGGGGAAAATGGGCTGATCAACACCCCGACTTCAGAAAAGAAAACAGCAACTATAACTTAACTAGAGAAGAGCAAGTCATCATCCTCAGACTGAGAACTGGGCATAACAGACTCAAGGGTAATCTTTGCAACAAAATGAGGATTGGGACAGATGACAGGTGCCCATGTGGGGAGAATACCATTACCGCGGAACACATCCTACAAAGCTGCACGCTCACACAGGAAAAAAGAGAACAAAAACTGGCCTCGTGAGACAGATATGAGACAAAAGCTGTCTGGAGATGAAACAGCCTTACAAACAACGGTATCCTTTGTAAGAGAAATTTGGACCTTGATCTGAAGATGAACGAAGAAGAAGAACTGCAGTAAAAAGGATAATATGTGGTACCTAAATGTAGAAAATCTCATTCGAATTGGAGAGACGCCTTTGCCTAAAATAAATGTTTACAAATTTTCGGTAAATTATTTTCTGCAGGGACAAAATAAATCTTTTGCTAACAAAGATAAATGTAAACTAGACTCTTTAAGAAAACGGAACTACTTGACAAAATGTAAATTATAAAGTATTGGGACATTGGAAATATTAGACTATGTGCAAAAATTCCCGTTTATCTGTGCAAGGGCTATTAAGATATTAGACGGCAACTGATGGCAATAATTCTGAATTGGACTACCGGCAATCAACTTTGGGTCGCTGACCGCTGCAGGTCTTGCACTGATCAACATATTGATCTCAAAATCAAATACGATGTATTGACGTCGACCACTGGTCTCTCCCGGGGACGGCGTGGGCTAGTGGTTAAGTGATACGGCTCACAAACCGAAGGTTCTGGGTTCGATCCTCATCACAGCAGCGGCCGTTACCCAGGGGAAGCAAACTCTTAGAAAATGCAGGAAGAAGCAGACCCTTACATAAAATGAATGCTGAAGTCGGATGCACTGGGCCGACAGGCGCAAAATAAAAACTACAGTGCAACGCACACAGCCTTAGAGATTAGAGAAACAAGACGAACTAAAAAATGAATTTTAAGAAAAGGAACACTGCTCTGATTTGTTAAAATAATCTTAAATAAATAAAAATGGACATGTAACGTCTGTTTCAAAATCAACAGGTAACTGCAAAGAACATTTCACGCCGCTTTGAGTTTTCATGGATTGAATTTCTGAATGGTTTTTCCAGCTGTTTCCGCAGATGTTCTGGTGTGTATGTTAACATTTCAAGCATGTGCAATAACTCAACGATTGATGGAAATTCTATGTTTCCCACACGGGAGTAAAATTAAAAGATCTCAACCGTTTTTGTAAGTGGAACACAACATCCGTGCAAAGGAAGGCCGAGAAAGGATAGCAAAGAAGTTGATAGCAGACATCATGGATTAAAAAACTGCAAGCGTGGATAGACTGTTCAAACGGCGCTGATGTTTATGACAGCCAAAGAGCTGATATGTTAGCTTCACACGCACGTTATCGCTTTTGAAGTTTACGGACCATTAGCGTAATGGTGACCAACTCGTCTTTACTTCAAAGGTTCTGTTTATAAAATAAAAAGGCTTAAGTGCACTCCCGGTATACACATAGGTGCTCAGTCACTCTCAGTGAATGGCGAGGAGTGTGGATACTGACGTTTCCTGCAGTTTCTTACTTCTGTAGGTGCTCTTGCGTCTCAATCTGTTTGAACTTCGTTCGAGTCCAATACTTTTATGTCTGTCACTTCCCGATTAATCTACTGCGGGTTAATCATCTAACAAACAGGTCATTGATATACTTGGCTGTTGAAGACGGATGTGTCAGACCAAAAGCTGCACATATCGCAGTCAAGCTGTAAACTAGGGACAAAATGCATTCAGTTCTCCAGATACATTCTACTACTTACAAAGCCCTGTTCAGGGCTTGATAGAGGGGGATTGATAACGAACGAAGAAGGAGAAGAAAAATTGATATACTTCAAAATGTCACTAACATCCATATATAGTTTTAATCTTAGTCTTAATCTTTGTCTTAATCTTAGTCTTAATCTTAGTCCTAATCTTAGTTTTAGTCTTAGTCTTAATCTTAGTCTTAATCTTAATCTTAGTTTTAATCTTAGTCTTAGTCATAATCTTAGTTTCAATCTTAATCTTAGTCTTAGTTTTAATCTTAATCTTAGTTTTAATCTTAGTCTTAGTGATACTCTTAGTTTTAATCTTAATCTTAGTCTTAGTCTTAATCTTAGTTTTAATCTTAATCTTAGTTTTAATCTTAGTCTTAGTTTTAATCTTAGTTTTAATCTTAGTCTTAGTTTTAATCTAAGTCTTAATCTTAGTCTTAATCTTAGTCTTAATCTTAGTCTTAATCTTAATCTTAGTTTTAATCTTAGTCTTAATCTTAGTCTTAGTCATAATCTTAGTTTCAATCTTAATCTTAGTCTTAGTTTTAATCTTAATCTTAGTTTTAATCTTAGTCTTAGTGATACTCTTAGTTTTAATCTTAATCTTAGTCTTAGTCTTAATCTTAGTTTTAATCTTAATCTTAGTTTTAATCTTAGTCTTAGTTTTAATCTTAGTTTTAATCTTAGTCTTAGTTTTAATCTAAGTCTTAATCTTAGTCTTAATCTTAGTCTTAATCTTAGTCTTAATCTTAATCTTAGTTTTAATCTTAGTCTTAATCTTAGTCTTAGTCATAATCTTAGTTTCAATCTTAATCTTAATCTTAGTTTTAATCTTAATCTTAGTTTTAATCTTAGTCTTAGTCTCGAAGTCGACCTGTACTTCTACAGGGGCAGATTCCGCTGTGCAGGTCCCAGCCCCGGTATGAGCTGGATGTAGTCGGGAAGAAGTATTTCCTGCGAGGCTCGTGCACCTTATTACTCCGCTGTGTTGGGACACGTGCCTCAGATCCACATGTAGTGTACCCACCCATATTTAGTGGTCCAAATAGTCCGCCGGGGTCTTTGTGCATGACAAGGACAAGAATAGCATCACTGCCCCACTGCGAGCTTGTTGTAAAAGGCGACTAACTGTGTGACATGGCGTAACAACGGCCATGGTTGGGTGGTTTATTAAGAGCACATAGATGCGCCTAACAGACTGCGGGTCTACTTTGCTCTAGAGTTTGAGTCTATTAAAATGGACTTCCACACCAGTTAACCACCTACCTAACTTGTCCAAACGCAGCGGATTAATACGCTGCTCGAGCCTAGCCCGCTAAGCAGGAAACCCTTCTATATATGTCCACTATCATCATGCCTATAATAATTGGTGCTTGTGAAGACATGATGTCAGCTTTATCGTTGCCCTGAACCCCAGAATGACTAGGGCATTAGGTCCACATCGGGCCCTGTTGGTTCAATGCCTTTATAGCTGCCATACACTCATGCCTTTATAGCTGCCATACACTCATGCCTTTATAGCTGCCATACACTCATGCCTTTATAGCTGCCATGCACTCATGCCTTTATAGCTGCCATACACTCATGCCTTTATAGCTGCCATGCACTCATGCCTTTATAGCTACCATACACTCATGCCTTTATAGCTGCCATACACTCATGCCTTTATAGCTGCCATACACTCATGCCTTTATAGCTGCCATACACTCATGCCTTTATAGCTGCCATGCACTCATGCCTTTATAGCTGCCCTACACTCATGCCTTTATAGCTGCCATGCACTCATGACTTTATAGCTGCCATGCACTCATGCCTTTATAGCTACCATACACTCATGCCTTTATAGCTGCCATACACTCATGCCTTTATAACTGCCATACACTCATGCCTTTATAGCTGCCATACACTCATGCCTTTATAGCTGTCATGCACTCATGCCTTTATAGCTGCCATACACTCATGCCTTTATCAGCTGTCTGTGCATCCCAAGGGAGGGAATGATTCGGAGTCTGACGTATTGACTGCCCCTGTTAAATGTGGTTCTAGTCCTGGACTAGCACGCACACGTCGACCCAAATGTAAATGAGTGCCTGATATAATGGCAGGGAAGGAAAGGCAGAGAGGAAGGGAGCTGGCCATCTCAGATCACAAACAAGATGTGACTTTACATAACAATGACTCCAACACTTCATTCGTTTTGGAAACTAGCTGTTTCATGGCAGTCTGGCTTACTATATATATATTTTTTCCTTCGACTTATTTCTCTAATCCACAAGGCGGTGTGCGTTGCACTGTGGTTTTTTTGCGCCTGTTGGCACAGCGCATCCGACTTCAGCATGCATTTTATGTCAGGGTCTGCGTCCTCCTGCATTTTCTAAGAGTTTGCTTCCACAGGGTAACGTCCGGTGCTGTGATGGGGATCGAACCCAGCACCTTCTGGTTGTGGGCCATGTGACGTATCCACTAACCTATGCCGTCCCCTAAGTAGATGTGATATCGATGTTATTCCTAGATGTGATATCGATTTTTATCCCAGTAGTAGTGTACGTTAGGCAACCAAGCAAACCATAACCAGAGCACCATGCTCCATCGTTATCAGTACGCTCGGTGTGTGAGATACGCCACTGTTACTCGTCACCGAACGTCATTTTCAAGGCGCACAAAATAGTAAAGTTGTTCATTGAGACATTCTTCAACAACTGTGCAGGCAAAATCAGTCTTTCAGAGTATGAGGGTAATCTTGTGCAACCATGTCATTGGATTTCAGGAAAAGAGTTCTTGGATGGTACGTGGAACCAGTACTGACATACGGCAGCGAGTCATGGACAATTAGGACAAGTACGGGAATGATTGGAGGCTATCGAAATGTGGTTTTACAGAAGAATGTTCATAATTTCTTGAACTGCAGCGCACTTATGGGTTAAACCGTGTGTACAATGACGTTGATTCTTCCACTAAACTAAACTATACTAAACTAAACTAAGCCATTGACTGCAAAACAAAGTTAATACAATGTTACTTGAAGATGCACAGACACAAAAACAGCTGATGACAAAAATCAGGACATGACAGCCATCTTTTAATCGGAAATGCTTTGAAAAGATGTGGGTTAGAAAACTCGATGACAGCTAGCAGGATCGCTCGCAGCACGAGTGTAGTATGACTAACAGAATACAGATTGCAGTAGGAAGGCAAACACGGTGCCCCCACAAGGTGAAATCGGATTTGTAGGGCCGAAAAGCGCAAATATCGAAGCTATGCTGTAAACTACGACACAACATCACAGCGTCCTTTTCAGGGTAATCGCGGACAAAAAAGAAATAACACTTGAAAAAAACCTAGCAGTTTTCCAATGTTCTGGAAATCGTTTAGGTGATAATCAAATGCCTACACAATTACGTTATCTACTTTCTTCAGCCTAGTTAATCACAAGAACCTGCAAAAGACGGATGTGTCGGACCGGAAGGTGCAAATATCCCAGTCAAACTGTAAACTAGCGACACAACGCATGCCGTTCTCTGGACTACATCCTGCTACTTGCAAAACTCTGTTCAGGGCTTAGTAGCCGGAGATTGAGAACGAACGCAGAAGAAGGAGAAAAACCACAGGAAGTCAAAAAGACAAAAACAACAAAATACGTCTGCCTGTTTGAATACCATGATTCCAAGTGGTGCCAGGTAAGTGACAGGTACAAGTGGAAAGGCAGAACATTAAATCAATGATGAAATATTAGAAGCCATTTATAAAATCCGTCCACGCAAATTTGGCATATTTTTAGCCTCTCCTCCTCAATGCTCACATCTGTCCAATTTAGATTTCAAGTAACCCAAGTTAGTTACAGGTATGTGGAAACCAGAACATTTAGGGTACGCTATTCAATGATGAAAATTAGGAGCCATTTATAAATCTCTACTTCTTTTGATCATCATTTTGATGTTCACGCCGGCAAACCAGTTCTCGTGATAAAGTTGACCGGTGTCTGCTCCTCCTCAGCTCCGTACAGTTATTCTTCTTCCTCTTAACATTACATAACTTAATATTTCATAACTTAACATTACATAACTTAACATTACATAAACCTAATATCACATAACTTAACATTACATAACTTAACATCACATAACTTTATATTACATAACTTAATATTACATAACTTAACATTAAACAACTTAACATTACATAACTTAACATCACATAACTTAATATTACATAACTTAACATTATACAAACTTAACCTTACATAACTTAACATTAAACAACTTAACATTACATAACTTAATATTACATAACTTAACATTATACAAACTTAACCTTACATAACTTAACATTACATAAATTAACATTACATAACATAACATAACATAACTCAAATCAACTCAACTCAACTCAACAACTCAATGCAACACAACTCAACTCAACTCAACTCAACACAACTCAACTCAACTCAACTCAACACAACTCAACTCAACTCAACTCAACTCAACTCAACAACTCAACTCAACACAACTCAACTCAACTCAGCTCAGCTCAGCTCAACTCAACTCAAAAACTCAACGCTAATCAACTCAATGCAACTCAACTCAACTCAGGTCAACTCAACACAACACAACTCAACTCAACTCAAAAACTCAACGCTAATCAACTCAACAACTCAACACAACTCAACTCAACTCAACCCAACACAACACAACACAACACAACTCAACAACTCAACACAACTCAACTCAACTCAACTCAGCTCAACTCAACAACTCAACACAACACAACTCAACACAACACAACTCAACACAACTCAACTCAACTCAACACAACTAAACTCAACACAACTCAGCTCAACTCAACACAACTCAACAACACAACTCAACAACTCAACACAACTCAACTCAACTCAACTCAGCTCAACTCAACACAACTCAACAACTCAACACAACTCAACAACTCAACTCAACTCAACTCAGCTCAACTCAACACAACTCAACAACTCAACTCAACTTAACTCAACTCAACTCAACTCAACACAACCAACAACTCAACACAACTCAACTCAACTCAACTCAGCTCAACTCACTCAAACTCAACACAATTTTACGTCATTATACTGGTTTAGAAGACTTTGCAGAATATGTATACACCCAATTTCTTTGACATTCACTTGATCTAAAATAATCGAATCTATTCTTTAATGCATTATCTGACACTATTTCACGTGACAATGCATTCCAAGCATTCACCACTCTCTGACTAAAAACACATTCCCTGGTATCTGCTCTGGATCTTTCATGAATTAATTTAGCCCTGTGCCCTCTTGTTCTTGTAGGTGGCTGTATTTTTAGAAAACTTGCTATAGTTTAATTTATCCTTTTCTTTGTTATCTTATAAACCTGTATTACATACTTCAAATTCGTCTCTTTTCTAGACAATGTAGATCGGTTTTTCTGAGTCTTTCCTCGTAATTGTAAATCCGGAATCCCGCTTTCAATTTATGTCGCTCTTCTTTGCATCCTTTCCGGCATGTTTATATCCCCTCCGCGATAATGACTCTACACAGTACTCCAATCTAGGTCTATCTAATGCTTTATGCTTTATGCTTTATGCAGTTTCGCTTCCTTGCTTCTATGTTTAATATTTCTTTTAATCATACCTTACACTGCATTGACCTTTTTCGCTGCTACCTGAACTTGCTCACTCTCCTTACCTGTATGATCTATAATAACCCCTAGTTCATTTTACTTTATATCTTTCTAATATTGTTCGTCCTGAGAAGGACAGTGTGACGCCACGTCGTAGTTTACAGTTGATCTGCGATATGCGCCTTTCAGCTCAACATATCCGATTTCAGCCCACTTAAAAAAAAAAATATCGGGTTTGTCTTCCAACTGCGATCTCAATTCCTTACCCAGACTACACTAGTGAGTCGTGCAGCCTGTTTCCAGAGCCGTCATTTTGGAATAGGGTCTTCGTCAGTTGTGGTTTGCCGATCTTGATGCAAGCAGCCAGCTATGAATCGATGGCTGCTGTCAGATCATCCACTGCTGCATCTTTGGTCCAACTGAGCCAATTTTGTTTTGGGTACGTTGCAGGGATTGGGCATCTTGTCGAGCTAGAAGTCCTCATTAAGCTATATTAAGTCTAATAAGGCCGCATAAAGTTAGATTAATTATAATAAAGCCTCATTTAGTTAGCTGTGAGTCTAATAAGGCTACATTAAGTTAGCTGTAAGTCTAATGGCTACATTAAGTTAGCTGAAAGTCTAATAAGGCTACATTAAGTTAGCTGTAAGTCTAATAAGGCTACATTAAGTTAGCTGTAAGTCTAATAAGGCCGCATAAAGTTAGCTGTAAGTCTAATAAGGGCACATTAAGTTAGCTGTAAGTCTATTAAGGCCTCATTAAGTTAGCCGTAAGTCTAATAATGCCTTATTAAGTTAGCCTTATTCCAGAAACGTCTATTAGATACATTACTTCATAATGTAAATTAATTTTTTTAAATGTAACGCTTGTGGTAGTGGTGCCAGCCAGGCGGGGAAGTTAAGGTACATTCTAGAGTTGCATAAGAACTGACTCATCAGCATATCAGTGTCAGAATAGCCCCCTAGGACTTACCAATATTTTATTTGTGGCTCTCAGTCGGGGAGGATTATTTCATTAAATCTTCTTTTACTCGTAAGTATTTTTAATATATTCACCCAACAAACTCCACACAACAACAATAAAACAATAACATATATGTTCTTTATTCAATTGTGTCTCTACATACAAGAAAATAAAACCTTTAGCACTCCACGTAATTTTTAACGAAAAATTTGCATCTCGCTATCGTAGTCGACTTTCAAAATTTGTAACTTTTCTGTTTGTTTTTCAATAAATATGATTTTCTTGTGTGTACAGACACAATTGAATAAAAAAACTTATGGGTGTTATTGTTTTTGTTGTATGTTTGTTAGTTTCTGAGATACAAAAAAATGAAGTTGAAAAATTATGGAAATCTCGAATAAAATGTGGACTCGACCGCTAGGCCTAGTCGTTTCGATAGAAAACCATGGAAACCACAACAACATATCGATACTATGTTTACAATATCAACACAACTGTTAGTTTCCAATTCAAACGTAGTTCTTTCATCTAAACAAAGAAAATAAACAGATCTACTTGATAAAGATCTTTCCCAACAACCTACTTCACCTTTCGCAAAAGTCGGGTTAACAAAGACCTGAACAAAATCCAACCACTGCACAGAGGACCAGATATGTGCACGCGCATTCGAAACCGTTGGTCAGCATCTCTTTGAGGGATCAGTTCTATCAATGGTAGGAAAATGTTCTTCACCCCAGACCAGATGAATGGAGGGAGTTGTATGGATCTACAAAAAACAAAAGCCACTTGGAGATGCCGGTATCTGGCATTTGGTCGAAGAGAGAGAGAGAGAGAGAGAAGAGGGAGAGAGAGAAAGAGAGAGATAAAGAGAAAGAGAGAGAGAGACAGAGAGAGAAAGTGAGAGGAAAAGAGAGAGAGAAAGAGAGAGAGAGAAAGAGAAGAGAGAGAAAAGAGAGAGAGAAGAGAGAGGAAGAGAGAAAGAGAGAGAGAAGAGAGAGAGGAGAGAGAGAGAAGAGAAAGAAAAAGAGAGAAGGAGAGATAAAGAGAGAGAGAAAGAAAGAGAGAGTAAGAATGAGAGAGAGCGAGAGAAAGAACGAGAGAGAGCGAGAGAAAGAGAGAGAGAGAGAGAAAGAGAGAGAGACCAGAATGCTGCTGAATCCGTAATAAAAACAACATGATTAAAATTAAAATAATAACAGATTAACAAATGCATTAATAATAACAACATAATTTATCCTACAAAATTAGCATGTTTTAAAAAGGCACAATTTTATTTCCCACAACGCCGCCTGCGGATTAAAGGCCGCGTGTTCCCCACCCCAGAGTCAGTGTATCTTCCATACCTGGAGATACAGGGGGCAGTACTGTGACACATGCTCAGCAGCGTGTGTTCCTTAAGTCCAACAGGGGAGCAAGCAGATAGTCAAAGATTGCAAATGTGTCTGTTCACTGACAGAGGGGGCCAACGATTCAGCACAGTGACAGATCTGACAGCAGCCAGCGGCTCATTGCCAACTGCTTGCATCAGGGGTAGCGTATTAAACAAAGCGTAAGATACACGCAAGAAATAATATCATCCGTAAACTGACCGGTACAACATAGGGTCGGGGTGGAACGGCGGTACGGGGGGACAGGGGGCACGACCATCAGATCTTTGGACATCTGTACTTGCCTTGAGTTTAACGTAGCTGCATACCCTGTGTCTGTCTGGGGAAAAATGGTTGATATAGTAATTAATGAGGCGGGTCGGATAGTATCAGGGTGCCTAAAACCATTGATAAAATATCCCCGGGTAACTGGTAAACAACCATCCGAGATTCGAAGAAGCGTCGCAGCAGAAATTGAACAGGAAAAATAGGAGCACGACCCAAGGCACCTAATGTTTGGACATCAGGTACAGAGCACAAGACTCAAATAACTTCCTAAAATTACACAGCCCATACAGACAAACCCTGAAAGTCGCCTTATTGAGATATAGCCCGAATTGATGCAGGCCCCAGAGATGGAACTTCTGGAGGAACCTGCCCCCGGACATTATCTACCATACACAACATGGAAGTTGGTGAACAGACTCCGAACTGGTGTTTCACGGTGCAAGAGGAATATGAAACGACGGGGATACACAGATGATGACACATGTGACTGTATCACAATACAGGACCTAGACCACCTGATGACCTTCCCCAACCTCCAGGAAACATGCAATAGGTGTGACATGCTGGAGGCAAATGACAAGGCAATCCATGTCGATGGATACTGGATGCATGTTGTATAACGTGGCGTTTGGACATGAAACCAACCAACCAGCGTATTAAAGCGGACTAAGACCATATTCCGCCTGTAAGCGGCGGTCCTGGAAACAGGCTGCATTAGTGTACTCTGACTAACAGAATAGGGATCATTGTGGGCAGTCGCGTGTGTCGGACCGAAAGGAGCAGATATCACAGCCTCGCTGTAAACTACAACACATCGTCACAAGGTGCTATTCAGGACGAAAGAAGAAGAAGAAGAAGTTGTTGTTGTTTGCGAATGCCCACCATGAGTAGGTTACTCTGAAAAGGGCGTTAAGTGGCGGGTTGCAGTAGCTTTCCTCACATCCTGATCGTGCTGATGAAGGTGGGCCGGGGTCCTCCAGGCGGTTGTTCTATGCTTGGCTTTATCTGCGTGTTCCCCCACTACAACGGAGATCACATACAGCCCGTTTCTAGGGAGGGCTACTAGGAAGAGAAGGTTAGGGTCTTGTCCAGCATGTTTTGCCTGACTGACTAACATGTCTGATCAGTATATTTAGCCAGACCAAACGTTAGTCTTCGTCCCCACAAGAGGTAGAAGTAGAAGAAGAAGAAGAAGAATAAGCCGAGGAAGAAGAAAAAGAAGAAGAAGAAGAAGAGCTTGCAACAATCCAATGGTATTGTTCTTTGAACCTCTCAACTAGTTCATTCGTTCTTCTCTTTTCTCTCATTTCTGATCTATCCCCCCCCCCCCCCCCCATCCCCCGTCAAATGCCAGGTCCTTGTACTCTCGATAACAGATCCCCACCTTACAAATTCTCTCTCACTTTTTTCCACTCGCATTCTCTTCCCCACCACTGCAACTATCTTTACTGCCACACCTAGCATATCTGTATATAGGTGTCATTCTCTCTCTCTCTCTCTCTCTCTCTCTCTCTCGCTCTCTCTCCCCCCTCTGGTTATCCCTCTCTTACACTGTCTCTATGTCTTTCACTCTTGTTTCTTTATAAATTACTTAACTTAATCTATCTTTACTCCAAGCAGTAGAGTCTAGTATTTTGCTTACGCGGATTACAGTTTCTTTAGGACGGACCTGACGCCCTACCAGTAGTTCCCACGAGTCCCCCCCGTAGTTCAATGCTGGGTATTCTTTCACACTTTTTTGCTACTCATTCCGGTTGGGGCAACTCACGGGCAAAGATATATATATATATATCTTCTTCTAACGTGTAGTGTAGAGTCTTCTACTTTTCTTAGTCACTCATTATACAGTAGAAGGAGGGGGGGGGTGGTGTGTGGCGATTTTGTTGTTGTTGGGGGGGGGGGGTGTAGAGTCTTCTACCTTACTTACTAGTCGCTCTCGTGTCGGGGGTGTAGAGTCTTCTACCTTACTTACTAGTCGTCTCGTGTCGGGGGTGTAGAGTCTTCTACCTTACTTACTAGTCGCTCTCGTGTCGGGGGTGTAGAGTCTTCTACCTTACTTAAATAGCCGCTTAATTTGCTCTTGGGTTTCATCTTTAACCTATTTAGCCGCTCTTCTTCTAGAGTGTAGAATCTATCCTTTACTTATTCACTCTGCTTCTTTCCTTTAGTGTAAAGGTTTGCCAGAAGGAACGAAAGACTATTATTTCTGCAGTCTTCCTCCTCACCTGGTTCCAGAATTGTCAAGGATCTGTTTTAGACTGTGTTATGTCATTCAAGCGGACGTTGATTCGTCCTCGTGTCTGCATTCTTGGCTCTTTGCTTCCAATGCCTGCCTCGGTAACCGATCGTCTTTCATTCTGGAGACATGGCCAAACTACCGAAGTTAAGATTACTGCACTCCAGTCTGCAATGACTTGGCTTCGAGACCTTGTCGTATTGTCTGTTTGCATTCATTATTGTTTCTCATTACTTTGACCACCTTGATATCTCATTTCTGACGTTTGGAGCTGGCTTTTCTGTGCTGTTGTCATTGCTCATGACTCACATACATAAGTCAAATCTTGTACATAGGTTGAGCGGTATTCAACCATCTTAGTTTTCTTACTTATTTCTCTGATCTTGACGAATCCTATATTTATAACATGAAAACGCTTACCAGTTGCCGCCCTTCGCAATAAAGCTCTTCACGAAGTACCTCTCCTTTGTTTTACTCTTAGTGGACGCTAGACCACGCCAAAGGGTCAGATTACGGTACCATAAAAACTAACGACCTTATGAAAAAGCCGCATGTGATTTCATTTTAAAATTAACCAGAACATTGTTTCGTTTCCAATCCGATACACATTTTTATTAAAGTCAGTTCATGATATCCGGTAGCCATAATTACCAGACGCTGTGAACGATTTGGTAGCTAGATCGACCGTAGTCTATAAAATCAACCAAATTCAAATCAGTAGAATTTTTTTGTTTATAAAATTTTGAACAGGAGTAATGGCCGCATCATCAAATTCACGTAATGCAAGATGTTTAAAGAAGGATGTGAGTTAACGAAAGATCTTCCGAGACCAGGTCAGGCGAATATTGTGTTAACTTACGTACTTCTTTAAACATCATTGTCCAGTTATTCACTGTTGTTTTTGACACACTTTTGGCACCATACACTGCCTGCATTCTGCGTTAAATGTCAACTGGTCGACATCCTTCAGATGTTAGAAACCGAATCACCGCTCGCTGATCAATTCTGGACGGATTCCACATCACACCCACCATGTATTAACGGTCTGCTGAGGAAACTTTGAATCGGAGGATAATGCAATTTTGCACACTTGACGGTTGGTATGTGCTGTAAACACCAGAAGTGACGTCATCATGCGCATCGTACGTATGTTCAATTGCTGTAGTTTGGTCCGGTTTCATTCGAACACGCCTCATATATATATATGCTTACTTCGCTGTTCAGCAAGTTCCGGGGTTCATCTTTGGAGGGGGAAAGGGTGGGGGAAGGGGGGGGGAAGGATTGAATAAGTAAATCTACAGACTAGTTGGTTTCATCTTCTCCAAAGTAGTTCTTTTGTGATTGTATACACTAACTCCAGCGTTCCTGCCACTGAAGGAAGCACTCATGCTAGGCACGTTTCGGTATAGCCCGCATTTGTCTCGTCGCGTCGGCTTGAATTCCCCCCCCCCCCCTCAATCCCCTACTAATATCATCGAATTGGCGACCTTTCATTGTTTTCCTAAGTTGCGGGAACAATAAAAAGGTACATAGAAAAAGATCGAGTGAGTATGTAGGTTGCTGGAGCAATCGAAATTTGTTCTTCGTCAAAAATGCGTTTGAATACCTGTATGCAGGGGCATTGCAATCATGCAAAATCCAATTGCCTGTGCCCCACTTCGCAGGGTGATATATGTTTACAGCATCGTGGAGGCATTACATGACTGTTTTGTAGAATTCGGCATTGACACTCTGTCCTCTAGGAACGTTTTCATGATGGGCTAGCCCATTGATGTCGAAGAACGCAATAAACATGATACTGGCATTGGACTTGTCCAAGGTAGAAGAGGAGTGACTAAGTAAGTAAGGTAGAAGACTCTATACCCCAAGGTAGAAGAGGAGCGACTAAGTAAGTAAGGTAGAAGATTCTACACTCCAGGGTAGAAGAACGACTATGTAAGGTAGAAGACTCTATACCGCAAGGTAGAAGAGGAGTGACTAAGTAAGCAAAGAAGAAAACTCTGCACTCCAGAGTAGAAGTGGAACAACTAAGTAAGGTTCAGTTGAGTTCAGGTGTCATCTCCGCATAGAAGATCGGCTGCAATCAATCTGGAGTGTACCCTATCTCATGGCGTAATTGTGAGAATTGAGAGGCTTTTTTCAGTCCATCTCATGATTTTATCCTCCCACTTAAAGCGTTGTCTTCCTCTTGAACGACTGTCTTCCTCCCTACCCTCCAGTATGGTCTTCAGCAAGGAGGTATGTCTTGTTATATGAACAAAATAACGTAACTATCTAACCCTGATTTCGGTCATTAATTCTCTTTTCACCTCCAACTTTTCCAATACCTCCAATTTGTTTCTTCTATCTCCTAAAAATGCGTCCCAATCTTCTATATATCCAACTTGTTATTCGATGTCCATGTTTCTGGGCCATAAGGTAGTGACGAGTATACATAACACCTGACAATTCTTATTTTCAAATTCTGATTTATCTGTTTTGGATGTCAGTATGTGTCACATGTTGTCGAATACCATCTTGGCCATACCTATTCCCTTTAATTTCTTTCTCACACCTGCCATCTTCCGTTATTATATGACCTAGATAGGAGAAAATCTGTACCTGTTCAAGTAGTTGATCTTTTATTTTTTTAAGTAAGGTAGAAGACTCTATACTCCAGGGTAGAAGAGGAAAGACAGTAAGGTAGAAGATTCTACACTCCAGGGTAGAAGAGGAAAGACTAAGTAAATTATAAGACTACACATCGGGGGTAGAAGTAGGAAAACTCAGTAGAGTAGAACACTCTGCTGACCATGGTTAGAAGACGAGTCAATAAGTATGTAATCGATAGCTAGATCAATAAGAGTTGGGACTGCAGGAGTGCATTTTGGTTGGTGTTTCTTTGGTGAATTGGTGTTTCTTTTTTTTCAATTTATTGGTGTTGATCAGCATTGATTGCCAACTTTAATCTTAGAAAATCATACTCGTTCATGTCAATGTATTCATCTGCGCCATCGTAAATGCTTACTTCGCGTGGTTCGAGATTATCCAACTCGATCAACGCGCCTCCCTGTCCGAATGTGACTTAAAGCTGCAGATCACTATATCGGTGAAAGTAAATATAAAAAAGACTACGTTTTTTTTACTGGAACAAGCTTTTGAATGACCTGGCTCTTATCTTTCAAAATTTGATATTTTAACAGGTCGCACTAGTAGAGGCTGTATACACAGTGTCAGCTCTCCAGGTTATGGAAAGTTGGATAAACTAGGAGAAATAGAAGTCCACGCAAAATGGAAATGGTCAGGCCATCGACCTCACTCTCTGGTCCCGAGCTACCTTGAACTAGTGGCAAGACAAACAGTCAAAACGATTGGAGGTAACTCAGGATGCAGGCACTCTGTTACCATCTCCCTTGAGATCAGGGGTCATCTGTAAACTTGCGGGACTTGATCGCCCCCACCCTACCCCCTTGTAAAGAATATATGCACGATTCACTTGGGAGGACTTTGAAAACCTTGTACCGACAGAAAGTGTAAAATGCTCATAAATCTGACTGGCATAATATGCTTCATGACAAAACATAGATCGTCTGAAGAGATAATATGCTTTACTGATAGATAATTGTAAAAGAAACGCATCGCTAACAACACTTGGCATGACAATGAGTGATATTTCTATCTCCCGTCAGATTGAAAGATTTCTCATTCACTGTCTTTAAGATGCAAATCCTGCATAGAAGGAAGTAAGTAGAAGGGATCGAAGGGGGAACGCAACCCGGTTCATAAAAAAAATCCTGCTGAAGTCCGATGTGCAGCGATCGCAGTCAAGCTGTAAACTACTACACACCGTATTTCGTTATCCGAACTGCATTCTGCTACTTGCAAACCCATTTTAAGGACTTGGTAGCAGGAAAATTGAGAGAGCACAAAGAGGAAGAAGAAGAACGAAGTAAAGATACAGTAAGATAGAGATGTGCACGTAGACTGCAGGTAATATTTCAACCTGTCCAATGATCCACGTCATACACAGAAGCCGGTTTTTGTTGTCTACGTCATTAACTACTGTAGGCTACTGAGATCACGTCAACTATCGCCTTCCCGTTAATATTCATGATCTTTTTTTAATCTAGAGTTGGCCATGCAATATTACTAACATTTTCTATACGCAGTCTGTTCTCATGCATAAAATCTATGAAAAGACAACGTTCCAGCATCCTCACTAGTTCATTTCTCAAGTGGCGGCCACTTTACAAGTAAACAAGAGAGGGTGGAGGCAGAGGAGGTGAGGATGCAGACGGACAGAAGTAGTCAAACCACCGACCCTGGTCAGTACTGGCCATCTGATCAGGAAAGTGATGGCCAACGACAACCCCAGATCCATCAGCCCATATCCCTCCAGCTTATTATAACTGCGCAGGTGTGACTTCGAGGGCCATGACTATTCAAATCGTTCGCTTGTCACTTTGTGACAAAACTGCACGACTGGAATGATAAACTGGTTATCTAGAGACTCTACTGAGCCTTCTAGGTATCGATGTGGTCGAGAAGTCAGGCCCTAGCCTTTCAAAGCGGTGAACAAAAACGATGGGCGATCGAATCCCGCAAGTTTTCAAGTGACCTATGGTTTCAACGCTTATATGACTAGAGCGCTTGTAGCCTAAGCTACCTCCATTCGTCTGAACTTATATCTTACCAATGGTTCAAGGTAGATTGGGACCAGACAGCGAGGTTGATGACCAGCGCAGTTGCTCCCTCACTATACTCCAAACGCAGCGCAAGTTACATCATCAAGACAAAACCGTCTGATGGTGTCTCCATCATCCCTTGCGAACAACAACAAATAACAATATGTGGATACATTTCGAGATAAGCTGGCCAGACACGACATGAACAACATTGATAAGGACACATAAAGATGTCAAGTCTCACAATAAAAGAACTCATACTTGCCTTGTACAACACATACATGTGGTTTCAAATTTTATTGCCCGCGCCTAATGTTGTAATCTGACTGCAACTATTTGTTTTATCTGGCATAGCGGCAATGATACGTTACAAATAAGCCAGGGAGCAGATCCAGGATCTGATTTGATGAAGAATTGCTTGCCAGGTTGAGAATGATGGCGCCTTCTTCAGATTAGATGCACGTAGTTTTCTTTTCCTCTTCTTCTTCTTCTACTTCTTCTCCTTATTCTTCTTGTTCTTTCTTCTTCTTTCTTCTTCTTCTTCTTATTATTATTATTATTATTTCCTTTATCTTCTTCGTCTTCTTCTCCTCCTCCTTCTTTTGATTCTTCTCCTTCCTCTTCTTCTTCCTCCTCTTCTCCTTCTTCTCCCTCTTCTTCTTCCTCTTCTTCTTCTTCTTCTTCTTCTTCTTCTTTTTATTCTTGTTCCGGAAATGGACTTTTGTGACGTTGTGTGGAAGTTTACAGCGAGACTTTGATTTCTGCGCCTTTCGGACCGACTCCTCTGATTTCATAAAGACTTTTTGTGGAGCGGGTTTGTCTTCCCTCTTCTATTCTTAATCTCTTAACCAAGCTGGTTGGTTGCAATCTGTTTCCAGGCCCGCCACTTGAACACGATATAGGATCTTGATCAGTTATGGGTCACTGATCATCAGGCGGGAAGACAATACCTGACCGAATCCGCAACACCAGACTAAGGCAGATTGTAACAGTTAGTAACTACATTGAAGCACAGCAAATCAAGTGATTTGGTCATTTAGTCCGAATGCATTATAACCAGCCTGTAGTAAGAACATATCATATGTAGGTTTCCGGTCTACCAGCAAGGAAGCAGACCTAGACGTCGGCCCAAACAACCATTTTAAAGGAGGACGTGAGTTAACGAAAGATCTTCCGAGATCAGGTCGGACGCATATTGTTATGTTAACTCACGTCCTTCTTTGAACATCGTTGTCCAGTTCCTCATTGTTGTCTTCGACATACTTTTGTCACCATACACTACCTGCATTTTGCGATAAATGTCAACTGGTCGACATCCTTCAGCTGTTAGAAACCGAATCACCACTCGCTGATCTACTCTGGACGGATCCCGTATCACACCCGCCGTGGTTTTCAACGGTTTGCTGTGGAAACTATGACTCGAAGGATAATGACTTTTGCAAACTTGACGGTTGGTATGTGCTGTTTACATCAGAAGTGACGTCATCATGCGCATCGTACGTATGCTCACTTGTTGCAGTTTGTTCGGGCTCATTTAAATACGCCTCCTAAATAACTTTTAGAAGCCAACGAACCTAATAGTTTGTTGCTCGTGTAGTAATATAATCTGATATTTTGCCTCGCGAGTTACACAACCTCGGTTATGTCAATGATAACAATTGATTGATGGAGCGATTATTAATTTTGAACGACGCCATACGATATCAGTTTTACCAACATCGTTAAAATGCGATGTATATTATATATCCTGTCGAAAATGTGTGTTTATTTTACCCCCAAACAAATATTTTATGTTATAGAGAATAGCTATAACTACACTGCGGTCAGATTCGAAGGTGCTATGTTTATCTTAGCAAATGGTAAATGGTATGAGTTTTGTGTTGTTCATATAGTTCGATGGCTGTACACACTCCTTCTACGTCTTCCCAGTTCAGTTGTGCTGCTAGAGTTTCTATTTGATTTAATATTCATGTAAGTTGTGGATTCCAGTTTCACTGATTTTAATGTCCATAAGACAATCACTGGTTGATTTCTTTTCCTCTTCGTCTTTTTCTTCTTCTTCTTCGTTTTCAATTTCACGCTACCAAGCCCCAAAAAGTGTTTTGAAAGTAGCAGGATGTAGCCCAGATAACGGAATGCGCTGTGTGGTAGTCTTGGCTGCGACATTTGCACCTTTCGGTCCGACACATCCGACTTGAACATGTGATTTTCAGGGTACCAGGTTAGCCTTTCCTTATCGATCCCTTTTCCTCAGCCAGTCTGCCCTGTTGCAGCCTGTTATCTAGGATCATCACGTAGAAGGTTCTTGGCAGCTCTGGATCTATGGCTCTGACGCTAGAGGTCAGCTATGGGTACCTGACCTTTGCAGCTCATGCACTGCTCAGTTTCTTGATTTCAATATGTCCACCTTGATTTATTTCCGAATGTCATTGCTGAATTCATTTCAGTATGTCACCATTTTAATACCTGGATTTCATTGTCAGCGTTTCTGTCCTGCATTGATTGATTTTAGTTTGTCCTCTCTTGATTGGTTTCTGTATGTCCTCCGTATTTTTTTCAGTGTGTCCTCTAATATTTATTTCAGCATGGCTTCTCATGATTGATTTCAGTATGTCCTCTAATATTTATTTCAGTATGTCTTATCTTGATTGATTTCATCATATCTTCTCATGATTGATTTCAGTATCTCTTCTCATGATTGATTTCAGCATGTCTTCTCATGATTGATTTCGGTATGTTCTCTCATGATTGATTTCAGTATGTCCTCTAATATTTATTTCAGTATGTCCTCTAATATATATTTCAGTATGTCTTCTCGTGATTGATTTCAGTATGTCTTCTCTATTTGATTTCAGTTTGTCCTGTATGATTTATTTCAGTATGTCTTCTCATGATTGATTTCAGTATGTCTTCTCATGATTGATTTCAGTATGTCTTCTCGTGATTTATTTCACTATGTCTTCTCTTGATTAATTTCAGTATGTCCTGTCTTGATTTATTTCAGTATGTCTTCTCATGATTGATTTCAGTATGTTCTCTCTGGATTTATTTCAGTATGTCTTCTCATGATTGATTTCAGCATGTCTTCTAATGATTTATTTCAGTATTTCTTCTCTTGATTAATTTTAGTATGACCTATCTTGATTTATTTCAGTATATTTTCTCATGACTGATTCTTTATATCCTTCATTGATTGATATCACTATGTCATCCATGATTTATATCAGAATGCCCTCTCTTGATATTTCAGTTTGTTTATTTCATCCCAATATGAACAACAATATATGCCTTACCAGGAATTCGATCCGCTGCCTTTCTTGTCAGCAGGCAGACAACGAAACCATTCGGCCACGCGCTCCTCTCATATCTCTATTTTATGAATTCGTGCCTTCCACTACTAGTCGCTAGCTTGTTGTTCGTTGACCCTGATAAAGACCTTTTGATCGTAACGTTTTTCATCTCTGTGTTTGTCTTAGCCCGGTATCTACCCATATTTTTACATGTTTTTTTGCACTTCGTTTCTGTAACACTTTCCTTGTTATTCAATGTTTGCCAAGTAGAGGACAGACAATTCCTTTGCCAACCACCCATTATTTCAATGTATCAGCTTTTTTTAAATGCTGTTTTTCTGTCATCATCATCATCATGTTGCATGTCCTTTGCAGAACGTCGCTTTCATGAGCGTCCCTGCCTCTCCTCCCAGTGACCATGTCCTCCATAACCACTATCTCCAGTCCGTTGTGTCGTTTGACGTGTTCAAAAAACCTCAGTTTTTAGATCATTTCGTCATTTATGAGCCAATTCTCCGCTACATTCAGGTCTTGCCGGATGGATTTCTTTCTTTCTTTGTCCACAGGATTTTCTATAGCACTGTGTTTCAAAAGCACCGATCACCGCTCTTATTGCTTTTGTAATCATCCATGTTTCACATCCATAGGTTGCCACAGGATCTTTAGTTTTAGTTCACTATTTGAATTATAACATAGCATATTTCTCATCTTCTGCATTGCTATAGTCAGCTGTCTTCTTACTTCCTCTGTACAGTCTCCATTGTTGTTCAGTATTGATTCCAGATATTCAAAATGGGAAACATTTTCAATCTGTTCGACAGCTATCTCGATTTTAGTTTGGAGTTTTGTCTTATCAGTTGTCATTATCTTTGTTTTCTTTGTATTCAGGTAGAGATTCTCGGCTTCACTATGTTTCTGGACTGATGTAATTATTTGTTCTAGGCCCTTGACGCTGTTCGAAGGCTAAACTGTGTCATCGACATATTGTATTTCCGGTATCGCCTTTTCTCCTGTCGTGAAAGAATCGAAGTCTGTAGAAATTAAATCTGCCTTTATATTTCTGATAATGTTTTATGCATACGTGTATATATTGAACAAGTATCATGAAAGAATGCAGCCATGTCTGACCCCCTAGTGCATCTCAAACCAATCTGAGGTTCCACCATGTATTCTGACGGCTGCTTGCTGCCCCCTGTAGAGCGTTTCTATTAGTTGAACTAGATGTGCTGGGAAGCCCATATCTTTCATAATGTTCCCCATTTGCTGATGTTTTGCGCAAATGCCTTGGTGTAGTCTATAAAACAGGCACACATGTCCGTGTTGAATTCTCTGCTTTTCTCAATGTTTCTTATGTTGAATATACGGTCTCTTATGCCTATTCCTGGCCTGAATCTTGCTTGCGTTTCGTTTATTTCATAGTCCAGCTTTCTTTTTATTCTTTTCATAATGATACGCAATAAGATCTTGCTGGCGTGGCTTATCAAGGCAATGTATGATAGTTTGTGCATAACTTTAGATTCCCCTTCTTATGTATAGGGATGTACACAGATCACTTCCATGCTTTGGGCCATTCTGTGTTGCGCCAGATCTTATTACAGACTGCATGGTATATGAGGAAGTTTGCCTCTTCTCCCGCTTGAATCAGTTCAGCGGGTATATCATCACAGCCTGGGGTTTTACCTTTTTTTAGCGCCTTAATCGCTGTTAGAACTTCGCTCAATATGGATTCTGGTTCTTCCTCTACATTATTTGTTAGTTTTCTTCGTTTTCCATTTATTTTGTCATGTAATCCCAGATATTGTTTCTTCATCTTTATCGCCCGTTCTTGCCCTCCATCGTTTTTTCCTGTCTTGAAATTCTAGAAGCACTCTTTATTGAGTATTCGTTAAGTAAATTGCGCTCGTCTTCTTTAACAATGCTTACAGCTTTTGCAGAGTTTTTGATTAGTCAATTATGTGAGTACTCCCGGTTATTGCTTCATTACTACCCCCATAATCATCATGTGCCATGCATACATGTATTTGCGATCATTCGTTATGGTGTGAAAATTGTTTATTCTTTATGGTGAGACAATAGTCTGTTTTATGATGCAAAAATGTTATATTTTTTATAGTGACACAACGGAAAGGAAGACTAACGTATGGTCAAGCAAAATATACGGATCAGACATGTTAGTCAGGGTCAGGCAAAATATACTGATCAGACATGTTAGTCAGGGTCAGGCAAAATATACTGATCAGACATGTTAGTCAGGGTCAGGCAAAATATACTGATCAGACATGTTAGTCAGGGTCAGGCAAAATATACTGGTCAAGACCCTCACCTTGACTTCCTCGTAGCGCTCCCTGGAAACGAACTGTTTTCATAGCAGCATGGCTAACATAATGAGGGATCGACGCGATCCCCGTAGTAGTGAGCGACACGCAGATGAAGCCAAGCATAACACAACCGCCTGGAGGACACTTGTTCACATTTATCAGCACGCTCGGGATGTGAGGACAGCTACTGCAACCCGCCACTTAACGTCTTTTTCAGGGCGTACAAAAGAGTACGCCTTCTCATTGTGGCCTTCGAAACAACAACATAGTAAGGCAATTGTCCGTTTTTAATGGCGAGAGAATTGTCTATTCTTTATGGTGAGGCAATTGTCCGTTTTTAATGGCGAGAGAATTGTCTATTCTTTATGGTGAGGCAATTGTCCGTTTTTAATGGCGAGAGAATTGTCTATTCTTTATGGTGAGGCAATTGTCCGTTTTTAATGGTGAGGCAATTGTCCGTTTTTAATGGCGAGAGAATTGTCTATTCTTTGTGGTGAGGCAATTGTCCGTTTTTAATGGCGATAGAATTGTCTATTCTTTATGGTGAGGCAATTGTCCGTTTTTAATGGCGAGAGAATTGTCTATTCTTTATGGTGAGGCAATTGTCCGTTTTTAATGGCGAGAGAATTGTCTATTCTTTATGGTGAGGCAATTGTCCGTTTTTAATGGCGAGAGAATTGTCTATTCTTTATGGTGAGGCAATTGTCCGTTTTTAATGGCGAGAGAATTGTCTATTCTTTATGGTGAGGCAATTGTCCGTTTTTAATGATGAGACAATTGTCCGTTTTTAATGGTGAGAGAATGGTATAGTCTTTATGGTTAGAAAATGGTCTATGCTGATAAATGTCGAATGTTTTATGATAAGAAAATGGTCTATTCTTTATGATGAGATGAGAAAATGGTCTTTGATTTATGATAAGAAAAGTATATGTCCTTTGTGCTGAGACGAGTATATGATTTATCCTTTATGCTGACAAAATTATCTTTGCTTTATGAATGAAAGATAAAAAAAGTAACAGATTCAAAGATAACATTTAGACGCATAATTTCCATAGCTGCAAATTGTGCGTGAAGAAAGGATACGCCAATGGCAACGCTTTATTTAGATTGTGCGTCTAACCGAGCCAGCAAACACACTCCTTCCTGTAATGAGGCGTTTCTACCACATGGAGGAATCAGGGGTCAATTCCCGAGTTCCCATTACTTCATATTTCTAAAGTTTTCTAAGTGCAAAAGTACTAATCTTTGTGAGCGTTTTCGCTAAACTGTTCACTTACGCTTATGTAAGTTTGCCTCGTTTGAATTGAAAACTGTGACAGTATCTAACAATGTTTTTTTTAAAACAGAAGTTACACCGTAAATTAATAGTTGTAACGCCTACTTCTCACAGCAAAAGTGCAGTGTGCAATCTTTAGTCCCGACAATTCTAGAGTGCCCGGATGAAATGAGATACCTCATACGTAATCTCCTGTTTCTACACTTCCGGTTTGCCCAGCCGGTACTCGAGATCTCGCTTGCTATCTCCGGTCTTGACACTTCGAGTATACCTGACTGGAACTTGGCACCTGATCCGTAATCTCCGGTCTCTGCACTTCCGGTCATCCCAAACGTACTTTCTTCCTCTTCTTCTTACTGTTAATTGGTTTCCATTAGCGATTAAGTCTTGGGGGATTCCATTTCAAAGAGATGGGGGTCCTGTGACATTTCTTCATACATGGGACAGAAACCAGAAATGAATCTCGCTCCTAGATATTAGGACATATTTTTTTAATCAGAGAGTGGTAAATGCTTGGAATGCATTGCCACCGGAGATAGTGGAAGCAGAGACAGTTAATGCATTTAAGAATAAATTGGATGCGCATAGCTTTAAGAGCAAGGTAATGTAAATGAAACTGGTTGTATACAGACTCTGCAGAGTCTTCAAAACCAGTATAAAGACGTTAAGTTAAGTTAAGTTAAGTTCCTGACCACATACGGGAGGGCCCGTAACATGACACCTCATATGCAGTTAGGGATGGCATGGCAATGAGGAATTGAGCAGCCCCAACCCTAAATGAAAAAGAAATTGAGTTAAGAGAAAACACTTAATCCCCGACGACAGCATCTGTCAAGGGACTGTTTGTACCTTTGTACCTTCAAAAGAAATCCTTAAATATACATTTTTGGTAAATGTATTATGAAAATGTGGTTGTATCGGTTGCACTAGGGGCATGGACTCGAGCATTGCCATGTTACAAAAGGATACCTTTGCTTAGAAGTCCACGTCGTGGGGATGTGATTGACGGTTGAAGATAATTTCTTAAATATATTCTTTTGGTAAATTTATTCTGGAAAAGTGAAACTCAACTGTAACATATTTCGACATAGTCAGAACTGTGGTCGGTACAAGTTCCACGGTCACTAGGAAGTTCATGGATTCCTGTAGAAACAAAAACTCTATTGGTCGTGTGTTTGAACACTCATACACCTCCTGCTGGACCTTATCAGGTCAGGTCATCCCGTAACCGATGAGGTCGTTGAGACACGCCACTCCACCCTTCTCTGTTAGCGGCCGCTGCCTGGGCCTCTTTTGGTCGGAGATTGGTCAATTCTTTTATGTTGTCCTCCCACCTCTTTTTGGGACGGCTTCTTCGTCGTCTGCCATGCACCTTTCCGCGGAGGATCGTATTTGTAAGACCATTTGATCTCCATATGTGACCGTACCAAGCGAGTTTCCTTCTTTTGAAAGTTGCCAAGAGGTCTTCAAAAGGCCATATTGCTGTTGTAATTCTATCTCGTATTTTCTCATTTGTAACTGCGATGCTCTTGACAGATGGGATACCCATCTGTCGAGAGAGACCGAGCTAACATGGGGAAAAAAACCCGAGGTAATGAAGTCTAGCCCCCGCTAACATGAAAAAAAAAAAAAAAATTTAATTTTTAAACTCGATCTTTGTACGTGACGTTTAAAAGTCTTCGGAAACATCTCATCTCCAAGGCCTGTAACTGTCCATGTCTCACAAGCATTCAGGGATATTGACAGGACCAGTGTACGCATTAACCCTTTCATCGGACCTGAAAGTATTTCCACCTAATGACTCTTTTAGTTGCCCAGAGACGTGGAAATCACGCGAGACTAGGTCTGGTGAGTGCGGCGGATGTAGTAGACACAGAAAGTGGAGGTCCTCGATGATTGCAGCTGTTGCACTGGTAGTATGGGGTCGAGCATTGTGATGTTGCAAACGGACACATTTACTCAAAAGTCAACGTCGTTTGGATTTTAATGCGAGTAGGAAATGATTTCTGTGAAGATCTGTATATGTGGCAATGATGACAATGTTACCTATGGGTATATAGTGCTCTATAATAACGCCTCGTTCATCACGTTGTTCTCCAAGGTGGATTGCGTTATACTACATTTTTCGCCTTGTTGTCAAACGCATCCGACTTTAGCACTTATTAAAAAAAAGGTTTACTTCTCATAGAGACATTACATTGCGGAGTCCGATTACAATCATTTCTGTATGATGGGCTATCTCGCTAACCATTGTACTGATCAGCCCTGTTCAGTCGAAATGCGAAATGAAAACTTGTATATCTAATTCCATGTCATCTATAATTTAAACTTATCTAATTTAATCTCATCTAATTTCATATAATCTAATTTTATCCGATCTAATTTAATCTGGTATAATTTGATTTTCTATCTAATTTTATATGATTAAACGTGGTAACGGTTTATAATCGTTGCTCGTGTGCAATGTGTGGTCGATGTTGTTTTCAATCCATGCCTCTGTAGTGCGCCGAAAGCGTCATGGAAGCGTCTTTCATCGTTTTAAGCTGTAGATGGTTCAGAATACAATAGGAAGAAAGAGTACTGTGAGACTCTGAAAGCCTCACGAGTGCCAAAATACCAAGCATCCAAACTCTATTGCGCAAGACCCAGATCAGTGGAGTCGACCGAGATGCGCGCGTGTCAGATAATTGCATCCCCAAACATCTAATGAACTGAAAGCCCAAAGAGAGCCCGAGACTGGTTGGTGGGCAAAAATAGTGCTTTACAAACTTCCTCAAAATATCTCTGACACGCTTCAACGTCGATGTAAACTCATTTGTCCTAATGTGGTCGAGAGGTAAAAGACTCGGCTCTTAAAGCGATGTACGGAAACGGCGTGGTTTCGAGCCCCGCATGTTTCAAACCACCTTTGGTGTAAAAAGAGGTCGAACCAGAGTGCCTGCATCCTGAATTACTTCGAGTCATCTTGATTTAAGTCTTACGACTGGTCCAAGGTAACTCGGGACCAGAGAGTGAGGTTGATGACCAGCGCAGTTACTCCTCACTATAATCCAAATAGAGAGCAAGTTACATCTTCAAGACAAAACCATCTGATGATGTCGCCTGGATGGGCAACTAACTAACTAACAATATTTTCATAAAGTGTCGATAATTCTTTTGAAGTGGATTGCCTTGTCACATTAACTAAATTGGATCTATGTTGCAAGGTCTTAGTTAAGCAATAAATTTGTCTCCTTGAAGCTTGTGTCTCTGCCACTCAAGCAACACACGACTGATTGTGTTATATTCCGTTCAATTATCATATTTTGGCTCTCACAGAGTAAAGTAAGCTGTTCCTTTGGAGGGTAATAGCTTCTTGTTAACGGCTATTTTTGCCAAGTTTGATTTCTCATTTGCTGGTTGGATTATTGAGTAATTTGTGAACTTGTCTTGCCTTCCTGCTACTGTTTCACTCCACCTGTCTGCTCTTGCTGCTCTTCATAACACCCAACTTGAGATAGGTACTTTTGACGGGTTTCTTTAGTGGCGGATTACAGATGCTCTCCTCACAACCTGAGGCATGCTGGAGAGGGTTGACCGGGTCGTCCTGGCTGAAATCTAATGTGTGACACGTCTGTGATGACCAGTCTTCACGAAACATCCCATTCCCCTGAGAATTGATTGGAAGTGAGGTGGGGATCTTGATCAGGATGTTTTACCTGACCATGACTAACATAGTCTGATCAGGATGTTTTACCTCACCATGACTAACATAGTCTGATCAGGATGTTGTGTCTAAACCTGACAGTTGTCTGACCCAAACGGTTGCTTGACACAAACTGTTGCATGCCCCTAACTGTTGCCTCACTCTAACTGTTGCCTCACTCTAACTGTTGCCTCACTCTAACTGTTGCCTCACTATAACTGTTGCCTCACCCTAACTGTTGCCTCACTCTAACTGTTGCCTCACCCTAACTGTTGCCTCACTCTAACTGTTGCCTCACCCTAACTGTTGCCTCACCCTAACTGTTGCCTCACTCTAACTGTTGCCTCACCCTAACTGTTGCCTCACTCTAACTGTTGCCTCACCCTAACTGTTGCCTCACCCTAACTGTTGCCTCACCCTAACTGTTGCCTCACTCTAACTGTTGCCTCACCCTAACTGTTGCCTCACCCTAACTGTTGCCTCACCCTAACTGTTGCCTCACTCTAACTGTTGCCTCACCATAACTGTTGCCTCACCCTAACTGTTGCCTCACTCTAACTGTTGCCTCACCATAACTGTTGCCTCACCCTAACTGTTGCCTCACCCTAACTGTTGCCTCACTCTAACTGTTGCCTCACCCTAACTGTTGCCTCACCCTAACTGTTGCCTCACTCTAACTGTTGCCTCACCATAACTGTTGCCTCACCCTAACTGTTGCCTCACCCTAACTGCTGCCTCACCCTAACTGTTGCATCACCTTCCTGTTTCTGCTAGGCCCTAACTGCTGCTGGCCCAAATGTTTCTTCACCAAACTTCTTGCCAGTCTGAGCTTCTTGCCCCGTGTCATTTCTAACTTCCTTCCACGACACAATGCGTTCCCTAACATAAGAAAGGTATCCATTTACACTTGAGTAATCTGTAACAATCCTTGTGACGATATCGGGTCCCCATACTGATCAGGCACAACCAGAACCAATTGACCTTCAAGTATGTCGTAAAAGGCGACTACAAGATTCGGTGGTCTAGGGAGTGGGAGCTTAGTTTGTACTTCCATCGTCCAAGGTTTGAATCACATCGTGATCAGTTTGACAGGCCGGGCACTATTGAGGGTGTTTCCATTGTGTGACTGTTTCGTTCAGTCGACCAAGCTGTAAATTGATACCTAACGAAGGGGAAAATTTATATTCCGCTGCGGAAGCTAAAGTGTTCGTTGTCTGTCGTCGGCACTTTCAGCAGTGAGCGGGACGGGGCACATATGGTTGCGCCCCGGGGCAATGAGCAGGACGGGACTCATAGGGTGGCGCCCTGGGACAATGAGCGGGACGGGGCACATATGGTGGCGCCCTGAGACAATGAGCGGGACGGGGCACATATGGGGGCGCCCTGGGACAATGAGCGGGACGGGGCACATATGGGGGCGCCCTGGGGCAATGAGCGGGACAGGGCACATATAAGGTCGTCCTGGGGCAGTGAACTGAGCCGACCACATACGGGGCGACCTTGTGCAATGAACGGACTGAACGCATATGGGGGCGTCCTGTGGCAATGAACGGGATGGAGCAGATATGGGGCGCCAATGTGCAATGATGTATGTTCTTTGAACCATTTTCCATCTTTCCAAAACGGAGGTAAGGATATTTTTAAATGAAACGAACAACATTATTATTTGAAAAATATTGATACAGAAACCACAACTACAAGAACGATCAAAGTTCTTTAGCCAGGATACCAGAAGGAGGCAAGTTGTATCGTGGGCTAAATGATCCCGTTGGAGCGAAGAAGGTCCCACACGAGAGAAGATGACTGCAATTGATACAACTTGCTAATGGATGTTTAAGGCTGCAGGTTAGGTATTTCTTCAATACTGGTACTGCAACATAAAATGACGTGTTGTTGGTTGTTATTGTTAAACGGATCTAGCAGCATCCGGTCTCTCACCATTCGGCCCATTACCATGTAATTGTTTTTGCATGTTTTTATTAGTTGTTGTCTAGTGTCATACAAAGTTTTCCATTTATCTGGCCTCGGAGGAAGAAGCAATTTCTTAACACTGTTGAGCGCCGAGCACTCAAGAGAGAAGTGGTGAATTGTTTCGTATGGCTGACAATCTGAAGTGGGTTGTGGCTGGATTCTGTTCAAGTGCTCATTATTATTGAATTCCCAAAGGGGAGCAAGTTCACTTTTTTGTGCGCTCTGAAAAGGGAGTTAAGTGACTGGTTACGGTTGCTCTTATAGTGTACTGAGCGTGATGATGAGGGTGGACCGAGGTCCTGAATGTTGGTGTGCTATGTTTGTCTTCATTTGCGCGATGCTCACTACTACGGTGAATTTACTGATCGCCACCTCGTTAGCTGGACTGAAACAGTCTGTTTCCAGGAAGAACTGCATGGAAGTGAGGTAGTTGTCTTGGGCTGTGTGTTCACCTGGCCCTGACTAACATATTCTGATCAGTATGTTACACTTGACCCTGACTAACATAGTGTGATCAGTATGTTTCACCTGGCCCTGACTAACATAGTCTGATCAGTATGTTTCACCTGGCCCTGACTAACATAGTCTGATCAGTATGTTACACCTGACCCTGACTAACATAGTCTGATCAGTATGTTTCACCTGGTCCTGACTAACAAAGTGCTATCAGTATGTTTTACCTGTCCCTAAATAACAGTCTGATCAATATGTTTCACTTGACCTTGACTAACAAAGTGCTATCAATATGTTTCACCTGGCCCTGACTAACAAAGTGCTACCAGTATGTTCTACCTGTCCCTAAATAACAGTCTGATCAATATGTTTCACTTGACATTGACTAACAAAGTGCTATCAATATGTTTCACCTGACCCTGACTAACAAAGTGCTATCAGTATGTTTTACCTGACCCTGACTAACATAGTATGATCAGTAAGTAATAATGTCATTTGCATTTGGACTTGCCATATGTCTGTAGACCTCCCTCAGTATGCTTCCAATGACCCATCTGTTCATCCAAGTTTCTTCCTTGCGGTTCTTATGGGCTGTCGGTTGTTTGTAGAGATGTTTCTGTGTGTGGTTGTTCTTGTCTTCCTTCTATTGTATTATGTCTGCCTTGCCCTTGCCAGGTGTGTTTAAGTGTCTAGGGATCCACTGCATAACTATGTTTACGACATGTCACATGATAATGGCGTCAGCGTCTACAGATACTTGGACAAGATTAGGTTTAGTTTAGTCGAAGAATGAACAATCACTGCACACGGTTTAACCCACAAGTTCTCTTTTCTTCTCCATATTATTCTGAAAACCTCAGCACAATGGCGAGGATCCTGTAATAAATAAGGTAAATTTTAAACATAATTTTTCAATTTTCAATTGGCTAAGGCTTTTTTAACGCACGCGACACTGCACAGCTGCGCTCGATCTCTACTAACCAGTGATCCAGGGAAATTCCAGAAAACTCACGTGAAAGAACATCTCGGTCTCCCTCGTGATTTAACCCGCGACTACCAGCACCCGAAGCCGTCGTCTTACATCGAGACCACCCAGTCCTCTTGATGAGATTAGGTGGTAGAAAATTCCTTATCCTATGCCTTCATCTCTATAAGGCGGGGAACCACTGCCGTTCATCTCAATCGTCTCTGCTTTCCACACCTGAGATATCAGTTATGTAGCGTTGTGTGCCAAGATGAGAACCGTCTCCATTCACCTTGAGAATCAACAGCTCAAACCACTAATCAGACGATAATGCCAGTGCCTGTCAAAATACCTGGCAACTCGGATGGGAAGTACCATGTTATCGTCCGCATACCTCATTTAAGAGAAATCATTGCTATTTGTTAAAATTCTTTGAATTATGGTTTCGGATTCTAAAGTGCCATCTCTGAAATGTTAAAATGCATAGATATATGAAACATGCTTGTTTTCCGCTTTCAAAACTATTTTTATCTCGCCCATGAAAACTTGGAAATTAATTTGTTACACGAGTTCTGTGAGAATACGCAGATATCTTACAAAATTGGAGTATTATTTAGCTTGATGCTTCTCGTGGATAACTCAAAGATTGAATATATAAAGAAAGATCGAAGATTGAATATTGAAAGGAGGTTCGAATATTGAAATAAATGTCGAAGATTGAATATTGGAATTCCTCTTCTTCTTCTTCGTTCGTTCTCAATCTCCCGCTACCAAACCCTGAAAGGGCTTAAGTAGCAGAGTGTAGTCCAGAGAACGGATTGCGTTGTGTCGTAGTTTACAGCTTGACTGCGATATTTGCACCTTTCGGTCCAACACATCCGACTTCAGCAAGCATTTTTTGAGTACCGGGTTAGCATTCCCTCTTCGATCCCTTCTCCTTAGTCAGTCTGCCCTGCTGCAGCCTGTTATCCAGGATCACCGCGCGGATGTGTAGAAGGGTCTTGGCAGCTCTGGTTCGCTGGCCCTGACGCAAACAGTCAGCTATGGGTCGCTGACCACTGCAGCTCATGCGCTGCTCAGCATCTTGATCCCGAATATTGGAATTAATTGTCGAAGATTGCATATTGAAAAAAAGGTCCAAGATTGGATATTGAAAGAAAGGTCGAAGATTGAATATTAAAAGAAAGGTCCAAGATTGAATATTGAAAGACAGGTCCAAGATTGAATATTGAAAGCAAACAAAAACTGCCAGACTGAAAAAGAAAGGAGAGATACTACCCTAAGCTTCATAACGAAAAGCTACCCAAGCATGGACTGGACCCATGCATACACCGACGGTTCTGTAACAAACACTACACAGAACGGAGGGGCAGGAGCATTCCTGAACCTACCAAATGGCAGAAAAATAACACTGTCATTCGCTACTGGTAAGTACACAAGCAATTTCAGAGCGGAGGCAGAGGCACTGAGGGCGGCAGTGGAAGAAATGGTGACACACAGTAAAAATGAGAGCCATATAGTCCTTCTGACAGATGCTCTCGCCGTAGTCACAGCGCTAAAAAGCCAGAAAAACACTGAGCTTAATGACTTAAGAGCAGCACTCTGCAAACTGTGCCAGCAGTCCGCACCAAAAAGGGTAGTGGTACAGTGGGTTCCGTCACACTGCAACATCCAAGGCAACGAGGAGGCAGACAGACTGGCAAAAGAAGGTGCAAGACTACCACAAACAGATACCAGTATGACGTACGAAGAGTCAAAACGGCTTATCAAAGCCAGATACATGACCAAATGGGAAACCGAACATACTGGTTACACCAAAAACGATGCCTATTACCAGTTGAACCGAAGAGAGCAGGTCGTTGTTTTCAGACTTCGCACTGGCCACAACAGACTGAGGTACCACCTATTCAACAAATTGAAGATAGGGTGTACCGACGAATGCCCGTGCGGTACTGGTAAAATGACCGCTGAACATCTGCTGCAGAACTGCCCGACATACGAGGATCAGAGAGAGCAGATGTGGCCATTACCAGTGGAACTGCAAGACAAGCTCTATGGCGGTGGCGAGAGCCTCAGGATGACCGCCGCTTTTTTCGAAAAAATAATGGTTACTGTCTGACTGCGTACGAAGAAGAAGAAGAAGAAGAAGAATATTGAAAAACAGGTCGAAGATTGAATATCGAAAGAAAGGTGTAGGAAGCAATTCCTTGACCGTAATGTATGATACTGAAGAGTGAATGGGTTGTTTCAAGATGACCGAAAGAAGGCAACTAATAAAAGAAAGAATACTTAGAAAAAAGATGAAGACGAAACAGAAGAAGAATAAGCAAATGAAGAAAATGAATAAAAACGGAAACGACGTAGTAGAAGAAGAGAAGGAGATACAGATAAGAAGACGGAATAAAATAAGGAGGACAAGAAGAGTATGTTTCACCTGGCCCTGACTAACATAGTCTGATAAGTATGTTTCACCTGACCCTGACTAACATAGTCTGATAAGTATGTTTCACCTGACCCTGACTAACATAGTCTGATCAATGTTTCACCTGGCCCTGACTAACATAGTCTGATAAGTATGTTTCACCTGACCCTGACTAACATAGTCTGATCAATGTTTCACCTGGCCCTGACTAGCATAGTCTGATCAATGTTTCACCTGACCCTGACTAACATAGTCTGATCAATGTTTCACCTGCCCCTGACTAAAATAGTCTGATCAATGTTTCACCTGGCCCTGACTAGCATAGTCTGATCAATGTTTCACCTGGCCCTGACTAACATAGTCTGATCAATGTTTCACCTGACCCTGACTAACATAGTCTGATCAATGTTTCACCTGGCCCTGACTAACATAGTCTGATCAATGTTTCACCTGACCCTGACTAACATAGTCTGATCAATGTTTCATCTGGCCCTGACTAACATAGTCTGATCAATGTTTCACCTGGCTCTGACTAACATAGTCTGATCAATGTTTCACCTGGCCCTGACTTACATAGTCTGATAAGTATGTTTCACCTGGCCCTGACTAACATAGTCTGATCAATGTTTCACCTGGCCCTGACTAACATAGTCTGATCAATGTTTCACCTGGCCCTGACTAACATAGTCTGATCAATGTTTCACCTTGCCCTGACTAACATAGTCTGATCAATATTTCACCTGGCCCTGACTAACATAGTCTGATAAGTATGTTTCACCTGACCCTGACTAACATAGTCTGATAAGTATGTTTCACCTGACCCTGACTAACATAGTCTGATAAGTATATTTCACCTGACCCTGACTAACAAAGTCCGATCAGTATGTCTCACTTGTCCTTGACTAACATAGCCTGATCAGTATGTTTCACTTGACACTGACTAAAAAAGTCTGACCAGTATGTTTCACCTGACACTGACTAAAAAAGTCTGACCAGTATGTTTCACCTGACACTGACTAAAAAAGTCTGACCAGTATGTTTCACCTGACACTGACTAACAAAGTCCGATCAGTATGTTTCACTTGACCTTGACTAATATAGTCTGATCAGTATGTTTCATCTGACACTGACTAAAAAAGTCTGACCAGTATGTTTCACCTGACACTGACTAAAAAAGTCTGACCAGTATGTTTCACCTGACACTGACTAAAAATGTCTGACCAGTATGTTTCACCTGACACTGACTAAAAAAGTCTGACCAGTATGATTCACCTGACACTGACTAAAAAAGTCTGACCAGTATGTTTCACCTGACACTGACTAAAAAAGTCTGACCAGTATGACAAGTCTCTCAGAAAGAGAGTCTGAAAAAAAGGATAACGTGGAGGATAGTAAGTAGAAGAGAAGGAAACAGAAGAGGAAGAAGGAGATGTGTTGACTGCAATGATCAACATTTTTTAACGGTTGTGGAAATTAGCAGAAAATGTATTCCCACAGCCATTACTGCAGTAGACCTTAGAGACTTCAATATCTTCATATTTCAAGGTTTACTTCTTGGAATGGCACTATCTTTTTGCGACTGTCCTGATTGTGCATTTCGGAGCTTTACTGCTTCTGTTATTTCTGTTGTCCATCGTTTGCTTTGGCTTTGTATCCATTGTATATGTATAGCGTTGTTTTCTGGGGGATACTATCTGGTGTTTGACTTGTCTGTTGGCTGAACCATTTGGTTTGCTGTCTCTTGATGAGGTCTAGCACTAGTGTTGTACCTACTTGTCTCCTAATATCTTCGTTTCTGATTCTATCCATTCTTGTTACTCCAAGCATTCGTCGTAGACATTTCATCTCTGTTGTTTCGATGTTTCTTTTATCTTTGTTAATGTCCATTTCTGGAACAATGTGGGTAGGAATATTGTGTTGTATAACGTCTTTTTATATCCATTGTCACGTGTTCACATTGTAATATCGGAGACATCAGACCGATGATTTGACTTGCTTTATTACATCTGTTTTGTACTTTAGTGTCGCCTTTGCACCTTCTGAGATTATGTTACCGAGTACGTGAACTTTTTCACCTATTTCACCTGTTGGTTTTGTATAAATATTGTTGTTTTTAATTTTCTCTGTTTGCAATTGTTATAACTTCGACTTTCTCTGTATTGATTTGGAGAGAGTTTCTAACTACCCAAACTCGACTTTCTCTGTATTAATTTGGAGAGAGTTTCTAACTACCCAAACTCGACTTTCTCTGTATTAATTTGGAGAGAGTTTCTAACTACCCAAACTCGACTTTCTCTGTATTAATTTGGAGAGAGTTTCTAACTACCCAAACTCGACTTTCTCTGTATTAATTTGGAGAGAGTTTCTAACTACCCAAACTCGACTTTCTCTGTATTAATTTGGAGAGAGTTTCTAACTACCCAAACTCGACTTTCTCTGTATTAATTTGGAGAGAGTTTCTAACTACCCAAACTCGGCAGTCCTGGTCTTCACGAAGATCATCGTTGAAATCTTCCTCTTTTGCAGGGTATGGTATCCATATGAAATAACCTGGATGGGTCCATATGCGAGTTTTGTGATTCATGCGGCGAAAACCGTTCAAATGACGAACCGGAGGCCAAGGCTATAAAAACAGCAGTTGAGATTTTGTACCAACAGTTTGACATGGGCGAATTTTTGCAGATGGATTTTGTGATTTTTTGTGAACTTCTGGAGGTGCTGAAGAACACCCCAAACAAAGAAAAGGAGATATTCTTGGTGGGGAGCGCGATCAACAACATCATCACTGCCCACGGGATAAATGTTACCTTGCAATGCATCCTTGGAGAAAGTGGGCTACTAGGGAACGGCCGACAGATGGGCAAAAACAGGAGCATTAAAACAACAATCGGATAGACCCTTCCAGTAACCACACGGTAACACGAACTAGTAAGAATAATACTCAGGAAACGGGATCAAGATGCTGAGCAGCGCATGAGCTGCAGTGGTCAGCGACCCATAGCTGGACTGCTAGCGTCAGGCCCAGCGAACAAGAGCTACCAAGACCATTCTACGCCTCTCGTGGTATCCTGGATAACAGGCTGCAGCAGGGCAGACTGGCTAAGAAGAAGGTACTAACAAATGCTTGCTGAAGTCGGATGTGTTGGACCGAAAGGTGCACATATGGTAGTCAAGCAGTAAAATACGATACAACGCATCCGTTCTCTGGACTACATTCTGCTACTTAAGCCCTTTCAGGGGTTGGTAGCGGGAATTGAGAACGAACAAAGCCAAGCCAAGACAAGACAAGCCAAGCCAAGTCAAGAAAAGCCAAGCCAAGCCATACTCGAGAAATATGGATGAACAGGTGGGCGACGAGAACAGGTGGGCGACGAGAACAGGTCGTAGTGTGTTTAACAAAATGTCACAGCCAAAAAGTAAAGAAAACATAAGTAAACTACATAGAAGAAATCAAAGTCTCATCTTTCAGTTCCAAACAGGACATACCAGAGTCAATAGCCACTTGAACCGCATCATTCCCCAGTACCTATCCTTGTGCAGACATTTCTCTCACCCCGATGAAACAGTTCGACATCTATTCATTGAGTGCAAGCCACTTGCGGACATGAGGAAAATATTCTTACAAGCACTGCCGACAATTGCCAACACACTGTACGGAGCAGTGACACAACTGAAGACCCCCTGTATCTATATAAAAATGGCATTGGGCTGCCAAGAGCAGGCTTGCTCAGCAGCTGTGGAACAACAACAACAACTGTATTGATTTTCATACTTCAATGCCTTTCCTTTTCATAATATAAAACAGATTAAGGTACCAATTGCATATTGGTGAACTGGAACATGCCGACACCAATTCACAAATCAGGTTCCTTTGCCCCGAGAGAGCAGTGCTTTTAATTCTCAGGTAATCCTGCAGAGAAAACATTCAAACTGTTTTTGTTTTTCACGCGCGTTAAAATGCAAACAAACCAGCCATCAATTGCTTTAAAAATTTTGTTTCTGAAATGTGGCAGGGTCATTTTGCTATCCGAGGGATCGCTACCACAGGGTATAAATATGTAGGGAATATTGTTGACAAAGTGTTCTTGTTCACGCCTCTAAGCCAGAAGGTTGTATTCCTTACAGATACAGTGTATGTTCTGCAAGTTCTCAAGAATGATAAACTGCCACATTTTAAATCTTCATAATGTTCTTCTTCTTCTGCAACCAACTGATGCTTTGCTTCTAGTCCGGTGAGTTTCACGAAGGAGATTGTGCATTTCAGGTTTTCGCGGGTCCCCGACTATTTTCGAGCATGGTCGCTTCCCCAGGCCAGATTTTGGTCTGCATAGGTAGGGCAGTCCTGCAGAATATGTTCTGGTGTTTGCTTGAGTGCCACACAATCGCACGTGGCGGTGTCTCTGGGACCCATTCTGTGGAGGTGGACCTTGAGTCTAAAATGTCCCGTTCTGAGTCTGAAAATCTTTGTCTGCCCATCTCTGCCAAATTTGTCTATGTTGTTATTTTCTGGCTTGTATTCTTTGCGCTGTTCTCTCCATTCTGTCCTCATGGATCGTTTGATGAGTGTCTTTGCTTCTTTATAGCTCTGTGGATGGGGAAATCTGCTTGCCGCCACTTTTGCGAGTTCATCTGCTTTCTCGTTTCCAGGGATCACACAGTGGGCCGGAATCGATTGTAGAACTAATTCTGTTTTTTAAGACAGCAATCCGATGTTGTGTTCGATTTCGTTTGATTCTATCCTGTTTGGGACTTAAGATGGCTTGGAGTCTGTTAGAATGATCGTTTTCCTTGTAGTTATGTTTTGGCAAAGAATCTGAGTTGCTGCATGAACAGCTCTAGCTTCAGCTCTGAAATTGATACAGGTCTCTCCTGCTGGTATGGGAGGATTTTCTATGGGGCCATTGGGGTGGGGGGGGGAGGGGGGAGGAAGGGGGGTGGGTCCAATTTAGATTCCACTGCCTCCCCTTTTATTGCTGTCCGAAGCCGATCCGTATGTGCACATACATGTCCAAGAGTTGCTAGCGTACTGTCTATTGAGCTCCTGCAAAACGTGAATTGTTTTGTTCTGTTGCTGAGTGTTCACTTTTTTTCGTTAACCCTGGAACCTCCAAAATTGTTTTATACCTGTCCTGGCTCCGTGTCCAAAGTTCTGGAATGAGTGTTTGCACTTGAGTCCTTCAAACTAAAATCCCAGAGAATGGTTGTGTTCCACTGGGTATCTTCCGGTGTGGCATACCAGTTAAGGAGACAGCAGACAGGTTAGCAAAGGAAGGAGCAACATGAGAACAAAACGAACAGACAATCACTTTCCAAGAAAAAAACCTTTTCCTAAGCCATAAGGAAAATCAGCCAAACGAGAGACAACTATCACTGCCTTGAACAAGTTAGTCTGTTCCGCATGAGAACAAGATTGAATAGTAAGTTACACAGGCTAGAAATGGCTCCATCCCCCATGTGTATGTGTCTTTCAGGCTGCTGGACATATCCTGCAGGACTGGTATATTCTTAACCAATTTCGTACTGAGCACGGAGACGAACCTCCTCACAAAAGGTTCTCGGAAGCACTGAAGAACTGTCCACTACAACATGCTTTATCCAGAGCACCTGGAATTGACGCGTAGGAATTAGTAACAGTCGTGGTGCACGAGAAGACTTAGACGATTATCGTTGGTAGTGGTCACTCATCCTTTAGCATGTCCGTTGCAGAACGTCGCTCTAATCACAACCTGTCTGAGAAAAAAACACATACATTTCTTGCCAAATCTTGAGCCTGCTCCAGAGTCATGTCCAAGCATTCCTTGACATCTTTGTGCCATCGCCTCCTTGGTTTGTCTTTGCATCTCTACCCCGGCACCATTACCTTGCATTACCGTTCTCTCAAGACTGTTTTTGTGTCTTTTGATGTGGCCAGTGTATTTCAATTGTCTATTCATAATATAATTTACCAACCAGTTCTCCTCTATGTCCAACTCCTGTCATGAACCAGTTCTCCTCTATGTCCAACTCTTGTCATGAACCAGTTCTCCTCTATGACCAACTCCTGTCATGAACCAGTTCTCCTCTATGCCCAACTCTTGTCATGAACCAGTTCTCCTCTATGACCAACTCCTGTCATGAACCAGTTCTCCTCTATGTCCAACTTTTTTCATGAACCAGTTCTCCTCTATGACCAACTCCTGTCATGAACCAGTTCTCCTCTATGTCCAACTCTTGTCATGAACCAGTTCTCCTCTATGTCCAACTCTTGTCACCAACCAGTTCTCCTCTATGTCCAGCTCTTGTCATGAACCAGTTCTCCTCTATGACCAACTCCTGTCATGAACCAGTTCTCCTCTATGTCCAACTCTTTTCATGAACCAGTTCTCCTCTATGTCCAACTCTTGTCATGAACCAGTTCTCCTCTATGTCCAACTCTTGTGATGAACCAGTTCTCCTCTATGTCCAGCTCTTGTCATGAACCAGTTCTCCTCTATGTCCGGCTCTTGTCATGAACCAGTTCTCCTCTATGTCCAGCTCTTGTCATGAACCAGTTCTCCTCTATGCCCAACTCTTGTCATGAACCAGTTCTCCTCTATGTCCAACTCTTGTCATGGACCAGTTCTCCTCTATGTCCAACTCTTGTCATGAACCAGTTCTCCTCTATGTCCAACTCTTGTCATGAACCAGTTCTCCTCTATGTCCAACTCTTGTGATGAACCAGTTGTCCTCTATGTCCAACTCTTGTCATGAACCAGTTCTCCTCTATGTCCAACTCTTGTGATGAACCAGTTCTCCTATATGTCCAACTCCTGTCATGAACCAGTTCTCCTCTATGTCCAACTCTTGTCATGAACCAGTTCTCCTCTATGTCCAGCTCTTGTCATGAACCAGTTCTCCTCTATGTCCAGCTCTTGTCATGAACCAGTTCTCCTCTATGTCCAACTCTTGTCAAATGTCTGCATTCTTCTTGTTTCTCGGTCCATGGTAGTCTGTGGACCGTATAACATTTGGACTCAAAGGACTGAATTCTCTTCCTTAGGGTTTGGGGAACTGTTCGTATATCGTAGTCGTATGCTGCCATGTGAAAAACACATTTTTTGAAAGTTTCACTTTTGTTGGCTTCCAGAGTTTCGTCAGATTGTGTAACCTCCTCTTTACAATTGTTAATCTCCTTCCGATCTCCCTTAAGCAGTCGCCATTGTTTTAAATTCTGAGGCCCATATACTGTTAGTTGTATTTCCACACCCCAAAATTTATGTTGATTTCTTGTTTTGTCGGTGGTCATTATTTTTGTTTTGTTCATGTTTACAAAGAGGTTTGATCTTTGCTGCATCAACTTACGGCTGGAGGCAGCTTCTCTAACCCCTCTCCACTATGTTTGATAGTATCACAGTATTGTCTGCGTATCTTAGCTCTGGTAGCTTGTATCTACCGACTGTAAAAACTGTCGATATCTCATCCTCTCAAACGTTCGTCATTATGCATAAACGGGATCAAGATGCCGAGCAGCGCGTGAGCTGTAGTGGTCAGCGACCCATAGCTGACTGCTAGCGTCAGGGCGAGCGAACCAGAGCTGCCAAGACCCTTCTACACCTCCACGCGATGATCCTGGATAACAGGCTGCAGCAGGGCAGACTGGATAAGGAGAAGAGATCGAAGAGGGAATGCTAACCAGGTACTAAAAAAATGCTTGCTGAAGTCGGATTTGTTGGACCGAAAGGTGCAAACATCGCAGTCAAACTGTACACTACGACACAACGCATTACGTTTTCTGGACTACATTCTGCTTCTTAAGCCCTTTTAGGGTTTGGTAGAGGGAGATTGAGAACGAACGAAGCCAAGCCAGTATAATTTTTACTATTATTACTACTATTACTATTATTACTATTATTACTATTATTACTACTATTACTATTATTACTACTATTACTATTATTACTACTATTTCTACTATTACTACTATTACTATTATTACTACTATTACTATTATTACTACTATTACTATTATTACTATTATTACTACTATTACTACTATTACTATTATTACTACTATTACTATTATTACTACTATTACTATTATTACTATTATTACTATTATTACTACTATTACTACTATTACTACTATTACTATTATTACTATTATTACTATTATTACTACTATTACTATTATTACTACTATTACTATAATTACTATTATTACTATTATTACAATTATTATCATTACTATTATTATTACTATTATCATTTTTGTATTTCTGTGACAACCCTGTTGATATCTATTCGAACACGTTAATTGCAGTTCTGTTGGAGCTCTAAATTCTCTAGGCACACAAACCAGGTTGAACATCCTGTCTGTGCATGCTCCAATCTATAGAGCTGTTAGGTTATTGTGATACAGTTATGAAGGTTTTCTCAGAAAAAGCCGAGAATTAGTGGTCTTTGGTAAGGAAAACTAACGTCTTGTCAGGCAAAACATACTGATCAGACATGTTAGTCAGGTTTATGCTAAACATACTGAACAAGACACTCGGCTTCCTCGTAGCTCGTCTTGGAAACGGGCTGTTTTCATGGCAATCTGGCTAACAAGGTGAGGATCGACGTGATCCCCGTAGTAGTGAGCAACACGCAGATGAAGCCTAGCATTGCACAACCGCCCGGAGAACCCCGGTCCACCTTCAACAGCACACTCGAGATGTGAGGAGAACTACTGCAGCTCTCCACTAAACGCCCTTTTCAGGGCACATAAAAGAGTCAATATACTCATTGTGAGCATTCGAAACAAACAACAACATAGTGAAGTCTCTACCCCTTTCTCCCCGACGGCAATGTCTTATACATGACTATCCATCTATCTATAGTATTTCGGTGCAAAATATCAGAACTGAAAATTCTCCAGAGTAGGAGTAGACGAACGATTAGAGGAGGAGTAAGTTGGTTTCCGATCTCAAGGCTCGTACATCGACCATATCTTCATCCTCATAATGTTTCTGTAAGAGTCCGTAGAGATGCAGTCACCACTTATCGTCAATGTCATCAACTATCAGAAAACATTCAATAGTCATCACCGACTATTACTTAAACAAATTATCATCAACTATGGCTTCCAAATCAAGTTTGTAAGTGTCATAACATCATTTTATACTTACTCATTTTGCTGTGTGCAGCGCACTGTCGAGAAAGCTGAATAATTTGGTATAGAAACAGGTGTGCAATAAGACTACGTGATATCCCCTCTGCTATTCGGATTGGCGATAGACTGGGTTAGGCTAACTTTCACCCACAACAGACAGTCTGCCATTTGGTTTAGAGATGGTAAACCCCGAGTGACGGTACACAGAATTGCCAACCACAAGGCTATAAAGAAGCAAAGACACTCATTAAACAATCCGTGAGGACGGAATGGAAAAACTAGCACAAAGAATACAGGCAAGAAAATGACAGCATAGACAAACTTGTCAGAAATTGACAGACAAAGATCTTTAGACTCAATACGGGACGTTCCAGACTCGACGATCACCTCCACAGAATGTGTCTTAAAGACACCGCCACGTGTGGTTGTGGAGTCTCCAAGCAAACACCAGAACATATCCTGCGGGACTGCCCTAATTACACATACCAAGGATAGACAGTCTGGCCCGGAGGAGCGACCATGCTGTGTATCCCATGTGTACCTCACCGGCTAGAAGTACAGCACCAGTTGATCGTGAACCTCACCAGACTAGAAGCATAGCATCAGTTGATCGTGAACCTCACCAGCCTAGAAGCATAGCATCAGTTGATCGTGAACCTCACCAGACTAGAAGCATAGCATCAGTTGACCGTGAACCTCACCAGACTAGAAGCATAGCATCAGTTGACCGTGAACCTCACCAGACTTGAAGCATAGCATCAGTTGATCGAAGAAGGAGAAGTTAAACCCATAGAAGACTTGAATTTCGCAGATGGTCTGGCACTCCAAAATGCTAATATAGAAGAATTTCAGGAGAAGATATACAGACTTTACCATATCACCAAACAGATAAGTGTCTCCAAAACTAAAAGCATGGATCTCCATACAAAAAAATACACCCACACACACGCACGCACGCACGCACGCACGCACACCACACACACACACACACACACACAAAGAAATGCATACCCCGATGGCCAAGTGTTACAGTAAGTTCAGAAATTCACCTTTAAAGGACTATGTTGTTGTTTTGTTGTTCTTGTTGTTATCCCATAGCTGCTGAGCAAGCCTGCTCTTGGCAGCCCAATGCCATTCTTATATAGATACAGGTCTTCTTCAGTTGTTTCACTGCTCCGTACAGTGTGTTGGCAATTGTCGGCAGTGCTTGTGTGAATATTTTCCTAATGTCCGCAAGCGGCTTGTACTCAATGAGTAGATGTCCAACTGCTTCATCAGGATGAGAGAAATGTCTGCACAAAGGCTGATGTTGGGAATTGATGCGGTTCAAGTGGCTATTGACTCTGGTGTGTCCTGTTCGGAACTGAAAGATGAGACTTTGATCACTTCTATGTCATTGTATTATGTCATCGTTACTTTTTGGTTATGACATTTCGCTAAACACGCGGACTATACCCTGCGTTTATTTTTCTAATTTGATGTAATTATCGGTGCCAGAGCTCTGGCGCAGTGCCAAGCTGTGTAAAAGTTGTTACATGTTTTAGTAAAGAGAACGCGTTGAAAGATCCTACGTGTCTCCAGTTTTGTTTGTTTTTTCAAGCAACACATGCTGACTTCCTCACTCTTCGCGAAGATTCTCTGGGAACCGGTTGAAATGGATCTCCTTATATCCCAGAGCATGCTGAAGAAGGTGGGTCTGACCTTTCTTGATGTAGTGCAATGATATGCTTCCCAGCAGACTAACTATTAAGGGCATCGGAATCATGATCCCCCCTTTGCTGCCCAGGCAGCTGTTGTTGCTGCCGTGAAAGTGAGTTGTACTGAGTTGTTTCCACTCTTGACGACGATTCCTTTCTGTTTTTCTTTTTTTTCCTTATTTTTCTTCTTCTTTTTCTTCTTCTTCTTCTTCGCTGTTAATCTCCGGATACCAAGCCCTGAATAGGGCAGCGCAAATAGAATGATGTTGTCTGGAAAACGGATTGCGATGTGTCGTAGTTTACAGCTTGGCTGCGATATTTGCACTTTTTGGTCCGACTTACTAAGACATACTAAGAAGGCCACTGGCAGTGGATCTAGTCACGTCACCTCCCACAAAACTCAGATCTAGTATATTCGAATCTCTAACACTTCATCCCGACAGCAATATATTCTTCATTGTTGCCGTTGCCTTGGTGTTTAGGTTTCCATTTTCGGTCTATAAATAGCGGTTTCAATGTAGATTACACCAATAACAGTGTTAACGTTCATATTATCACTTTATTTACTATCTTAACCTACTTCGTTACCACTATCACTCCTTAACTCACATTTTAATTAAACCACTAATAGTTTTTTTTTAACAGAAGCAAAACAAAGAATGTTTATTTAACAAACATCATACACACCATATCAATAAACTAGGCTGGTAAATCATATTATATTGTTTATCAATTATTAGCTAATTTTAATGTCTCTCAAGAATGTTGTTATCATAATTTTCTAACTAACTAAACCGTCTTTCAAGAGTTGCGAGCAATTAGCATATGTGTTACTATTGCACTCTATCCAGGGTTCGAATCACGTGGTAGGAATTTAGCAATTGTTCTATTCACTGTCTATCTCTGTTCGTTGATATAATTCTGTCTATCTACTTGTTCCCAGTGCTCATCTCTCTGTCCTCGCTTGTCTGATGGCCTTTGGATCCAACGCTCAGCTTACACAACGTGAATTGTCTACCCAGACTCTTATCTCGTCCTAACGTAAGCCAGATGTCTACTGGACCTCTTGTGTCTTTTCAAAATCAGGAAGTCGGCGACTGCAGCTCTGCTAGTGTCTATGACAGACGACAGTGGTTCTGTTACTGTGGTTGTCAGGACGAGGAACAAACGAGTGACAACGTGTTGTCCAGGACGACCGCTTCGTGTTGAAGCAACACGTTTCCCTCTGACGAGAATGAAGTCGGGTCACGAGAGACAGGTGTTAGCGACGACTCAAACAGAACATCACACATAGGCAGATTCTTACTCATGCGTGGTCTCTCGTTGCCTTTCAGTGTTGGTCTGCTTTGGTGGCTTCTAATTCTTTCTCTATTCTGGTCACTCACTGGCTAAGTTCTGTAGTTTTGTTTAGCTTACTGTTCTTGTCTACTATGCTACCTACTAAACTGCACGGTATAATTCCCTTCTCTGCTCCTTCTAATCTCCCCTCCTGATCTGTCTCCGACAGGCTTATATGCTAAGCTTCCCGCTTTGGTCAATGCCTTCTACTTTCTTGAATTCATTTCCCTCAAACTTTATTTGAACTGGCGTGTCACATAGAAAGGCTGCCATATTTTTCAAACTACTGAATTACCTAGAGATCGTGGAACTCCCAGTAGAATCGTGGGAAAGAGAACCATTTTGGCTGGACAGATTTACACAGCATTGTTTGAGAATTAAGTACAATGCCCCGTTCAATGAACTGAACCTCTCAGGTAGGATTCTCAAGTTATGTGTGTGTAGCACGAACGGTATTTTCAGGGTTTCCCTGGCGTTAGCACGCTGGTCCATTGTAACTCTGTTACACAACTTATTCAGCGCAAACACTAACGCCAGACCAAAAGCCAGACACAACGCCAGACCCAACGCCAGACCCAACGCCAGACCCAACGCCAGACCCAACGCCAGACACAACGCCAACCCAACGCCAGACCCAACGCCTGATCCAACGCCAGACAAAAAGCCAGACCCAACGCCAGACCAAAAGCCAGACCCAACGCCAGATCAAAAGCCAGACCCAATGCCAGACCCAACGCCGGACCCAACGCCGGACCCAACGTCAGACCCAACGCCAGACCCAACGCCAGATCCAACGACAGACCCAACGCCAGACCCAACGCCAGACCAAAAGCCAGACCCAACGCCAGACCAAAAGCCAGACCCAATGCCAGATCCAAAGCCAGACCGAATGCCAGACCCAACGCCGGACCCAACGCCAGACCCAACACCAGATCCACAAACTACGTGTGTAAACAATGACGAACTTCAGCGGACCCGGCAGTTCAAATATCCGGGACAAAAAAATACAGAATTAAATGACTTAAGGTCAGTACTCTGTCAACTATGCCAAAAGTCCACACACAGAAGAATCGTAATACAGTGAATCTCATCCCACTGTTACATTCAAGACAACGAGGAGGCAGACAGAATGGCGAAAGAAGGTGGAAGGTTACCACAACCAGATTCTAGGGTGACCTACGAAAAATCAAACATGTTTTTTAGAACCAGATACATAAACAAATAGGAGACATAACCTACTGGCTAGACAAGAAATGATGCTCATTACCAGTTGAACAGAACAGAGCAGGTCGTGGTCTTCAGACTCCGCACAGGCCACAACAGACTGGGGTACCATCTATTCAATAAACAGAAGATAGGTGCTACTGACGAATGCACCTGTGGTACAGGGAAAATGACCCCTGAACATCTGTTGCTAAGTTTCTCGACATACGCAGACCAGAGAAAGCACATGTGGCGATCACCAGTGCCAACACTAGACAAGCTCTATGGCAGTGCCAACAGCTTCAGGATGCCCGCTGCTTTCTTCTAACAAATTCAAGTCCACCTAGGACTTCCAACGAAGAAGAAAAAGTAGACGAAGAAGAAGAAAAAGAATAATAACAACAATTACACGAAGAACAAGAAGAGAAACACATATCCTAGGAACATGTTCTCAGTAGATGGAAGGTTTTGATAGACAAATTGAAACACAATGTCAGAGAACCTCCACCCTGAATTATCAATTGTCGTCCCTTCTTATCCACTCAAAAAACAGCGTTACAACGAAACAACCTCTGATCATTTCTGCTGTATAATTCAGCATCTTAGTCTATTCCGCTGGGCGATCAGAAGCCCATTGAAGTCTTCCACATGTGCAGCCAGATACAAATTCTTACAATCCACTGGTATAACTGAGAATCGTACGATGAAGTCATGCGACGGACAGCCCTCGAGCGTGCACTCAACAAGTTATTTGTACCTTTCCGCAGGTGGATTGCTAAGAACAGCGATATATGGCGCCTAACTGGCTGCTGGTCTAAGTAGCTCCGGTGTTTGAGTCTATTAAGATAGACTCGCACATCGGTTAAACGACACTCCAAGAAACCTGGTTTATACATAATCTGTAGTCCTCCAAAAATGACCATTAAAATGTCAATTTCTAATTTAATTCACATCTGTTTTATGCAAAGAAAATCCATCTCTAATTCTTCAAAACCGTTTGAGTTAGCTTAGCCTTTCCTGTCTATTCTAACGCTTCGATACTGTAGACAAGAGCAACCACGCGAATATTTTCGTTTATTCAACATTTTCTCATGCTTGTTTTCTTTATACATTTCTAGGTTTAAGACACGCAATTAATTTTTCAATCTTTTTACGCGAAGTAATCTGTGACAGATTTGCTTGGTAAATTACCGAACTAAAAAAATTGAAACAGCTGATTTAGACACTAATTATTACCGTTGATATCCGGAGAAATGCTCAAATAGCTGGTAGCACATGTGGTGACGTATGCATTTAGGTCTATTTTGTCTGTTTACGAGTGGATACTGTAAGGATTTTAAAGTTGTGCTTGAGGATGATTTACGTTAATGGGATACAACGGGTTGATCCAATATGAAACGTAGTTACAGAATGGTCGAGAACGATATTAGAATGATGGATAAGAAAAGGGACCTAGAGGTTATAATAGATCATACAGGAAAAATGAATGAGCAAGTCCAGGTAGCAGTGAATAAGGCAAATGCAATGTTAGGTATGATAAAAGAAATATTAAACACAGGAGTAAGGAGATTATTGTCAAACTGTATGAAGCTTTAGTTAGACCTAGATTAGAGTACTGTGTACAGGTGTGCAGTTCTTATCGTAGAGGAGATATAAACATGCTGGAAAGGATACAAAGAAAAGCGACAAAACTGATAGTGGGATTCAAGAATTACAGTTACAAGGAAAGAGAAAAACCGGCGTATCTGTGTCTAGAAAAGAGAAGAATTCGAGGTGACCTAATACAGGTTTATAAGATAATCACAGGAAAGGTTACATTATACTATAGCACGTTTTTTTTCAAAATTCAACCACCAACGAGAACAAAATGGCACAGATACAAATTAACTAAAGAAAAATCCAGATTGGATATTAGGAAATATTTTTTTAGTCAGAGAGTGGTGAATGCTTGGAGTGCATTACCCCAGGTGGTAGTGGAGGCAGGGACAGTTAATGCATTTAAGAATAGATTGAATGTGCATAGCTTTTAAAGCAGGGTAATGCAAATGTAACTGGCTGTGTACAGACTCTGATGAGTCTTCTAAATCAGTATAAAAACGTTAAGTTAAGTTAACGACTGTTGAAAGAAAAATATCACGTGTTTATGCTGTATTGTTTTTGTGGTATTTACGGTAATGGCAGATACTTATAGGACATTTAAAATATCCATAAAGATATTTTATATATTTATGAGGACATTTAAAATATTTATGAGAATATTATATATATATATATATATATATAACGTATATATTCTTGGTCTTATTGACCCGTTACTCAGTGCCAATGCGGGTCCCTACTCTTTTTTTGGACTACAGAAGTCCAGTGGGTGGTAGGACTCTCAGATGTTGTTGTAGGCAGCAAGGCAGTCTGACAACCGCATTGAAGGTCTTCCCTGTTGTTTCTTTTTGTTTCGGGGGTATCATATTGATGTCGCCGTGCTCCATCGACCATCGTTTCGCCCCAACATGTGTCCTGTCCATCTGTGTTTAGAGTTGACTGCATAGATTACCACATCATGAACAATCACCGCATGTCAGACGTGTGGATATTTTGCGTGGGTTGGTTGCGGGGAGTGATTCCGACCCAGCGTCTCTCAAATGAGGTCCCCAAGAGTTTGTCCTCCAATGATTTTGTGGATGTCCATGACTCTGCACCATAGGACATGACAGGGAGCACACGCACGCACGTACGCCCTCACGCACGCACGCACGCGCACACGCATATGCACGCACTCGCACACGCATATATATTTAGAAATGCAATTGCAACAACATATTGATAAACTAAATACAACATGTGAAGATAACAACATGTGAAGATAACAACATGTGAAGATAACAACATGTGAAGATAACAACATGTGAAGATAACAACATGTGAAGATAACAACATGTGAAGATAACAACATGTGAAGATAACAACATGTGAAGATAACAACATGTGAAGATAACAACATGTGAAGATAACAACATGTGAAGATAACAACATGTGAAGATAACAACATGTGAAGATAACAACATGTGAAGATAACAACATGTGAAGATAACAACACGTGAAGATAACAACATGTGAAGATAACAACATGTGAAGATAACAACATGTGAAGATAACAACATGTGAAGATAACAACATCTGAAGATAACAACACGTGAAGATAACAACATGTGAAGATAACAACATGTGAAGATAACAACATGTGAAGATAACAACATGTGAAGATAACAACATGTAAAGATAACAACATGTGAAGATAACAACATGTGACGATAACAACATGTGAAGATAACAACATGTGAAGATAACAACATGTGAAGATAACAACATGTGAAGATAACAACATGAAAATCAACGTTTTAAAAACGGAGCTCATGAAAATATCTAGACAAGGCAAACAAACCAATATTTTCCTTTTCAAAGCAGCAAATAAAACAGGTGAACGATTTTACATACTTATGGAGCACGATGAAGAACATAATTTTATCAGTTGAATCTTCTGGTAAAAATTCCCCTGATCTCTGGGTAGTGAGATCGGACTCCCGTGTTCAGTGTCGAGCACGTTAAAAATTCCTTTGGCAGTTGGAAATGGAAATGAAAAGGCTTAACGGTCGCTGGCCAAATAAAATTCAAGTTAAACATCTACCCAAATTATCTGTACCTTTTCTCATGTGCTTTATTAAGAGCAGCGATAGATGGTGCCTAACTGGCTGCGGGTCTAAGTAACTCCAGTGTTTAAGTCTATTAAGATAGACTCGGACATCAAACAAAGAACGGCCAGAGTCCAAGTACAAGGGCAGATGAGCAAAAAGGTGACACTCGAGCAGGGAGTACCCCAAGGGGGAGTATTGTCACCCACACTCTTCCTGGTATATATAAACGATATTACAGAGAATATACCAAGAAGAGTCCATAGCTCAATGTTTGCAGACGATCTGGCTATGTGGACCTCTGAAAAGAATCTCACTATAGCAAGAAATCGGATGCAAACGGCCCTAACATCGCTGGAAGAGTGGGCGAACTCATGGCTGGTCAAAATAAACGAGGAGAAAACCACGTGCACAACATTCTCGCTCTCATTAAAACCCCAAAGTACCAAATTAAGCCTAAATGGCAAAATCCTGCAGCCAAACGACAACCCAACCTATCTGGGAGTCATATTTGATCGGCGCATGACATGGAAAAGTCAGATTGAGAGAAACCGAATGAAAGCCAGAGAAAGAATGGCGATCATGAGGAAACTTGCTGGCACAAGCTGGGGAGCAGACGAAGGCATACTAAAGAAACTGTACACTGGAAGAGTGAGACCAGTTCTCGAGTATGGCATCGCGGCATGGACAACAGCAGCGAAGGCGAACTTCGATAAAGTTAACAAACTTCAAAACCAAGCCATGAGAATTATAACAGGTGGCATGAAGTCAACGCCAATTGTAGAACTTGAAAAGATTACAAAACTACAATCCATGACCGACAGAAGAGACTGCAGAGCCCAGCTGCAGTCAGAGAAACTCCGAAGACTGACGGACCATCCAATGTACCAGAGACTAAACAATTTGGGAACTGGGAAACTAAAGCGGAGAAACTTTGCAGAAATAGCCAAAGCAAAGATGCACGAAGATCCCATAAACGCACTAACAACACCAAAACCCATCACTACTGTACGAAAACCTACTTGGAGGCAGGATATATTTCCAGAGGTGGTAGAAAATATACCAGGTATTGCAAACAAAAACTGCCAGACCGAAAAAGAAAAGAGAGACACTACCCTAAGCTTCATAACGAAAAGCTACCCAAGCATGGACTGGACCCATGCATACACCGACGGTTCTGTAACAAACGCTACACAGAACGGAGGGGCAGGAGCATTCCTGAACCTACCAAATGGCAGAAAAATAACACTGTCACTCGCTACTGGTAAGTACACAAGCAATTTCAGAGCGGAGGCAGAGGCACTGAGGGCGGCAGTGGAAGAAATGGCAACACACAGTGAAAACGAGAGCCACATAGTCTTGCTGACAGATGCTCTCGCCGTAGTCACAGCGCTAAAAAGCCAGAAAAACACTGAGCTTAATGACTTAAGAGCAGCACTCTGCAAACTGTGCCAGCTGTCCGCACCAAAAAGGGTAGTGGTACAGTGGGTTCCGTCACACTGCAACATCCAAGGCAACGAGGAGGCAGACAGACTGGCAAAAGAAGGTGCAAGGCTACCACAAACAGATACCAGTATGACGTACGAAGAGTCAAAACGGCTTATCAAAGCCAGGTACATGACTAAATGGGAAACCGAACATACTGGTTACACCAAAAACGATGCCTATTACCAGTTGAACCGAAGAGAGCAGGTCGTTGTCTTCAGACTTCGCACTGGCCACAATAGACTGAGGTACCACCTATTCAACAAATTGAAGATAGGGTGTACCGACGAATGCCCGTGCGGTACTGGTAAAATGACCACTGAACATCTGCTGCAGAACTGCCCGACATACGGGGATCAGAGAGAGCAGATGTGGCCATTGCCAGTGGAACTGCAAGACAAGCTCTATGGTAGTGGCGAGAGTCTCAGGACGACCGCCGCTTTTTTCGAAAAAATAATGGTTGCTGTCTGACTGTGTACGCAGAAGAAGAAGAAGAAGACTCGGACATCGGTTAAATCACCCTCCAAGAAAGAAATTTGTTTTATACATACTCTGTAGAGTCTTCTAAATCAGTGTAAATACGTTGCTAAGTTATGATAGGTACATACAAATGCGCACATACATCCAAGCACTGGTTTATGCGTCTTAATATCGCCCAAATTGATCATGGTCTAGGGTGGAATAGGCGCGCCTCCGCCAATAGAAACTAGTGAGGCAAACACGTAAAAGAAAAAAAGAGGACATCAGCAGACGGAAGAATCATAGCGAAAATTCAACAAAGATGCAATAAGGCAAATCAGATCATTGGACAATTAACATCAATACTTAATCAATATCAAAACTGGATATTAACATCACATGAACAATTAAATCGTAATAACAGAAATGAAATGCCTGCGAAAAGTATTGGGTGTAACACGGACAGACGTGATAAGAAACGATGACATGAGGAGACTAGTGGGAACAACACCAGTATTAGACTACATCAAAACACAGTAAGTAAAATGGTTTGACCCCGTAACAAGAATACCGCCACACAGCATGTCCCAACAAGCAATGCTATTTAGATACAACGGATTCAAGGCAACGAGGAGGCAGACAGACTGGCAAAAGAAGGTGCAAGACTATAACAAACATATACTAGTATGACGTACAAAGAGTCAAAACGGCTTATTAAAGCCAAATACATGACCAAATGGGAAACTGAACATACTGGCTACACCAAAAACGATGCCTATTACAAGTTGAACAGAAGAGAGCAGGTCGTTGTCTTCAGACTTCGCACTGGCCACAATAGACTGAGGTACCACCTATTCAACAAATTGAAGATAGGTGGTACCGACGAATGCCCGTGTGGTACCGGGAAAATGACCTCTGAGCATCTGCTGCAGAACTTCCCGACATACGAGGATCAAGGAGAGCAGATGTGACCATCACCAGTGGCAACACAAGACAAGCTATATGGCTGTGTCGACAGCCTCAGGATGACCGCCACTTTTTTCGAAAAAATAATGGTTACTGTCTGACTGCGTACGATGAAGAAGAAGAAGAAGAAGAAGATACAACGGATTCAAAGTCTAAGGCCGACCACGAAAAAGGTGGCTTACAGAAACATTTGAGGCAGTGAATGCCACTGTGCACGAGGCACACAGTCGGGCTCGTTCTAGAGATCTCTTCATAATCTGACGCTGAAAGACAAACCACTATAAGCGGATAGGTTTATTGATTGGTATGTTATTGTATGGCTAGGTGCTGTCCGAGATCTGACATAAGAGCAGCCAGAGACTCAAAGCTGAATTTTTACAGCAAAAATAGCAAAGCTGAGCTAAGACCCTATTCTACCTCCAAGTGACGGCCCTGGAAAAAAAAGCTCCAGTCACGCAGCCTATAAAAGAAAATGGCGATCGTAGTGAGAAGGCAAATTAGACCACATAAATGCCGCGCTGAAACCGGATGTGCCAGGACGAAAGGTCCAGATATCGCAGTCTCGATGTAAATTGCGACGTAACAGTCATTTCAAGCCGAACATCGAAGAAGATGAAGAATAGATAAGTAGATAGGTGGGTGGATAAACGGATAAGATGGATTGCATGGACAGATTACGGGATCGGTGGATGGTTTGATTGTTTAAACAATGGATATTCTCCACACAGTAGCCCTGTTTTTCTTAATCTTTCCTCGTAACTATCATTCCGGAATTCCGTTTTAAGTTTGTCGCTCTTCTTTGTATCCTTCCCAGCATGTTTATATCCCACATTTGAACACAATACTACAATTTAGATCTAACTAATGTTTCATACAGTTTGACTTTCACGTCTCTGCGCCTAAGTTAAATGTTTATTCTTATCATGCCTAACGTCGCAATTGCCTGTTTCAACTGGACTTGCTTACTCACCTTACCTACAAAATCTATTTTAATCCCTAGGCAACTTTCCTTTTCTATCTTTCTAATGTTGTTCACGCCCATTCTGTAATTATGTTCCATTTTGGATCTACCCGTGGCGAAGTGTTTAAGCCGTCGGCTTCGTGATCAGGTGGTGAGGGTTCGATTCCGCCGTATTTTCACGGATGCCTGGTGCGGAGTCCCGTGCATCTCGTAGTCGCCCCCTAGTCGTCTTGTCCTTGACTTGCCACTGGGTTTGAGCGGCACGAGACGAGAGAGTGAGGATAAAAAGTAGCGCAGTTAATCATTACTAAAAATAGCGCCAGCAAAATAAATTATGTCATCATCGTCTACGGCAGACGGCGGCCTTTGCCTTTTGGATATCTAATATATCTAATTTTTCTAATATATCTTATATATATATATATATATATATATATATATATATATATATATATATATATATATATATATATAATACCCATGTGGATGCCTGTACATTTATCTACATTATACTATATTTGCTAGCTCACAGACCCTTCTCGAATTAATCTAAATCAGATCCCAATATATCCACTTCCCCTTTTCACGAGACACCTCCGAAAATAGTTTTTGAGTAATCCACGAATTTTGCAATCATGGATCCGATTTAACTGTTCAAGAGAAAGGCAGAAAAAGAATAAAAAGAAGAAGAAGAAGAATAACAAGAGGAATTAAAGGAAAAATAATTAGAAAAAGTCTTAATCTAGATCACAACTAGTCTAGAACAGCGATTCTAACATTTTCAAATATTGACCTCCTGTCAATATGCGTTGCTGCGTGGACCCCCAAAATATTCCATAAATGAAAATGTTTAGTAACGAATTACCTGTGTTTTTAAAATAGTAAACAATTCTGCAATTGAAAATGTTAATGGAAATGTATTGTTTTATTAAGTAAGAAAATATAATAAAATGAACATTACATTTTCCCTTTCTGTCCAATCTGCATGAATCCTCCATATCTGCAAATAACACTACTAATTTTTAAAAATTTACATATCCATATTTACACAATCTAGGAAAATATCCTCCATTCTTAAGCAAAATAACATTTTAATGAACGTTAATAGTGTTCCCATTTCATGTATTTCTATCCTTCTATTTATCTTCTGCTTTTAAATGTAAACCCCTTCCCCTTTCCCTGAAAGTACATTTTGAACCCCTGCGGATTGGGGACCACAGGTTAAGAACCGCTGGTTCAGAACATGATTTCTCTAGACAACTTTGAGCGTAACATGCCGCCACACTTACCTGTGTTAGGCGCATAGTCACCGATGTATCTCTTGGTGATGTACCGAACGGTAAATGCTGGGGAAGAAAGGTGCAATACTTTTTTATGTTTATAAATACTTTACAGACTGAATAGCTACACGGTCTCTCATCCCCCCCCCCCCCCCTGCCTCACGCCCCCCCCTCCCCAATCCCCTCCTTCCCTTCCGCCACCATCACTCGTTTCTTGTCTCCCTCTTATTCTCTAACTCTTTTACCTTCATTTTCTCTTTGTCTCTCTCTGATCATCTCTCGTTTTATGTTTCTCTTTCCTTTTTTGTTGTCCTATCTCCCTCATCCTCCGTAGACCTCTCTCTTTAACTCTCTCATCGTATTTTTCTCGTCGTCTCTCTCGTCCTGTCATTATACTTCTCTTCCACTACCCCTCCCTGTCCAATTCATTCTGAGCAAATATTTAGGAAAGTTTAAATTAGCATTAGCAATTTAAATAAAGTCATTATAGCTACGACGATAAAAATGATGAAACATTTTGTTAATCATTAGGACGATAATGCAAGTAATATTATACTCAATTAAAAACAAATTGAAGAAAAACGGTCATACGACATTTTCCCAATTATTGGGTAGTCGAGGGGTTTTAAAACTGAAGACTACAGGTCGCTTCGCCACTGCTGTCGCCACGTCGTGTGCTGGCTATGTTTGTTTATTTCACCAACAACAGAAAAACAACATTTGCGATGCCGGGGACCTCCTTGTCGGCTGGCAGGCCTCGAAACTATTCGGCCGCACGCTCCTCAATATAATAATCCTCAATTTGATAATTAGACCCAATAATTAGACCCAATAATTAGAACCAATAATTAGACCCAATAATTAGACCCAGTAATTAGACCAAATAATTCGACCCAATAATTAGACCCAATAATTAGACCCAATAATTAGACCCAATAATTAGACCCAAATAATTAGACCCAATAATTAGACCCAATAATTAGACCCAATAATTAGATCCACAAATTAGACCCAATAATTAGACCCAATAATTAGACCCAATAATATAATACTCAATAGCTTGACAAAAAAACCCACCGCAACATGCTCCACAAACTAAACGAAAAATAGTTTTGACAATGAACAATGAATCTGGGTTGACTAAGAAGCAGAGTTTTGACAATAAAGCTGATGATTAGACTTACAAAAAAGAGGCTAGACAATGAATAATTAATCTGATGATTAGACTTATAAAAAGAGGTTTGACAATAAACAATTAATCCGACGATTAGACTTATAACAATAGGTTGTACAATGAATAATTCATCGTACGATTATACTAGTAAAAAGGGTTGGACAAATTCGAATAATCTGATGATTAGACTTATAAAATGAGGTTTGGACTGTCATACGACTTTTTCCATTGCTGGGGTAGTCGAGGGGTAATTAGGCTGAGAACTACAGGCCGCTTCGCCACGTCGTGTGATGGCTATGGTTGTTTATTTCACCCCCAACAGAAAAACAATATATGCGATGCAGGCAGGCATCGAGACCATTCGGCCACAAGCTACTCCTTATTTTAGAGGTTGAACAATTACCAATAATCTGATGATTAGACTAAGAAAAAGAGGTTGAACAATTACCAATAATCTGATGATTAGACTAAGAAAAAGAGGTTGAACAATTACCAATAATCTGATGATTAGACTAAGAAAAAGAGGTTGAACAATTACCAATAATCTGATGATTAGACTAAGAAAAAGAGGTTGAACAATTACCAATAATCTGATGATTAGATAAAGAAAAAGAAGTTGAACAATTACCAATAATCTGATGATTAGACTAAGAAAAAGAAGTTGAACAATTACGAATAATCTGATGATTAGACTAAGAAAAAGAAGTTGAACAATTACCAATAATCTGATGATTAGATAAATAAAAAGAGGTTTAACAATTACCAATAATCTGATGATTAGACTAAGAAAAAGAAGTTGAACAATTACCACTAATCTGATGATTAGACTAAGAAAAAAAAGTTGAACAATTACCAATAATCTGATGATTAGACTAAGAAAAAGAGGTTGGACAATTACCAATAATCTGATGATTAGACTAAGAAAAAGAGGTTGAACAATTACCAATAATCTGATGATTAGACTAAGAAAAAGAAGTTGAACAATTACCAATAATCTGACGATTAGTCTAAGAAAAAGAGGTTGAACAATTACCAATAATCTGATGATTAGACTAAGAAAAAGAAGTTGAACAATTACCAATAATCTGATGATTAGACTAAGAAAAAGAAGTTGAACAATTACCAATAATCTGATGATTAGACTAAGAAAAAGAGGTTGGACAATTACCAATAATCTGATGATTAGACTGAGACAAAGAAGTTGAACAATTACCAATAATCTGATGATTAGACTAAGAAAAAGAGGTTGGACAATTACCAATAATCTGATGATTAGACTAAGAAAAAGAAGTTGAACAATTACCAATAATCTGATGATTAGACTAAGAAAAAGAGGTTGGACAATTACCAATAATCTGATGATTAGACTGAGACAAAGAAGTTGAACAATTACCAATAATATGATGATTAGACTAAGAAAAAGAGGTTGGACAATTACCAATAATCTGATGATTAGACTAAGAAAAAGAGGTTGGACAATCACCAATAATCTGATGATTAACCTAAAAACATGGGATCAAGATGCTGAGCAGCGCATAAACTGCAGCGGTCAGCGATTACTAGCGTCAGGGCCAGCGAACAGGAGCTGCTAAGACCCTTCTACACCTCCACGCGGTGATCCTGGATAACAAGCTGCAGCAGGGCAGACTGACTAAGGAGAAGGGATCGAAGAGAAAATGCAAACCCGGTACTCAAAAACTCCTTGCTGGAGTTGGATGTGTTGGACCGAAAGGTGCGAATATGGCAGTCAAGCTGTAAACTACGACACAACGCATTCCGTTCTCCGAACTACATTCTGCTACTTAGGCCATACAGGGTTTGGTAGCGGGAGATTGAGAACGAACGAAGCCAAGCCAAGCCAAACTAAAAACTTAGGTTGTATAATGAACAGCGAATATGATGATTAGAGTAGAGGAAAGAAAATCAAAAGAATAGGCAACAGAAATTTATTAATAATATTTTCCAGCATAGAGAATGGTTGTTTCCTAGCTCTGCAACTGGCGACGATGCAGACAAACGTAAAAATGATAAACGCGTTTAAAAATTCCACTCTAGAATACATCCGCTAAACACATTCATCCAATTTTTCAAAAAAATGTTCAGTATTGCCAGAAAAAAAAGTTAAAATTCAGTTATACACGAGACAGTAATAGAGTGTACCGATGTTTCGTCCTGTGAATGTCATCATCAGAGGCTGGACAAATAAGAAATTTACACATGAAAACAGCGAACGTCGTTAAACGAACATCAGGATGAAATCAAAGGAGTGATACAATGTCATTTGACAGGTTTTCTAGGACAGTCTAACTTTCATATTGTCATTACTCTTCTACCCTGTTGTGGTGTAGCAGTATTTTTGAATAATTTTGCAATCGAATGTGCTGAGAAACAGATGATGGGCCCCTGGTGTCTATGCACGATTTGAGGAAAGTGTGCACTAAAACATAACATATTCCCATTTCAGAAACGTCTGCACTAAAAGATAACATATTGCGATTTCAGAAACATCTGCACTAAAAGATAACATATTCCCATTTCAGACACATCTGCACTAAAAGATAACATATTCCCATTTCAGAAACATCTGCACTAAAAGATAACATATTGCCATTTCAGAAACGTCTGCACTAAAAGATACCATATTGCCACTTCAGAAACGTCTGCACTAATAGGTAACATTAAAGCGTTCAAGCTGAAGATCAATAGAGAGCTACTGACCAGAGATGAAGGTTCGTCATTTCTGCAAGTCGATGTCCACGGACAACTAATGTGTATCCCTTTTAAGCACAACACGAAAGACAAGAGACCAGCTAGCATCTGGACTTGGTCAAACATTTGCTGGGAAGAAATAGGGAATCGAAGGCAGATGTGCCTGGGTTATGCTCGATCAATTTTAACTACCACCTGTCACTACATACCACATTGAGCAAAACAAACATGACTAGAGGAAATTGGATAAACCCAAAATCAAGCTCTCAGGTTCATATGCGGGGGGGGGGGGGGGGGGAAGGGTTGGGAGGGAGGGGGCGGAAGAACTACACCAATAGCTGCCTAAGAAATTGATGTCAATGTAGAACCTATTGACCTAAGGCAGAAACATTCAGCAATTACTGCTACTGAACGATTCAGAAGAATGAGGCACGAACACCCAAATACACAGCTGGTCGAAAACTGGAAACTAATTAAAAGATGAAAACAAAAGTCACCATTACAATTACCAACATCCTTCATCATCATCATGTAGCATGTCCTTTATAGAACATCGCTAAGCCCATTTACGGTTGAAATTAGCTGCTCTAGCCCTTCTGCACTTCTTGATAGTATCACTGTGTCATCTTGCGTATCGTAACTCTGGAATCTCGCACCCACCAATCGTAAATGGGTTGAAACTTTCAATGTTCTCGTCTTCTCGAACATTTCTCATTATACATTTAACGATCTGCTGAGGAAACTATGAGTCGGAGGATAATTAAGATATGAAAACTTGACGGTTGGTGTGTGTTGGCTACATCAGAAGTGACGTCATCATGCGCATCTCAGGTGTGTTCGCTTGATGCAGTTAGGTCCGGTTTAATTTGAACACGCCTCTTACAATATGATACATACAATACGATACAATCAATATGATACATACAATATGATTGATATACACAGTTTGCCGACATGTACACACGCACAGTACACAGAATCAAAATGCAGGATAATATAAAAACATGGCGGAAAATAGCACAGCGTAAATGAGGATCATGTAGAAATAAAGATTCTGTCAATGACGACTAGGCTGGGTCAAGGTGGAGAAGGGTGCCTTAAGAACAGGCTTGGAGACATTTTTATTCCCCTTATTCTTTTGTCCTACTGCCCTTGCCATGAGGCGTCGCAGAGAGGTGGGATATCCTACTGTCCTTGCCATGAGGCGTAGCAGAGAGGTGGAATGTCCTACTGTCCTTGCCATGAGGCGTCGCAGAGAGGTGGAATGTCCTACTGTCCTTGCCATGAGGCGTCGCAGAGAGACGGAATGTGTAGTTTTCTTGTTATCGCCAAGTAGAAGGCTTGTGATATCGTTAGGTGTAACTTCC